>JAHLKI010000022.1:0-445938 GCA_025602905.1 Phlyctochytrium arcticum | reverse complement strand
AGTGCATGAACCATCCCATAGTATATACTATGGGATGGTTCATGCACTATCACAGCGCGTCATCTCCTTGCCGAGTCAGTGCACTTGGCCTTGATCGCATTTCTGCGCGAGCCGTTTACAACGCTCGTTGGAGGGAGCGTCAGGAGCGAGCTGCTCCTCCGGGTTCACTGGCTGACGACATCAGGCAAGCCATGGATCATCTGAAGGTGGAAGGCTTTATGGTCAAAAGATTCTTGCCTGGAACCGATGGACAAGCGGATGAGGGCTTCGCTTTTGCGGTGAGAGAAAGTGTAAGCCTTCTTGCTACCTGCAGTTATCTTGTTTTGCTAGACTCTACTCACAAAACGAACCGATATGACTGGAGGTTGTTCACTTGCATGGTCCGCAATCAGCAAGGCAGCTGGCTGCCTGCTGCCCAATTCTTCGTTAATAAAGAGAATGGCAGTGCGGTTGCGATGGGTCTGGAACAAGTACGACAGATGGTTGCTGAGGTGTGTGGGGTAGAGTGGCAGCCACGAATATACAAATCGATCAATCGAATATCGAAAAGAGCGGAGTGAAGCAGGTATTCCCTGGTATGTTCGCAGGAGAAGAGGAAGTTCAAGTTCGGTATTGTAAGGTAACAAATTGATTTGTTTGCAATTCATTCGAGGGACTTATTTACTCAACTTATATACCCTTTAGGCTCACGTCGTTCGCACTCTGATGCGCCGCATCTCCAAGCACAAACCAACCTTTTCCAAAGTGCTTCAGGCCCTCAACAAGACCACTATGATCGGTGCCACCGCGATGCTTCGCGAGGCAATTGATGGTGCCCCAAAGGCTATTGCGGACTATCTTCAGAATAATTGGACAAATCCAGCTGAGCTTGATTGTTGGACGATGGCCGCACGGCAACATTCTCCTACCCTGTTGCAAGTTACTTCCACAAACCCGTTAGAGTCATACCATCGGTTGGTCAAGGCAGATACCAATTGTGGAAGGTTTTCGGGCATTCAGAAAGCATGTGTTGGCCTTTGTAGAGTCAACAAACAACGCCGTCTCGAGGCAGATCGTGCCGAAGTGCTGTTCAAGTCGAAAATCTTGAAAGATACCCAGGAATATCCAGAGATAGGACGCTTTCCACTACCAATCCAACACCTTCTGATTGCCCAGTACAGATCGGTAGAGAACCGAGTGGCTAAGGGAAAACTAGCCCCCGATTACGATACTCTGGAATGCAACTGTCTTTTCGCTAGACAGTACCTACTTCCTTGCAAACATGTTTTCCACGCTGATATTTTGGGAGAGGAGAAAGTCTTGACGGAGGAAGTCTGGGATCAATTCGCTCAACTATTTGATGAGTGCGGGTTTGAAGTTTATGAAACGAAGGCTCGCGTACCTGTTGAAAGAGCGGAGGTGAGCCCGGTTGACATCTATCGGGACTACAGAAAGCGACAAGTAAAGGCAGCCGAAGAAAGACTTTTGAATCATTACTTTCAGCTCGAGGACAAAGTCACGGAAGGTGATCCATTTGCCAAAACCCGTCTTCTGCAGTTCATTGAAAGGCTGGAAAGTTTTGCAACCGCCGAAGCACAAACTTCCTGGACCTTTCAATAGAATTGCCATTTTTAAATGTTTTTTTTTGACTATTATGTAGTTATGTAGTTACGGTAGTTCGGACGTTTAATGCTTCTTCTTTTCGTCTTTTTGCTTCTATTTTGCTTATTTTTGATTGATGCAATTTCTATATGGGTGATATATCTTCCCGTGCGAACATCATATCCAGTGGTCTCAATGGTCTGCGGACTTAGAAATTTTCGCTAAGTCCGCGACGCGCTGGGACAAGCGAGAAAGTTGGTTGGAACCAAATTCTTCAGCGCCCGATACGCACCCTAATAATAATACACTTTGATAATTCTTCCTATGGCCGACATACATTACAAATGAAAGGTATAAACCGTGTTGCTGGTGGTAAAGCTTTGAAGATCTGCGATGAAGTTATCCAATTTGCCGGCGGCAAGTGGATCTTGGTCCGCAATTTGATCCTCTAAGCGGAAATAAAAGTTCATTATTTCCTCACCTGCTGCCTTTACCTTTCTCTTGCGAGAATCACGAGCACGGTCGATCTCGGGTAGTACCACAGGCACCGTTACCTTCTCCTTTCCCTCATAGACTTCGTAGCCACTTTCCTCAAACATGATGATGTAGGAGTTCCATAGCTCCGGCGTCAGGATGCGAGTGTCGCTGCAGCTGTCTGCGTGGAACACATGTTTGCATGGCAGCAAATACTTTCGGGCAAACAAACAGTGGCACTCGCCCTGAAGTTCCGGGATTGGCTTCGCTTTCGCGATCCGCTTCTCAACCGCCATGTACTGGTCAATGAGAAGGCGTTGAATTGGATAAGGAAACTTCCCGATCTCGGGGTAGGCGTTGAGGTGCTTCAGAGCCTTTGTGCGGAATGTTGTCGCCGTACGATCGGCCTCCAGCCAGCGCTGATTGTTCACCTTGACCAGAGCACGACATGCTTTCAGTAGGCTGCACCGCTTTGTACATTTACCTGGCCCCTTCACCAGCCTATGGTAAGACTCGAGTGCGTTGGTGGAAGTGACTTGGAGTAGGATTGGGGAATGCTGCCTTGCGGCCATTGACCAACTCTCTATATCAGAGGCCCTATTCCAATAGTTGTCAAGATACGTGCCAATAAGCGGGGGAGCCCCTGCTATCGCTTCCTCAACTAATTGTCTAGCCCCAATCCGCGTGGTTTTGTTCAATGCATGAAGCATTGTTCGGAATGTTTTGGGGTGCGTGGATGTTCTCCTCATCAGCGTTCGAATTAAATGGACCTGTTAATCATTCACTAAGTCGAATACTAAGTCAGTTCCTAAAACAACGAGTTTACTATACCATACAGAACTTCACATACACCTCCTCCTCACCAGCTTGCATACCTCGAAAGGTTTGGTGAATGCCGTTCTTTTCGACATGAGACTGATCGATCAAAAAGTACCTTGGCTGCCAGGTGCCGAACCCGCCGAGAGATACCATGTCCCGCAATGTCTGCAGGCCAGCGCTCACCGCGTTAGCATTCTCAACACTGACATAAAACTGACCGGCTGGAATCCAGCTGCCATTGCTGTTACGGACCATCACAGTGAATAGACGCCAGTCGTATATATTGGTCTTATGGGTTGAGTCTAGGAGCACCAAATAGCTGCTCGAAGCAAGGGTCTGAAGCCCGCGCGGGGTCGCAAATGCAAAGCCTTCTGGAACATCCTCCGCGGTGGTTTCAATGAAAAAGCGCTTCGCCGTATAACCAGCAGCTTCTAGTTCTGCCAGCGATTGTCTAGCATCCTCAGCCAGAGACGACGGGGGGGCAGCGGCAACTAAGCGCTCTTTCCAACCCTTGTTCCAGACGGCACGCGCTGTAATGCGACCCAGGCCAAGTGCCGTAGCTCGACAAGGGGAGGTAGCACGCGCAATAATCTGGGGCAAGGCATCGGCGATGTCTTTAGATGCGTAAGGTTTTTGTGCTTCTTCTTTGATGAATTCGGCGGCTCGCGAGCAGAGTGAAAAGTCGTCCGCATCTCCAATACAGTGTCCGGCAGAGTGAGTGTTAAAGTCTGGATGCATCTGAACAGTAACAGATCCGTTTGCTGTGTCGTTGATCACTAGTAGGCGGGCTTCACAGTCGACGGGCTGAAAAACGGAGGTGATTCGTCTTTTCTTGCTGGAGTCACCTGCCTTCGCGGGCAGGGGTCCTAACGATTTCCGGTGCTTGAGTAGTTTGCACTTGTAGCTAGTTGTCACGACACCGTCCGCACGCTTGTTCGAGCCATATCTAGTCCAAAAGTTATCGCCGAGTTTCCATTGTTCCTGAAATTCTTGAGCGGGTAAGATAAAGGGTTGACGTGGACTGAACAGACGCTGGCGCAACGGCCAAATACTGGAATTCTCGGCTACATACGCATTTGCGCGAATTTGTGCAGACATTCTTCTAAAGAATCATCGATGTTAGTGAGAGTAGAAGTTCAGGAAGACTAAGACACATAACAGACATTGAGAGGCCGTGGTTAGTGGAAGCTATTAGCAAGGAAGCAAGTGGGTAAGGCGTAAATTTCTCGCCTGATCTTGAAATTCAAGTATCGGAGAACTCATGGAACGCGAGACGCGAGATCCCAAAAGTCCGAACCTATTAACCAAACAAACCAGTTGGTACCAGTTGGTTCTTCTTCGCCCGATACGCACCCCCGTTAACAATGCCCTAAATAAATCAACAAACTATAACAATCCATCTTTGGAAATATCCTCCACCTCATCCACCCTCGACATCCACCTCGGACTCACTCCCTCCGCACTGCTAGGATGTAACGGTATGATAGTTGGGTTGGGGGACGACGGTGACGGTTCCTCCAAAGCGTTGAAAACGACATCGGAGACGACCGTGTCCAGGATTTGGGGGAGGAAATCAAAGTCTTTGATGAGCAGCATCCATTTCTGAAGGTCTAATTTGAAATGGTGGACTAGAGCAGATGCAACGAATCCACCTCGCCTAAGTTGACAAAAGTAGCGTAAATCACGCACGACGCATTCTTTGGAGGGAGTAAAGGCTACATACCTTCCCTGGCCGTGCCGATGTACTCTTCGGGCAAAGAAGAACAAAACGATATGCGGGCTTCCTTGACTAACAATCGGAAAATTGACATTCCATAGTCGATGAAACTCTGATTCGAGAATCTAAAAGTAAATGCTCAGAATCACTCCAAGCGCACTGGAGATACGACCTACATCCATCATCAGACTTTTTCCCATTGTCGCTTAAGCTCATCCAGGTTAAACTTCTCGAGTCCACCGGTCACAACACTATGCAATTCCTGGGTAGGCTGCAAGTCGCTCGCCGCCATACCGGCCAGCAGGCAGGCATGATACTTTGGGATATCCTTCAGGATTGACGCTCGAGACAAGGGTGAAATCTGGAATAAGGTCTGGTAAAGCAACGTAAAGTCTTCAATCGTCAGCTTTAGGTTTTGGTGCTGTTGTTCGTACGATTGTAAGAGCTTGGGGCGTGTCCACCAACGACCATCCTGGCTTGAGCTCATTGCCAACTTTTGCAATCGTAGCAGTGCCGGTACGTTGCCGATTGCAACCTCGGTCAGAGCGTTGATGAGGCTGTCCACCGTTCGGTCGGCCGGGTTGGCTATCCTTTGCTTCAAAATGTGAAAAGCATGGTCCGGTTGCGTCTTGAAAAGTGCCTTGAGTAACAAAATCGTAAACAACGTATCCGGGACGGCATCATTTGCAATAAGGATCTTGTAGGCCGCCAACGCCTCCTCCAATTTTCCCGCTTCAAGACATATTCTGCCGTAACTGGAAACGTTCAAAAAGTTGAGTCGAGCAAACGTTTCGTTCTGGAGCCGAGTCAACATCTGAGCTGCAAACTCAAGATCCTTGGCCTGGATAGCCCCCGCAAACGCAAAATTGTAAGTGGGCCCAATGGGTGTGGGCAGCGCCTTTTCGTCCGTCATGCGTTGGAACAGAGCTTTTGCAGCTTCCACATCCCCTTTATCAAAATAGGTCTGCATCAATGCGTGGTAGGATCTGATCCCCGGGACAACATTGTGTTGTGGCATGAGCCGCTCAAAAACGGCCGACCAGATTCCGGCTTTTTTGCTATCACCCAGCGCAGAAATAAATGCCGCAAACACACTGTCTTGATCGCGCACCATTGACTCTGTCGCCCCGAACAGATGCAGCTCCCGTTCTAGTGATTGCAAATACGTCTCCAAATACCGCTGAGCGTTACCCACATCACCGGTCCGTCCATACATGCGAATGATAGCACAATACTCTCCGAGACTGGGCCGTACGGATTGTTGGGCCATGAGGGTCACCCATTCCTCGACTTTTTGCGGGACGCGGATCCCGATATACGTCTGTAAAACCATACGAAGAACTGGCGGAGTCAGCTTCCAATTTTTCTTGGTAGCATCGGCAATAACTGATTCCAGTCCTTTGAGGTGTCGTTTATCCTCCAATTTAGTGAGTCGAGCTTCCATGATCTCAAGCGTTCTCTCGGTCAACAGCCTTCTGACCCGCAATCCGCGCCCGCTCTTCATCCACCCGCCGCTTGAGCCGGAAATAATACGTCCGCTGTTTCCGTTCCCGCACCACATGGGCATTAACAACCACTTCCAGTAACTTTTTATTCTTTCCTAAATCTCGCGAAATGACTGCTTGCCAAATCGCCAGAAAGACACCAGTTCCGTGAAATACGTGAGCGCGAATCTGGTCAAAGCGCCGAGCCAGGTAGGTATACTCGTCGATGGTCCAATCGGTATGGTTGCCAGCCCGTTCGCCCTGAAAGAAGGCGTCCCGGGCTGCCGAAGCTACATTGTTGTTTTGGTGGAAGAGGGCCTTGATTTTGTCGTTGTGGTGGGAGCGCAATTCGAATTTGTTGCTTTTGGGGAGTATCTTGGCTTCTTCATGTCTAGCTGGGGAGAAGATCGATTTTAAGGTTTTTAAGATGCTCTGTCCGAGTTTTGACTGTGTCTCTGTCTCATTGACAACCATCTTGACAGCTTGTTGCGAATACAATCTCCCATCGCCTTGCCCCAAAGCAACAGCGCCAGCACCGGTAGCACGCCTGGGCTCAAAGCTCTTTCCTGCCCTTGCCGCCCAAAGGACTCCCGCGCGTAGCATTTCGTTATTGTTTGTGCTTGCTGTTCGAAGTGTGATCTCTGATTTTGACAGTTTTGCAAGCGGAGGTTGGGATTCTTCGACTGCGCCACTTAGTCACCAGGAGGAGTGGGGAGTCTGGGGACCAACGAGTATCGAACTGCTCTGGACTGAGAGGAAAGCATCATCAGATCTTTGAAGGGGGTTCGCTAAATATACTCGCTTTGCCATGGTTGGTTTCAGACTTGGAATTTAATTGAGGTAGTTACATGTATCTCCAGAGTCAAAAATCATTGCTCAAGTACCAAACAAGAGTCTCAACCGAGTTCCAGATCTCTGTATAGTCAATCTCCCGAAAGCATCAGAGGAGCAAAGCAACTGCCCCAAATTGGTTGCAAGCTCCTCCACACCAGAGTAAAACTTGGTTCCCAGCCTTTGGCGGGGGGTGATGCTGCTCTGGACTGAAAGACAAGCCTGTAGGCCGAGTTTTGCAATTCGTCCAGAAACTGTGAAATGCAGACGCCATTTGAAAAACATTCATGGTTGTTGTTCAATGTTTCAATGTGCTGCGTTTCATGAAGAAAGATTAACTGAAGGAAAATGGCACTGAGGAGACTAGACAAAACTGCAGCTCTCGGCGTGATATACAAGCTACCTACTCCATCCATTGCTCCCTCAAGTTCTCCATCCGTGAATCCGCCAGTTCAACAAACTCCTCCGATCCTCTCCGATTTCCCACCGATGTAAGCCGATATACTTACTATATACACCAGACTCCGCTGGCCAAACGAGCACTCACCGCGTCATGGGATCTATTCCGTTTTGGGTCTTTACCCATCCCAATGTGGTGTTTCTACTTCCAAAAACGGAATAAAACCTTTTCGCGACAGGGTAACCCCAGCAACGCATTCGATCAATTTCGATGACTATGGTATAGTGGTTTCTAACCGTTTCTTTCATTGTCAATTTTTGAATGACTGTGTTGCCAATGATAGGCTTCTAGTTCTCCATGAGATGCCGAGGCAGTTTACCATATTGGTTCTGGGAACGAGATGGAGCAACTTGCCACAAGGATGTCCAGCAGGAGCCGTGGGTATTCGACCGCGACCCTCAAAGCATTCGATTAAAGTGATGATGCAACAACCGGAGCAATCCAGAGTGATTAAAAAGACCCCTCTGAAGCCCTTACCCAAGAGGAACAAGCTTACAGGCCCGAATGAGCGAACGGTATTGCTAAGTATACCTTCCTTTTTGCAAGCCTGCAACGGTCCTGCGGGAGCTTATTCGACTTGACCACTTGGCAGAAAGGACCCGCAAACTTGTACACATCAGATGCAACCTCGCATGCGCAGGACCTCACGTACGAGTACACATCCTGGGTATGGATTTTATACCGCGGGACCTAAACATCCATATCAAAATCTATTCAGAAGAATGGGTGTGTGGGAAGGAAATATACAAGGCACAGAGCAGCTACGATTAAAAACAAGCATTATAATGTATCAGAAAAAAAACAAACTACAACAATCCATCCCTGGAAATATCCTCCACCTCATCCACCCCCGACATCCACCTCGGACTCGCCCCCTCTGCACTGCGCGGGATAACCGACAACCGACTCCCCCGTCGACTCGACACACTCCCATTATTCAGCCGTTCGGACCCCAGAGACCGTTTAATCCGACCCAGAGTTTTTTCGATCCGCATGCGGTTCAGTATCATGTGTAACTTGGGGAAAGTTTGTTTTTCGCCTTGGGAGATGTACCACTTCATGCGTTTTTCGGTGGGGTCGTCGAGGATGTAGCGGTAGTCTTGGAGGACGGGTTTGGGGACGATGGTGACGGTTCCTTCGAATCTCTGAAGAAAGACGTCCGAGACGTCCGTGCCCAGGATTCGGGGGAGGAGATCAAAGTCCTTTGTGAGGAGCATCCATTTTTGGAGGTCTAATTTGAAGTGATGGACTAGGGCAGATGCAACAAATCCTCCCCGCCTAAGTGGACAAACGTAAGTAAATCACGCACGACATATCTTCAGTATAGTTTCCCATACCATCCTTGACCGTGCCGATGTGCGGTGGGCTGCCCGGCACTTCCTCTTCGGTCGAAAAAGAACAAGACGATATGGGGGTTGACCTGACTGACAATCGTAAAATTGACGTTCCATAGACGATGCAACTCTGATTCAGGAATCTAGAAAAAAAAACCAGATTGTCAGAATCATTAAACGCCCTGTGAGATACACGACAACGTACATCCATCATCAGACTTCCATCTCGCCATCGTCGACCCGAAGACCGGAACGGAACAATCTGACCCGATGGCTCCTTCATCAACAATTCTATGGGGTTGAGGACGCCTGGTACCGCACTGCTGGCCATGACGGCAGTGGCGACCACGACGTTGGGGGTGGTGATATAATTACATAACTTGAATGGACTGTGAGGTTCGTCGGGGACAATGGCAATGTTGAGGACGCGTCCTGTGCGCTGATACGCTTCCAGAAATGTCAGAGGGCCTAATTACCAAAAAAATAATATCAGCAAATGATTGAACTGCGAAAAAAAAGGATAACCCCGTCACTTACCGCGAGTGGCCGACATGGTTTTCTGGTACCATTCCCGGTGATCAAACATGGCTCCCGTCTTGATCAATCTACGCAATCGTTCCTATGAACACAAGACCATTTAGCCAAAAACGCCCTAATCAAAGAAAAAATCAAGTCCATCCACTCACAAAATATGACAAATCACATGCAGTCAAGATTTGATGAATGGACGGTCGAAGAATCTCAGCCTCCAACTCGCGATCGGTGCTACAGCAAATCAACGCCGCTACATAGAACTCAGGACATGTTTGCAATGATATACAGAATGTATGCTCACCTATCAGACTCCCCGCGCTGGTTCCTGTTATTATGGTTGGCAAGACGCCATTCTCAAACAAGGTTTTCACAACGCCTATTGATAGCAGTCAGCACCGTCCCAGCATGTACCGACAATAGCCGTCACTATTTACCAACTAAAGAGAGTGAGCTATATTAGCGACTGGGCATCTCATGTACAGAAGCTTGAAGTACTTACTGTGATAATATCCCAGCGTAGCACCCCCACTCAAACACAAAGCCGTGCGGCCGAAATCCTTGCCAGCCTTTTTGAACAGTTCACGCTTCCCATCCGTCGACAGCACATTTGAATCTGCCACCGTTTCCAGGGACAAACAGAGCTCATTGACATACTCTTCCACCAAATGTTTTGAGCCCAGATAGGTATAACTGTACAGAGACTCTGTTTCCAGATTCCCGAAATTGGCTTTACAAGCTCCATGTTGCAAGATTTTCTGCAGGGTTCGAATAGAAGTTTCTTGCGACTCTTGTGTTTTCGTCGTGCCCAGTTTATGACTGCTGTGGTTATTGGCGGCATTGACATAGTTGAGGCGGTACCGCTTCAAGCGGCGTACAGTCCGATGAATGAGGTCGACATCATAGAAAGGACAGTATTCTTCCGACTTCCATTTATTGTTTTTGAGGTGTTCGTCGAGATGGCGGGCAGCCACTTTGTAATCTTCATAGTTTTTGGCTGCCAATAGTCTTTCTCGGAGGACTCGGCGTTTGCCTCGCCAGACGATGGCCCATTCATACCATCGGACCCACTAATAGTTTAAATTTAGTTTCCAGCATGGACATACGCAGTTGGCTGAGGATATGTACCTGGCGGATCGCACTGTAACAAATAAGATCGAGGAGCATAAAGACGCCGAAAAATATCTAACCATTTCGAAAAAGTCAATCAGATGGCCCCTGTATGCCACATCAAAGATTTACTCACCAGTAACGGCCATCTCAGCACAAACCAAAACAAAGATTTCGTTTTAGCAGCTCCACCGACCCAAGCCCACCACCCCCACCCGGCCCGTTTCCTCCCCACAAAGACCTCTTTAGACGCCTTCTTTTTCGCCTTTTGCCGTCGCTCCTCAGCAATCAACTCGCTTTCCAGCTCCGATTCCAGGTATTCTTCTTCAGTCGTGGTTCCCGGCTCCAAATCCTCTTCCCCGTTGCCTTCAATGACGGATTGGGGTGTATCGGATCCAGGCGATTGCACGCGCTCAATGGGCTGCACACGCTCGCCATCTGTGATGATGCCCAGGGATGCCGTCTCGTCCCATCCAAACCCACCCTTTTCTTCTTCTTCTTCGCGGGGAGTTTGGAGAAGAGTCGGGTTCCCGTCGGCATCAAACGAGGGAGAAACGGATGAGGGTAAGTCTTGCTTAAAGTTTCCGTCTTCGTCAAACACGTCGTTGGGATTCCGGTTATGGATCGAGTTGCTCCGTGGTCGGACCCGCTGGACCGAGTAGCGGTGATCACTACTACTGCTACGCGCCATTTGGTATATATATGGTCAAAGTCGTTCCTTCCCCGTCGTCCGCCTCTCTTGTCGTCTTTAAATATCTACGGCTCCTCTTCGCAGCGGGAAGCGTGGGAAATGCCGCCGCAAATGGCGACCAAAACGAAACGGCAAAATCTGTTAATTTTTTCCCGTTGGGTTTGTCAGGGTTAATCCGGCAGAGGCAACAACCACCACCTTGCATGTGACATTTTGTGGATCTATGGCCTTTCACCGCCCAGTTACCGGTAAAACGGGAAAAACTCAACGTCCGTCAACTCGACCAGATATACAACAAAAACGTTTTTATCATCAACACATTTGTGTGTGCAGTAGCATTTATACGTAGCAAAGAGCGACAGACCCCCCAGGTAACAAGTTTTACTCTGAAGCAGGACATCTAAAAACGAAAAAGAAGTAACAGAAAAGAAAATGTTTCATAAATGATGCATTGGACAAAATTTAGACTTCAAAGCCAACGCACTTGAGAACGCGCATAATATTGGTCGATCCCGCTCTTGCTTCCAAAACACCCGAAGTCACCACAACCTAAATGATCAAAGATCTCAGCCGGCGCAAGGGAAGAGAAATGAATCAATGTCAGGACTTACGGGGTCGTTACGTTGAGCCATGCCCATCTTGACTCCCCACAACATGGCGCGGTGGAGAATATTATCTGTGCCTTCCATGTTGTCAACAAGCATGGGGTAGATGCCTCGAAGAACCTGGCACTGTCGTGCTATATGGAAACCAATCAATCATCAACCCCCTGAGTGGCATAGACAGTAACGAACTTACCAGCTTGCGGTGAAGATGTGACGGCCAGAACTGGGGCGATGGGACGGTATTTGGAAATGGCCGTGGCCGTGTTTCCAGTTTGCGTCAAAACAATAATTAGAGCCTGTACAAAAATGCGAGTGGTTAGTTAATTGGACAAATAAACAAATAACAAAAATGCGGGAATTACAGCGTGGACATCCCATGACGTTTTCACTGTTAAAAGAACAAAAATCAGAACCGAGTTCATAGAGTCTCCTGCAAGTGGGGATCTGCTTACCTGCGCTGGACGCGATAGTCTCCGAGATGCTGATGGGCAGACGGACCTGACGCCTTATGGACGGGTACAACTCAGTGTAGTTGATATCAATCTCGGCCTCCCGGCAAATCTTGGCCATCATCTCAATCGCCTCTATGGGGAACGAACCTGGGAAAGAAAGTAAAGTCAAAATCCGGACGCAACGAGAATA
Organism: Phlyctochytrium arcticum; assembly: GCA_025602905.1. NCBI lineage: Eukaryota > Fungi > Chytridiomycota > Chytridiomycetes > Chytridiales > Chytridiaceae > Phlyctochytrium > Phlyctochytrium arcticum. The sequence goes on along the minus strand of JAHLKI010000022.1, from coordinate 433,659 downwards.
AAGACGAAAAGTGGGTTACCCTTGGCAGTTTCTCCAGACAACATGACACAGTCACTACCGTCCAAGACGGCGTTGGCAACATCTGTGGCCTCGGCACGCGTCGGGCGTGGGTTGACAATCATGCTCTCCAACATTTGTGTGGCTGTAATGACGGGCTTTCCAGCCGCGTTACATTTTCGAATCATCATCTTTTGATACCGAGCGACTATAACAGAACATCAATTTTCCATTCACGTCGTTATGAAAAAAAGTGAAAACACCCACCTTGTTCAACTGGAATTTCCACTCCCAAATCACCACGCGCAACCATGATTCCGTCAGACACTGCCAAAATCTCATCAAAATTCTCCAGTCCCTCCTGGTTCTCAATCTTTGAAATAATCTTTATTCCCGAGCCTTCAATCAGCTTTCGGATTTCAAGGACATCCGATGCCTTTCGAATAAAACTAGCCGCCACAAAATCCACGCCTTGCTCCACCCCAAATTTGATATCTCCCGCATCCTTTTCGGTAATGGCGGGCAGATCCACTCGGATTCCAGGCAAATTGACGCCCTTGGTTTCACCCAATTGCCCGTCATTCTCAATCACGCAAATGACTTCCTTGGTGTCTTGCTTGACTTCAATGACTTGCATTCCGATCAAACCGTCATCAACCAAGATCCGATCACCGGCTTTGACGGATGTGGGGAGAGACTTGTATGAAGTAGACACTTGTGTTTCGTCACCGAGAACAGATTCGTTGTTGTGGAATGTGAATCGGGCACCAGCCTTTAACTTTTTGTCGGTTCCACCAACCAGCTTTCCAGTTCTGCCAGTCATAATCAGTCAATGTGCGATGCTACCAAATTCTATGGCAACATACCGGATTTCAGGACCTTTGGTATCGAGCAGAATGGCAACCGTCTTTGGCGTCTTGGTAGCATCCAAATACGCGCGCAGATTCTTGATCGTTTGGGCATGGTACTAATCAAATACTCGTATAAGAAATCCGCACAACTCATCATCCCATCTAAAACACACACACACACACACCTCATGCGATCCATGCGAAAAGTTCATACGCGACACATTCATTCCAGCTTCAATCAGTTTACCCAACATCTCCGAAGATTGCGTTTTGGGACCTAAATGCCCACAATTTCGAGTGATTAGCTCCCGCGCGAATCCAATACAGAAAACCCACAGCATCAACGTTACCAATAGTACAAATAATCTTGGTCTTGATTTGCACATGACGATCTAAAGTACGAAAAAGCGGGTGTTAAAAACAATCAACATCAAACGCGACAAAAATACAAAAAGATCTGTACCGGCGCCGGCAATGTATTGCCCGTCAGAAGACATGATTGGATTGTGGAGGGGTTCTGCACGATATGTATCTGTCAGTCAACAATCGGACCGAAGATGCATATAAGCGCGCGACGTACCTTGTAAACCTGTAGGATGGACGATGAGACTAGCTAGTGCTTGCGTCGTCTGTCGTGTGCAAAACAGTCGTGAAGGGTACTATGCAAGAACCGGAAGCAAGCGGTAAAGATTCAAAGCTGGTGGAAAAGTTTTTGTCTTCAATGTCCAAAGGCCAAAGAGAATGATTTCTTTATCAGTGCCCGATCGCATCGACAACGTTCCAAATCGATTGGGCTGGGTCACGTGGATCACCCTAAAACAGCTGAGCCGCCCTGCCTGAGCAAGCTTGTGGGGTAAAACTATTCCCACAGCCTTTCTTGGAACTCGCTCTCAAGATTGTACGCCAGGAGCGCCAGGACCGCAACCGTTGAGAAAAGTCAAACAAAAATGGTGTGTATTCCAAAAAAAAATAAAGAGTGTGTGCGGAAGGTGGGTATACCGCGCGTAACAAGACAAAGTAAGGAAGGGGTGAACAAAAAAAATAACCCCTTTACCAAAACTAACGTAAATACAAGAATGGGAAACAACAACGAGGTGACGGTGAGTGAATGAATTGAGTATGCTCATGCGGAGAGATGTTTTCTAAACAACCCGCATCTTCTTGGGAGATGGAGACATGCGCTGTTCGCCTTTAGCGACCAACTTATCGCTGCCAATCAATTCCCCCACACCAATCTCAACAGCTCCCAGCATCTTTTCCACACGCCCGCGGATGGAAGGTGATTCCGGTTTGTTCTTGTTGAGCATGTAGACGACTGTATCGTCATCCTCTACCGTTTCTGATGTGATGCTGGCGTCTTCTGCTTCGAAATCGTTGACGGTGCGTTTGCGGGTGGTGGTTGTGGTTGTGGTAGAAGAAGAAATGATGTCTGATGATTCGAGGGCACGGGCTGCGACGGGTTTAATGGGGGATTGGTTGAGAGCCATTTTGGCTTCGAATTGGTCTAGTGTGATGGGTGTAGCCACTTCCTGTTCGTGAATCACAGGGGCCTTGATGAATGTTTCCTTGATGGGTTGAGTCCTATGATTGAACGTTCATTAGTACGCTGCTGAAACGACAAGTAACTCCTCAAAAACTTACTCTTGAATGATGTGGGTCTTGTGAATGACACGCTCAATGACAGGTTGAATCTCGGTAATGATTTTGGTCTTGATGGTTTCGTGGATGATGGGTTCCTTGTATACTTTTTCGTGCACGACTTCTGCTTCGCGAATCTCGTCCTTGAAGGCACTGGATTCGCTCTCGTACTTTTGGATGTCTTCCAGCCTAATTCAAATAATCATGGTCAGTTACTGCTTTTGTCGATATCTTTGTCCCTCCTCGCTGCCGCTCGCATTTGATATTGCTCCGCAAAATCGTTCCGCGCCCATCCATCTGTCCTGAGGAAAATGGAATGGGCCAGTCCGCGCTCCTCTCGTCATTTTTCCTTCAGGCCCTCGACCTCACTTCGTTCGGCCTCGATACTCACCTAGTCTTTTCCTTGTAGGTGTGAACTTCAATGTCGTCGACGACGGATTCAATGGTGGGAGTTTCCGTGACAACATCCAAAATAGGCTGAACGACCCGTTGGATTTCCGTGCGAACGCGTTCACGGTCAATAACGGGCTGAATTTCCACGCGTTTGACGGCGGCTACAGTCTCATGGGTAACAATGTCTGTATAGGCATAGACAAAGAATGAGTGAATGTGTATTTGTGAGGGAATAAGGCTACCCACAAACCTTTGATCTCCTGGGTCTCCTTGATGGGCTGAACGAGGACGACCTTTTCAGTGGCCTCTGGGGGCGCACCTCCGCCATGGTACCCATAGGTGGGTTCAGCGGATACGGACCGGGACGACGAGGAGGTCTTGGACGGCGTAGACAGCAGATTCGTCTCGGTCACGACGGTCGTCTCTTGGACGGTGGTGGTAGTGTCGGCGGGCATTGTGTTTAGGTAAGCGAAAGGTAAGCAAGGAAGGAAGTGTGATTTTCTCACGGAGCGTGAACGGACGAACGTCGCTTTTTTTATACTTCAGAAACGGTCCAAAAAACGCTTATCCTCCGTCATCGCAGCCATGACGTCAGGCCGTCACACTGGGTGACACTCGAGGAACCGGAGCCTTGGGATGGCACAGCCATGCACCGGTCACCTTCGGGTATTACCGGGAAACGACACGGTGAATCCCGAGCAACATTCTTGTTCTACATTCTCCGTGGGAAAATGGACGCGTTTCGTGACTGCACAGTCGCGCTTCACCTACCTGGACTCTAGGACGGTAAAGTACTCACAACTGCACAACCGTAACATCCATCTTCAGACCTGTTTTTTCCCCCCACACTGTCCGTTACTTTACATCGTTATGGTATCTCATGAGTTTGGTTGTATATACCCAACTCCTGGCCTATGGAATTAACGGTAGAGATACACAGCAGCATTGTATAGAGAGTTTCCTCCGCAGGACTCAGGTTTTATGTCCAAACCAAAGAATCTTTGGAATATAATGAACGGGGTTTCGAGTAAAAGACTGGGGTCAACATCTTCAAACATCTGAACGACGTGTGAACCATCCGCACACATTCATGTGCTCGAATTACCGGACGGTATTCAAGCATGTAGGATACCTGGCTGCAGGGAGAAAAAGAAAATTACAATAATTACCGCTCAAAGTCCAGACTAGTCTGCATATCCGAAACGCCCTCACGAACAATATGCATAGTTAATAGGCATGCTTTTCAGGGTTATGACGTTGTGAGAAGCGAGCGGCTCACTCCAAAAAATTGGCAACCCGTTTTGTCTCCGACTCACTTTATCGCCGGGTTCACATCAACATTGCGCAGTTATTTGCTCAGGCCCTTTCGTTTAATGAAGCGACAGACCAAGCAGAAACATGGACCACCCTCCACAATGGAGCAGCCGCTAAATTTGCTACTGCCGGTTACACGCTTCCATCCATCGTCAATTGGAATCTCAGGGGCAAAACTCGTTCCAATGGCAATGCTATCTCGCTTCCCGCCGTCAACTCTACCAAGCGCGTCGCAATGGTCAGTGGCTTCAGCGGTCAGATGTTGAAGCTTTTTATGAACGGCGACATGGACTTTACGCCATCCAAGATCATGACCAAATCCCTTGACCCCTACACGTATTTGCGAGTTGTAGATTGAGATTCTTGTATATGTTTTTGTATATACGTACCTGTATTTTAATTTATTTCATCAATCTGTACGAGACTTTCCGGGTGATTGACGATTCTGGGGTTTTAAACCATCTTTCATCCTTTTCTAATTCTCGGTCCCCCTTTCTGAAAACATCACTTCGTTTTTCAAGGTCTCGTCGCCATTCTACTGCGCATTTCTCGTGCATATCTTTTCTTTCAATGTCTTTTCTTTCAATGCTCCATCATTTCCCGTCATTCACAAACATTTTCAGCATCCTTTTCTATTTGGCAAGCACTTTCCCGACATCCTGGTCTCTCTTTCACCACCACATTCCTACTCTTTACTCTATCGATACTATAATTGAGATTCTCCACCATACGTAAAATTTCGTACACAGCTGCATGTTGAAGGTGACCGTCTGGCAGATGAGTTCTGTATATGTATTTAGCAAGCCCCTAGAGTTGCAGCCCATGAGACGATATGCGAAGAAAGTTACGTAGAAATTTGTGGAAAAAGTGGGGTGGGAAGGATCAGATGCTACATATTCAAGACGAAGACGCATGGGATTTCCGTATGTGCTCCACATACAACATCCTCACTAAATCCCTATTTAAAACTGCTCTTGCAATCCTGAGCCAGTTGGAAAAAGTCTCATATACAGACTTGCGGAAGAAAAATGTTCGGGGAAACACTATTGGTCATATCATCCAAATCTGGGAGGAACGCGCCGGGGGTTCGCGGCCCCACGGAAGCCCTGCCTCCATCCGGATTTGGCCCAAAATAGTCTCAATATGGCCATTTGGATATCCAAAACGGGATCAAAGTTGTGAAAGATGAAGGTTGTCGGTGTATGTTTCAAAGTGTTCGAACCCGCGTATTCGATCTCAAGATACGAAGCATTCCACCTCAATTGGAAGGGTTGCGGGCTGCTACTTTTTGGGTCTTCGGAATCGGTGAGAGGGGTGAGACCATGAACGAGAGGGTGTATATTCGGTTCATGAGTTGGAGCAGCTCAAGCAACCTGACCTGTTCACATGGGAAAGAACACACCTCTCGATCCAGCTCGATCCGACAGAACTTCCTGAAAAGGTGAGTGCCCCAAGAAAGCCCAACACGTTTGATCCGCAGAAGATCATATAGTTGCATAACCTCAACCCGGTGTGGATACTTTGTTGGCATTTGAGTAAAGTGTTAGTCTGTTGGAAAGAGTTGCATTTGCAAAACTTCTCCAATTCTGGAAGTTTACAAGGTCTTACGGAGTTTGCAAAGGTTTGCTTCTACATTGTGAACCGTGATGCAAGTCCAAGCAGCTGTTTTTAGTTTTGGAAATCGCATGCTCTCGTATCACACCTCCAATCATTTTGATGGTTCGTCCTCGTCAACCTTTATGCTGATCTTACTTGCTGAACATTTCCACCGAAAAACATCAAAGCAACCTCACAAGTTCGTTAACGACCCCCACCAGCCTTTTCCCCGTGTGGAATGTCTGCTGTTTGCTCAGGAAACGACGGTTTACAGTCCATAGAAGGTTCGATTCTCCCAAGTCCATATCTGTCAACATCTTTTACCAATTCGGCAAAGAAATATTCCGAAAAGGAAAACATTCTTCTCACGGGTGCTGCGCTGTTCAGACCCAAAGCCTTATTTTGCCCCAGCCAAAACTGTAAAATGTTAAAACGGCGAGTATTTTTGAACGAATATCTTTGCTGATGAAGGAGTAAGATGTCACTATTCATATATAGGGTGAATGGAAAGATATATGTTGCTTTGGCCAAAGCGTAGGGATAGGGGGGAAACGGTGGCAGATGAGAGTTCCTGGGAGGATGTATTTTTTTTTTTAAATATCGGGAGGGAGAGAGGGAATCTCTGGGTGGTATATAGGTTTGTTTTGGCATCATAAAAGAATCAGGATATATACGATCAGGCTTCTGCAGGTGCAATGCTACTGGTCCGGTTTCCATGCTGCGATGATGATGTTTTCCAGCCTCGGTTTACTGGTGGTTGTCCTTGGCTAGTCTTGGAGGAGGAGGGGGTATTTAGGGATTCCATGTCCGTGCCGCAATCTACGTGCTGCACCACGGGACGAAATGAGGGGGATGTTTGGGTTTGCGTATGGCATTGCCGCGTCTGGGGTGTATTAGTATCGCCAACGACGGCCGTTCCCGTGGCCGTTTCTTTTGTACTGGTGGTATATGTTTGAGTCGCTTGTGTGTGATGAGGAGGTGGATTTGATGAGTGTTGTGATGACTTGACCCGCGGATCCCGCCAGTCGTTTTTGGTGGTCGGTGCCGAGGCAGATAAAGATCGTGGCCGATGCCCCCATGCCCGATGTTTAGTCTCTTTGGCTTTGCGATCACGGGACCGACTTTCTCGGGCCCGTCTATTTGAAGGAGGTGAAAGCCCTTTTCCTCCCAATTGCTGTGTACTCGGATCATCCACCTCGGTAGGCGATGTCACGGTACTTGTAGAAGAAGACTTGCGCGTCGGAACAGCGACAGTCGGTGGTGGGGTATCCACCCGATGAGACCGATTAGCCCATAACAGAATCCCTTTACTTCCTCTCCGTTTGGCCGAGGCCGACGAGTCAGCCAACGACCCCGGAGAACTCAACGTACTACTTTCATCATGACCCACTACCCGGCGAGCTTGATCCGAATACGTGCGATCGCGATGATCCCGTTGATCTTCCCGATGCGGCTGGTGCAATTCTTCCGACAGCCGTCGCGTATGTGTCTTATTGCCGCGGTTCCATTCCCGATACCCGCCTGCATCGGATTTGGTCGGTGAGGCTTTGCGAATACTAGGGTCAGCCATGAAATCGTAGCGGGATACACGCGGGCCCGAAATGTCGCCAAACACAATCTCTGAACTATCGGCCTTGGCGCTGCTCTTTGTATGCTGGACACCATTAATGACGCCCTGGGCATACGTCTTTTTCACCGGTGAGGTACTCGTACTGCTACTGGAAGGTGCCGCTGCTGCTGCTGGGCCCCATACTGGCAAACCCCGCTGTGGAGCACTCGATGTTGGTGTCGGGGATGTGCAATCTTCATCTGATGGTGATGGGAGTTCAGAAAAGTCCAAGGACGCTGTACCAAACTTGATATCCGAAAGAGAAAAGTTTTGAGTCGACCGTTGCGTTACAGCGGGCGGTGACCGTCCACCACCGCTAGCAGTCTTTTGCGGAGTTTTCTTGTCCGCAGTCACATGCTTTGCGACCGAAAACGAGCGCTCACAAGACAGAGTCTGTCCATCACTCCCAATCTCGCTCACAATGACTTCCTTTATTGGCTCTCCATCCTGCTGTTTCTCAATAATGACTTGAATGGGTGACCTGCGTGCTGGCGTATCGGTTATTTGGTCTGGTGATGAGGCGTGTACTTTGCTAACATCCGATGACGTGGACACTTGACTGGTATCTGAAACCGCTTTATCTTTTCCTGCTTCATCAGGCGTCGCCGAACTCTCCGCAGAAGTGGTAGACATCACCGATGGACTTTTATGTCCCGCATTTGCTGCACTTCGGTCCCGATCCCGAGGTGACTGATAATTGTTTCCCCAGATATGATTCACGCCCCGCCGTTTTGGATCTCCCCCTAATCGCCGATCGCTCGCATAGGTATGGTACACGGACCGGGTCCGATGCGAATTCTCCAAATACCGGCTTTCGAGATGTAGGGACGACAATCGATTTATATCCTCTTGGGTAATATACGGTCCACCCGGTCGCATCAAACTGAGGCGGGCCATGGCTCGTCGATCGAGTTCAGTGGGTTGGTCACTGCTGGGTCCCGAGTGCATGTATTGTTGGGGGGCCTTGGGGTAGTGATAATTATTATGCAAAGGCATCGACTTGTATCCATAGTTGTTCATGCGATGGTGGTGGTGATCGGGAGACGGGCCATGTTGTCCGTACGACTCTCGTTTCCGCCATCCTTTATCCGGACTTCGATTTCGATGGTTGTTGTTGTGACCTTGTCCGAAATTGCCGTTCCTTGATGTTGCCGAATGTGGGGGGCGGGAGCGAGACGGTAGGTACAGATCACATGCAGCCTCCAACCCGAGCCCTTGGAGTAGCGCCGACAAGGCCCGGTCAAATTCCCGTCGTAACCCCGTGACAGAAACCGCATCAGCAGAATTAGCCAAATTCCGTTGTGGGTTAAACGGCTCCTCGACACAAAGAAACCGGCACATGCGCTCAATATCTACATTCCACCCCTTCTCTTCCTTTGTCATATAACATCCATGCCGAACCGATATCACATGGTTACTATAATCAAACTCGACCGCATAGCGTCGGAAAAATCCAAACAGTAGAGCCGCCAGCGTCTCTGTGTTGCGTTCTCCGAATCCTTTAAGTTCCTCTACCGCCTCAAAAAATGAGCAGTCGACGCCATCCACAATTACGGGTTTGACCGTGTGGGGGTCCCGCTTCAACTGGTCGAAATACATTTCGTGGAGACAGGGTAGTATGGGCGGATTCCGCATCTGGAGGAAATTGATGACCATCATTGTCCAGCAATAGGTACTCAATGTCCCTCCTTTGGCGGCATCATTTAATGCTCTCCGCCTTGTCCAGTGTTTTATGACAAGCATCAACGGCTTGACCCTCGGATCCAGCTCTACATACGTTTTGATGAGCCGGGTATTCCGTAACGCGATCGTGTTGTTGACGTTCACGTCGCAGCTCAAATGATACTCGGGATCGTAAAACTTGCATATGGGGACTTTAGCTTTTGCTACGGAACTGACGCCTTCCATCCCGTGTTTCTGCAATGCGGTGGCCAGAACGAGGATGTTGGCAACACCATTTACGCGATCGTCCCATGGGGTCGTGAGACATATATCCACGTCACTACTCAAAGTCCCAAGTCCATTTTTACTTGACCTATAGTGAACGGTAAGTCTATATCATACTTGGGTGGAAGTCCCAACACGCACCCAAATACATGTACGACAATTTGCTTGTCAGGCCACTCAGTATCCAGGATCCGTTGGAGTTTGCTCAGAAATTTGACCCGTGTCAGTTCACTATCGGCCGATGGGAGTAACCGCTATACAGCCAAAGATTTTCAGAATTGAGGTGAAATGGTCAAGATACACCGCACCCTTTGCTACCTGACACAAATCATTCATCTCAAAAGTCAATGCAACGTCAATCTCATCCGGGAGCTTTTTACTGATCTCACGCTCGAGGCGTAACCGTGGTCCAACCAAGTTTGGCGATTTGTGGTCTACGAGGCCAGCCTAATACTACATCAGTCAACTTGTCCCCAAACTACGCTTCCTTTGTATATACCTCAATGCCATCCAGAAGATCGGCAAACCGTTCACCTCCCGACGGTTTGAAGGCTAGACTGACATCAGGGGGAGGCGGCTGTCTCCGAGCGTCCTCCCGGACCATTTCTATTTTGTTGGTGTCGTGTGAAATGATTTGGTGCGGTATAGTCTCTCTCCTTTTTGAAGAGGCAGGGGCCTCGGTGTAGTAATAATTTAATGTTCTGGATGTGTCCTTTTTCCTTGGTCGTCGCTGTCAACGATTCCGAAATAGTTTCGCAGTCCCGGGACTATACCCAAAATGTCAAGATCCTCTCTTCACGAACGACCCAAGCAGGCCTCCAACTGCAGGTCTTCAGACTATGTTCCGTAAGTGTCCTGTTGGCTTTTGCGAAAGTAATGGTGGTTGTTGATCTTCGAACTGGCGGCGAATGTCAGCAACAACGGGCTTGGCAAGCAAGTCACGAACCGACTTTTGGTCGGCACTTGAGCACAACAAAAGCTTGCAAATCACGCGAAACATCCGACCCCACAACTGCGTTAATCTGTACGAGGACAGAACAGACACTTGGTCTGGAAGTATACCTTGGCTTACGGGAATCGGCTGTCTGATCAACATGGAAGAGTACATGCAATTTGTTTTCGAGTGCATTTCGCCATAGAAAGTACGACTGGAATTCTCAATCACCAAGATGGGCCAAACGATTGGCGGACAAGATTGAATCCAGTCTGCGATATTCGGTCGAGCTCACCATCCTTTTGTGATATCCGTCTAGTAAGGTGTCAGGTTGGTCAGCAAACTGCTCTACTACTATGGAGACGCATCAGAACCGACGGTTCTCCGCCAAGTTCGCATTTGCTGCAATGAACAAGACCATCAGACTTTGATGCTGCAATCATGTTTCGCATTTTTGCATCTCCCTACCAAGCAGCTCTTAGTGTGTAAGTGTATTGCTTATGGGTGTGTATGATATGTATCTAGAGTTGTTGTATGTGCGTAGCGGTACATGTACAAAGTGCCGGACGCAAGTACTGGATGTTACATTTGTTGCCACATTGCCGATTGACGAATGGGCCGTGTACCATTTGGTAGTTGCTGAAGGGAAACTTGAGTGTGTATACCATGGTTTCTGCAACTGGATCACGTTAAATCCTAAAGTAGGCGGCAGAATACCGACCTATTCAGAGCCAACGGGATGCACTTGTTCGTGCTTCCTACAGAAGCTTTGCAAAAGTCAATAGTCCAAAAAAGTTACGTATACCGAAGTACACAAAACAAGTCTTTCAAAGGGGAATAAAGCCAAAAGAACGCACCACCAAAATCATGTTTCTAGTATTTATATTAACAGCAAGTGCAGAAGGCCAGAGGTGCTCCACCCCTCCGCGACGGGAAAGAAACTGTATTTCAATATGTTTCAATCATGACATTCTACACTTTCCATACTTTGGCTTCGCTTCTTTCCTTCGTTTTGACCTTTACGCTTGAACGCATTGAGGAGGCTGTTGCTATTTCCTTGCTTTCGTTTGCCTGAGGTTGAGATCATAAGTAACCAGGTCACCACTGAGTAAGAAAAAAGTGTAAAACTCATCGTACCCTCAAAAGTACTATCCCCTATAGATTCCGATGAAGCCAAGTTGTTGGTTGACCGAGCTTTTGCTTTCTCTGATTAAGATCCATCAGAAAGGGCTATGGAAGACAAAACACGACAATAGTTTTGCAAACCTTCAGAGCTGCTCTTGGTGGTCCCCTTCCCATTGCCCTTCTTTGTCTGTGTGGCGAGTCCATCCATACTTCCTGAATATTGCTTGGCATCCTGCAATTTGGCCTCGAGCGCGTCACGGTCCTCGGGTAGAGACTCTCGGCTCTGTTCTATGGTGCTTGGTATTGACGGATGGTGGAATGGCACATCTGGATCCCGGTCCACTGAGCTGGCTCGACGGACAAACGCACCGCCCAATGATGAAAACATGGAGGGTCTCCGTGGTAAGCCAACTTCCGGCCGCGGTGTGATGGGTGTAGTACTACTCTCTGATCCTACCGATGTCACAGATGAGCGGTTCGAGGGGGCCTTGTCATCCCGTCTCCGGTCCCCTCGTCCCTTTGATGATCCCCAGTAGTCCCGTACAACCTCGTCCAGCACTGCGTTGCGTGTTCTATGATGTGGTTTATTGAATTTAGGGGCCTTGTAGGCGGCATTTTCCGCATTGATCACTAAACAAAAGCGGTTGATCAGTTTCACGCTTGAACATAGAACACATTTGTCAAGACCGTACTTTTCGCAAGAACAAAATCGCGCAGCTCGGATGGATCCCAGAAAACGGGCGGATTTGGAAGGGGTGGGCCAAACAATGGTACGTCGGTACTACTGGCAAGCACCACGCGATAGCCGAGCTTGCCAGGTATCGTGGTAGTGTCCTCCTGAACGACCACAAATACATGAAGAAACTGCGACTTTACGGATTTTGGGTCAAAACGGCCCTCTCCTTCCACAAAGACGAGTGTCACGATATCTGAAAAACTCAAGTTAGCCTCTGATTTCATCGCAGTCAAGGAAATCACCCTAATCTAACCATTCCCAATGTGTCGCTTCCGCTGAATTTGCTGCTTGTCTTGCTTCTTGTACGGTAGAAACGTGGAAACATGAAACATGACATCAAAAGTCCGCCATTTGGAGTAAAGAGAGTATTTTCCGGTCTGTCCATTTTTGGTATCTAGTCCAGCAGAATATCCGGGCCAGCCCGTAAGTTCTACTTTGTCGCCTACGCATTGCAAGAATCTTTCAAAAGCCGGACTACCCGTTTCTAAAACGCGAAATGGCGATTTAGAGAAGCACCCCGATATAAAGTTTTGTTTTGCGCCATACCATTGCCAAAGTACTCCTCCTCGGTGGATTGACTGCCTTTGCAGTACAATGCCCCAAATTTATACCGGGTGACAAACTACAAATCAAGACGTTAACACGCGATGATGAGCTGTAGAGACCAACAAAAACAAACCTGCAATTCGTCCAAAGCTAGCAGTCGTGGGATAATGCTCGGGTCCATGACTTTGCGCAGTTTCTGGGGCTGGATTTCCCGGTGGAGCATGGATAACACTGTTTTTGAGTCTGGTTTCTGGCGGAGAACTCCTGAATTAACCTGGGACGCTTGAATCACGGCCCGCAAATCGGGAGACTAGTAATCATAGATGGTAAGCACAGATACTTTTTCGTCCAATCTGATCATTCCATACATCTTTCGTGCGCATGATTGCCCAGTATTCTGCATCAGGCGAGTTCCTCTCTTTGTCTTTTGTCTGGCTCGCAGTGCCGCCCGCGGCAGGAGCCTCTTTTTTGGGACTGTTGCTCTTATACATCAAGGAAACAATTGTGGGCCCCAGCTTTCCTTGCTCACCAATATATGTACGGTGTTCTAGACAACACGACCAATCAGAAAGAGGGAAAATTGGTGATGCGTGAATGTGTGTTTCCCACCATGATTGAAAAAATGTTTTCGGTAGTACTCGGCGTCTACGTCGAAATGCTCGAGTTCATACGAAGTATATGGACTTGATGACGAAGGATTATCCGTCCATTGGAGTGGCATAACATCATAGTCTCCAAATGCTTCCAATCTGTAGCCATCTGAAGCTTTGACAAGGAGCTATAATGTACCAAGGCAGGGTGAATCAGCAAGCTCAGCTGAAATATAACCCGTCGTTGCCAAACTTACGCGTTTTTGCGCAGCAGTTACTGATCCCACCACACTATGAGCACCCGCAACAGTTTCTTTGATCTAAATATGAAAGGGGTATTGAGCAAGCGTGTAATTTTGTCGAATTTCGGCCAAATTTACCGCTGTGCGCAAAACATCGAGACTTTCGCACGTCCCGCTGCTGCCAATCTCCCGTTCCAGCTCCCGCTCTCGCTTCGTCACATTGACTATATGGTTGCGAAGCTCTTTGACCGACACAAGTGGGCTAGCAATGTCAATAATTTTGCGAACACTGTCCATCATTCCTCGGAAAACGGTCAAAGCAATTGCCATCTGTGGCTTGAGCCCCAGCACTGGGGGAGATGGCGCATACAAATCATTTAACATAGGGACACTTGAGCTGGTTTTCCGAGCGGCTTTGTTGGCTTTGCTGGAGGTTCCCAATGCTTCATAAATGGAAAGTAAATCTGCCCCCTGAGTCGACACAATGTGGGACAATTCCGCAAGTAGGAGCAAGCTATCTACAGAAGATATGGTGAACATCGATTCCATCGACGACATATTGTTTGCTTGCTGCATAAAGATATCCAACGTTAGAAAAGATAATGGACTTGAAACAGGAACGATCCTTACCGTGCTGAAAAACTGCGTGAGAGCCCCACCCTTCCGCTGTGAGAGAGTTTCCATGGAATGTGACAGTCGTGGGTTCTTTTTGTCTTTCAACGCATTAGATCCTTCTTCGGATTGAGGTTGATCCATCTCAGTCAGAGCGCTCACGTTGAGACGCAGAAGTGACTGTATGCTTGGTTCACCAGTGGACCCGCGCGGAGAGAAAGAAAAGCCCTTGATTTTCAACCGTTCTTGCTCATTCACGTTGTGATCTGAGCCCCATCGCATCCTTGACAGCCTGTTCCTCTCCTCATCCCCCCCAACCTTTGTGGAATCCAAGTCACTCATTCCAATACCTGAAACGGGTGTTGCGCGATTGCTTTCCTTCGGGGTGGACGTGACAGCTGTCTTTTCACCTTCTGCGGAGGGACTGCGCGGAGCTGCCGGCTTGGTATCTGATCCCATCCCAGGCATCCTCAAAAAACGCGATCCGCCACTCAGCTGTGTTTGCACCCGTAATCCTTCAGCGATGGCTCGTTCGCGGGACCTTCTGTCTCGCTCCATTGTCGTACTGGTTGGAGATGATAGTTGGTCGTCCCCAAGGTCCAAGGTAGGTGAGGATTTTGATCGTTCATGCACGACGCGTGATTTATCAACCAATATGTCCTGTAGCTTTGGTGCTGGTCCCATAGGTACATTGACCTTCGTGTCCTGTAGCTTTGGTGCCGGTGTCATAGGTACATTGGGGCTATTCCGCAGAGATTGCTCTGTCGGACCGGATCCACCCGATGGTTTTTCAGACGACATGGCCCGAACCCGATCTGTGACGGAGCTTCCATCGTTCAGCCCAACAGGGAATGCAGGTAAACGAAAACCAGCTGGACTTTCTGCATCAGGCGCAGGCTGGGTCACCGACGCTTTTTTTGGAGACGGCGCTTTGTTCAAAAAAGACGGGGATGGTACCTCGGCAACAGTGAATGCCTTGCGATGACCCGATACACCCGGAGAAGCAATTCCTGGTGAGTGTTTTGGTAAAGGTCTTCCAGGTGATTGGCCCATCGTTGAAAACTTCTGATTCAATGCTGCTGCTAAAGAGGCGGTAGAACCAGTTGTTTGCGGTACGAGACCGGCGGGTATGTTTTCGTTAGATCGCTTGATAATTGAGCTCGCTTGAGGAACATGAATTGTGCAATATATCAAGCCATCGTGGGTATCATGATTCATAATCTGAAATATGGGGGGTCAAAGGCCAGATCACCAGGCTTTAATGGTGGGAGAACATACCGACAGCGTCCGTTTGCATTGAACGCATTTGAAACACTGTCATTGCTGTAAATTAGTATCTTGCCATGAGAAACTTCAGGGATGAACAGGTATGCTTACCGCCTTATGGTAAAACCTGGAGTCGGCAATAACGGCTTCTACCGCATAACTACAAGGACCTGTCAGTAAGAATACAGACATTGATTGCAGTCCCTAGCCCCTACACTGGTCGACAGCATATTGTGCAGTTCCCATTCCT
This sequence comes from Phlyctochytrium arcticum, assembly GCA_025602905.1. NCBI lineage: Eukaryota > Fungi > Chytridiomycota > Chytridiomycetes > Chytridiales > Chytridiaceae > Phlyctochytrium > Phlyctochytrium arcticum. The sequence goes on along the minus strand of JAHLKI010000022.1, from coordinate 418,013 downwards.
TTGCATCAATGGTATCTCTGGAACTTGCGGAATCGTTGCCGAAGTCATACTTATGGGACCTGGCTACCCTCAAGTGACAGGCCAAAAAATCGACAATTTGAACTCGACCAGCAACACCGCCCACCGACAATAGAATTATTGGCAAATGTTGAAAGGTTGGATGATGTTTGCTGTTTAGCCAAAGTCTCTTGAGTTTGGAATTAAGTTTTTGTTTCTAATGGTCTGAAAATAGTATCAGGGCCTTCTTGAGGGTGATTATCGAATGAAGGGCAGCACTGCCTGTGGTACTGGGACACCAAATTGGAAATCATTGTTTACGGGTGTGGTGAAATTTATTGAGATTAAAATGTTCTTTGAGTTAGAGGGAGGCAGACATACCCGAAGAACTGTTCGGTGAGTTGTCACAACTGTCAACTATAACGCGTCAAAGTATGGGGTCAAAAAGTTGGCGATTTCCCAACCTCGTGTGGGAATGTCCATTTCCTGCTAGACGTTATACTCTCGTCTGTAAATGACTATTCTGTGAGACGTGTGAATAAAAAGTCTACTTGAACTGTAATAGAAAAGTATGCGCATGCTATCTAGTGTTTTTCTAGAGAAAAAAAAGGAGCTACGGTAAGGAAGTAAATTGTGGTTCTAAACTATAAACGCAAATGAGCATGTATTCTAAGGAGAGCCTGCGCTGAGGTCGGGAACGAATCAGTGGGGTCGGGTGTGTGAGAAAAATAAACTATCTGACGTTCAAGAAGAGGTTGATGGTGCTTCCGGGCGTTCCCGCGATTCTGTCTTTCTGGCCGGTGGATGTCACGTATGCGTAGACGTCCTGGGGAGATCGGGCCTTATTGGCACTCATGGCTACTGCACCGACTCCAGCAGCATGGGGGGATGCCATACTCGTGCCACTCAAAACTTTGGATCCGCCTTTGTTGGATGCCGATAGGATTTGGTCGCCGGGGGCTAGACCCTTGACGCAGCGACCAAAGTTGGAGAAGGCTGATGTAAATTTCTGGCCCTGACTGGTTGCACCAATGACAAAGGCCGCGGGCGAGCCGGAAGGTGAGCCAGTGCACGCGTCTTTTCTTTCGTTGCCGGCCGCGACAAACACTGGCACCCCGGCTGCGACTAATGCTTGGAGCGCTCTGTCCATTGCAGGGGACCGACCCCCACCTATGCTCATGTTAACCACGCTGGGACGGCCACTGGCTTTGGCGGCTTGAGCGGTCCACTGCATCCCCGCGATAATGGCACTGGTTGCCCCAGTTCCCTTGGCACCCATCACTGTGACCGAATACAGGTTGGCTTTGCGAGCAACGCCAAATTTCGTGCCAGCAATGGTTCCAGCAACATGGGTTCCATGGCCATTGTCGTCGCCCTTGCTGCCCGTAAACGATCTTCCGAGCTTGGCACGCCCTCCAAAGTCGGGGTGGTTGGTGGCAATCCCGGAGTCAATCACATAGACGTCGACGCCCTGTCCGAGACCGGCTGGAAGCGAATACTGTCGGTCAATGGTTCCATCGATCGCGTCGAGACCCCAGAGTCCTGCGGGTACTGCTACTGAGCCACCTTTTGCGGCTACGTCGTCGTCTGCGGGGATTGGCTGCTTGGGTGCAGGGTTCGGTTGCTGCTTTTTCGCGGGGTTGGGTTGCTTTGGGGTAGGGATCTCGGTGGGTGGGGCGCTCGGTGCGCCAACAGTGGACGTCTGGGTAGAGACGGGCCCAGTTGCCGTCTTGGGATTTTGCTGCGTGGGTGGCACGGCTACAGGCGATTGACAAGCTGGGACCTCCGCAGATGAAGGAGCGATGGCGGAGGGGTTGTACCGCGACCGGGACACCATTTGTGGGGTGAATTGGCCAGCAAGTACATCTGCTGGGGGCGGGTAAGGTAGCTCGACCGCATCCTCAATGTCGCCGACATCGAGTGTCGAATAGATCAGATCGGGATAGACGCCGGCCACATTGGGATTGTCGTTCACCTGGGCCAGGGCGGCTGCATCGGTAAAGGTTGCGGCAAATCCTTGAAGAGCAAAGTTGTCCCCTCCTCCAAAGTCATATTGAGAAATGAGCTCGACGACATTGGTCCCATCACGGCGCTTGCTGGCTGTGTTGAGATCTGCCATCATGGAGTTGACCATATCGGTGACATTGCGCTCGCCGAACAAACTGCCGGCCTGGTTGAACATGACAATGTACTGGTTGGGGATGACATCTGGTGCTATGGTTGAGAAAATGTACAGTAAGCTCAAGGAATATCGGGAAACGTATCTTGAACTCAATACATACCATTTGTGACGACTTGAGAGAGGACCGCGCTGGCCGATAGCAAGCCCAAGGTCCAAACGGGACTTAATGACACGCGCATCTTGAGGGGGATGGGTCTATTCTATGGAGAGATGGGCAGGAGGAGGATTTCTATGCGGCCACCGGAGGGGAGATGTGCTTGTTGGAGTCGGAGGAAAGGAACGAAAGTATCTCAATTTGAACACTTTTCGGAGGCCGATAATGACTGTCGATAACGCTGCGCGGGGTTTGAGCTGACGCGTCAAGATCCGCTCCAGGTCAGCAAACTCTGAAACGCATACCGCTCAAGCTGGCCGGCGGTTTGGGCGGTCAGCTCAAGGTCTACATCCTGGGGCTACAAATCTACCGATGAAACTAGGATACCCCCTTTATACGACCACCTCACCCGACGCCTACCAATTCATATCCCGTCGCAAGATCATTTATCTGGGCAAACGAATGCTCACTACTCGAGTATACACGATAAACGATGCAAGCGACCTCACATTTTGCTGGCGATAGGTTCATTTTCCGGACCATTTCTACTCCCGCGGATATAATGCCCTATGCGAGTTCCTAGGAAAATCTTGACATGAATGCATAATGGTGGGATGCTCTGCGATTTTCCACGACATGCGCGGCCAGAACAACCAGAGCAGATCCAAATCCCAAGCGGAAAAGCAGCATGCGATGGCCTGCGGGAAAAAAACTATGTTTCACATCTGCAGCCACAATACCAGAACTTACCGGAATTCACCCTTTCCATAATTCCGTGAATATGGGATTTCCGCGAACGTCTCCAGCAAAACCAACGCGTGAGCTTACGCACTGGAAATTATTGTGCATTTGATTTACGCGTAACGGCACAGTCATGCAATTGCTTTAAAGGCGTTTTGTCCGGTTGTTCAGCATAACCTTACCGAGCCGTGCACTGTCCCGCTCGGATAATTATGTTAGCAAAAAAGTTGTAATCTTCAGATCAAGAGTTTCCTCCAAGCGCTCTGATCTCGAAACTTGAGCCTGTTTCTTCGGTAGATGTGTGGACAATCGGCGCTGAACAACACTCGTAAGATGTGCGGCCATCTGCTCTGAATAATACGACAGAGGGCGTCACATTGTTGTCCGCAGCAAGCCGTTCCTCCAGAGCAACCCCCCGGGTGCAAAAATTCCAAATCGAGGCAAACTTGGGGTGGCAGGCTGGCAGCTGTCCAAGTAACGGGAACTTTCAGGGCGTGCCCCGTCTCTCCTAAATCAGCTCTGAGCGTGCGCGATGAATGATCATACGTTAACCTCTGCTGCTGTGTTCTTTCCATAAACGCTTTTCATCTGTTATTCGAACATACGCCTTGTCGCAAGATCAGATCTAAGCAGTTTTGAATGTTCCTGCTCAGCTCATCAGAACGTTCTGCATCTGCTAGAGATGTCCAGATGAGACCATTCTTCTTCCGGAAGGACTGCGTCGGGAGAACTTGTGTGTGATATGACGCTTCATTCGTGCATTAAAAAAGTCCACGATGATTGGAAGGATGCATTCATGAAACGCGGTCGTTCATGTCGCGAAACTCGACACATCTGGGTCGGAGTTGACGAGGTTCCATGACCTACGCCACACCCTGAGACCTCTGTCGGGGGTTTTCTCCCGATTTCATTTTCCCTGCTCAAACGACCAAACACTAAATGATCAAAACACCACACATAATCCATACTCTATAACAAAAATATACACAGAACTGGGAGGACACACATAAATATATTCACGTGGTGGCAAAAAATCAACATAAAAAAACAAGTACGGTGAAAGAAGGAACGTTCGTGAAACGAAGGGGGGAAACTATTTAACAAGGTTGCGATTTGGTATACACGGTATGGGGGGAAATGGAGCAGATGGAGAAGGGTATGTGCACAAGTGCGGTGGAGTGGATTGCGGTGTGCGTGGATTGTTTTGTCCAATGTGTCGAGGAGGAATAAACGGAAGGGATGACTGGTTGTAATGACGGTCGAAATAATATAGGTCTTTACTTTCGTGCTCGAATCTCGACAATCCCTTGTTCGGCCAGTCGCCTGGACAATTCCGTAGACTAAATAGAAACTCTCAAAAAACAATGTTCCGAATGCATACAGAAATGTATGGGTTTACCTTTAACATCCCCGGAAATTGTTTTGGGCGGTAAGACTCGAAGGGAGCTGATTGGGCTACGGCCAGGACAGGGCGGCCCTCGACGGCGTCACGGGATACCATGCTGCCTTTTCGGGATTGGGACGATGAGGGTGGTGGTGGGGAAGGACTGTATGGTGAAGAAGACGAGATGGATAAGTACAAATGTTTATTGGGAAGGTAAGCACGGTGGGGTTGAGCACCAGGGATGTGGAATCCAGATCCAATCCACAAAGCCCCGCCCGGAAAACTACAACAAAGCCGTCCGTTGGCCCACGCCCCGATTGACAACCACAACTTACCCCAACGATACATCCACCAACTGAAAGCGAAGTGAGTACTGCCCCGGTAACCGCACCGACAAGTCTGGGTACAAAAACATCATTTTGCGCTGGTCATCAACATCCCGGAGAGCTTGTGCAATTGCTACTTGAGATCCGACGACGGCATGGACGGATGCATCTGCTGCATCGTGGCCGGATCCTTGGGCGTAGACGTTTTCTACCAGACTGCGATCTTGGGTCCCGTCACCAGACCAGAGAGAGGCGTGGCAGACCAGGAAAGGAGCTTCTTCGCAACTGGAAAGGAAGGGGAATAACAGATTAGCAGATTTGCATTAACCATGTTGAAGGAAAAGTTGCATCAGGATCGGATGCATGCACTGGCAACATTATTGTGGTGTTTCTTCCGTTGCCGAAAACCGGCTTGTTTTCAAACCAAACCGTGGGTTGTGAATTAGGGCTCAGAACGGCAAGGTACAGCACGCGTCAAGGCGGAGCCTCAAAAAATCGTTGCCAGAAGTGCTCACCTGGAGAATTCATGTCCATTCGCATCAATTCGGACCAATTCGACAACGGGCGGCTAAAAGACAATATGGGTTAGTCTCACGGATGCATCAGCAAACGAATGACAATGCCGATTGTATGGGGGATTTCAGGGACGGAATTGCCATTACTTACAGGATCAACAGCTCTCCGATCTACATAAAAAAATACCCGAAAAAAATTAAGAGAAGAGAGAGTTAGTGTCAGTAGCCGCATTTTTGGCGTAAACGAAGAGAATTTAAAGTTATTATGTCCGATTTAGATTCTTCCATTGCAGGCATCATTGTGAATGTATACCGGAAGTCGGAACCGGAACCTATCCTGCGGAACATTTCCAAAATGAAAGATTCGCTCATAACTCCGATAAACCCCCCCTAAGAGATTTTTCAAACATAAAAGGAGCGAGCCCACCCGCAGTCCCCGCTCATCCACCCAAAGCTGCGCGTTCCAAAATTCCCGACACAACGCGTACATCTTGCAAAGGCATCCCCGGCGCTGCCTCCGCATCAAGGATAGAGGGAATGGGATCTACACGCCATACCTTTATTTCCAAACCCGCAGCATCGTGCCCGAACGGGGTTTTGCAAGATCCGGAGACGGTACGAATGTGGAGTTCTGGGAGCCGCAAGGTGTATTGAAGATGAAGGCATTGACGAAGACGCCGACGACAGCATATCAAAAATTCGAGAAGTTGGCCCGGCAGGGTGATAGGCGGTAGCGGGATCACGGTCAAATGATAAAGAAACGAGAAAGAGAAAGGAAAAAAATAAAGGTTGTTGGTAAAGCTTTGTAGGATCTGTGGAGATTGTTGAGACTAATAACGCGCGCGCAGGAAGGTTATGAACCCATTATCGGAGGGCGCGTCCTTTCTGCTTACGAGAGCGTTGGCCAAGAAGCCAAAAGGTTTTTGTGCCAAGCGCATGTCACGGTATGAATCCCCGCGAAAAGGGATGATAACGCAAACAATAGGAACAAAGACTGCAAAACTTACGGTGCAGACGTGGATGTGGGGTATGGGAATGGGGACGTGGAAGGCGGGCCTCCGGTGTGAGTCGATGGGTCGTCTTGGCCCGAGAGAGGGGTCGGGAGGTGGTGGTGATGGGGGGGAGGAGGGTGGGAAGAGTGATGGGAGTGATGTGGTGGCGGGGGAAGGAGGGGCGGCGATGGGTGCATGGATGAAGCAACCATGTTGTTGCTGCTATTGCTGCTAGCGGCTTCGGCGGCGGCAGCCGCAGGACCTGAAGCCGGATGATGATGGTGATGGTGCTGGTGCTGGTGCTGGTGGTGATGGTGATGGGGAGGAGGAGGAGGAGGAGGGTATGGGCGAGAAGAGTGCTGATGGTGGTGGCCACTGCTCTGTGATAGTTCCGGGTAGTGGAAATGTTGTTGTTGCTGGTGGTGGTGATGCGAAGATCCCACAGGAGGATGGTAGGAGTGGGCGGCACTGTCTGGGGAATGTGAGATCCGACCAAACGATTCGCCAGTACGCGGCCCGGGATCCTGCTGATGCGGCCCGTCGACGACACTGGCTATGGACAACGGATGCCGACGCAACACCGGCGACTGCTGAGGTGGTTGATGTGACGCTGACGCCGAGGACGACGCCGACACTTCTGATGATCTTGCTGCTGTTGCTGCTGCTGGCGAGGGCCCGGCGGCGGCTGATTTAGGCGGTGAAGTCATGAGTGTAAGAGTGCTATGCTCAGACGCGGACAAAAAAAGGGTGAATGAAGTCTCTTGCGCCTTTTCGCTTGGGCCGGAGTTGAAAGCCGAAAGGGCCGGCCGGTCCAGAGAGAGGGATGCTGTCGGATCCAAGGTGTAGATAAAAATTGGGAGGGCTGTAAATCGGACGGCGGCGGTGGGAGGGGTGAATGATTGGAAGGGCAAAGCAAGATGTCCCGGAAAACCCCAATGCGCCTCGACGCGGGAGAAAACAAAGGCAGTGAGTGATACGCACAAACGAATGTAGCGAAAAGCTTCTATGGAGGAGCGAGCTCAGGATAATTAAGGAGAATTCGATACCAGAGATGATGATGGGCGGCTGGTTTAGGGTGCTGGCGCGCGACGAACCCGACGAGAGACGTGGAATTACAGGTACTCGAGTACTCGTACGAGTAGGTTTAGAGCCCTGAAATGTGTGTCGTCCGATTGGATTGTTATAGCCGTCGTTGTTTTGTTTATTGGGTAATTTGCCAAGGCTCAAGGTAAACACCCGGGTTGAGTAAGAGAATATATATCCAAGGTTCCAAAACGCGAAGTCCCCTCGTCAAAGTCCGGATCTCTCGCTTTGCCGGTCGTGTGGTAGTTTTTTGTTCAACGGTTTGTTGGTGATGGACTGATGGTTGCCCGGAAGACACCCAGGGTTTTTGCCGGGTGTTGGACCCAACCAGTAACAACCGCTCAGCCCGGGCGGGACGACGGGACGGTGATAAGCACAAAGTCCCAAAGCCGGCACACTTCGTGCGAGCTTCTCCGATGGTTCCAAGGTTAGCACGGGGGTCGAGGAGATGAAGAGCGTTTTTATGGTTGATGTCGACCAGTGCGCAGAAGATCAGATCTTGGGTTAAATTGTGGATGCCTTTCCGAAAAGGCCGTGGGATTAGGAGTTTCGCGTAAATTTCCCCCGGTCTCGGTAGACTGACAGGGAAGATTCTCAATGTATGATACTCGAGTACGTGCGATGGAAGGCAGCAGGACAACAATCAAGTGGAAAGCACGCAAAGCATATGTGTATCTTGAAGCGGCGGGATCCTGATTTGTTGAATACTTATTGTTTTGTGGCGGGACAGTTTTACGTTTATCGCACCTATCCTGAATTCGAAGGCCCCCCAAGCAAGCGATGTAACTCTAGGGACGGGGCCTGCCGCCCAAGTTCTTTGCCTTCCCCGACGCAAACAGAAACACAGAGCAACAATTCAACGACCAAATGACGACTACGAATAGGCAAAATCAGGGTTACGGGCCTGCTTTCCCGCTTCACGGCCGTCCTGTGGCCAGCTGCTGGCTCAGTCGCCCGACCCCGGCGACCGGGGACTGATACGAATGCTGGTGAAAGCAAATACTGCTCCTCGAGTACACACATGTGCTGCCGCTACAATTTATGACATGATACTAGAAGATTTATGATGCGGATTGATTGAAAATGATGGTTGGTGGTGCAGTGGTGGGCTAGGCTAGACGACGTGGTAGTCGCGGGGATTGCAAGTACCATACGATCTCCGCCGACGCTGGGACCCATTCAAATCACTTCCAGGTATTTTACCTTTTGATTTGACCCTCGTTTTTTTTTCCATGCAACCGTTTTGATGTATGTATTTTGACAGAGACCCAAATCATCATAACAATTGTCGCCAGGCTCCGACTCCCGGCACACGGCCCGACTTCGGAGCAACCCGCCACGACCATGGGGCGCCTCAATCCGCAGACCCGAGAATTCGGCCACATGCTTTGCGCTGTACTATTTTTAGCAGCAGCCGGATACGCGGCGGCGGTGGCCACAGGACGCCCACGTTACCGGTTCTATGTTCAGGACTTTGGCACAGCTTGGGCGGGGCAGCACCGCGCATCCCCGGATTCCCAATTTTACTTCAGCCACGTGACTGCTGGCCCAGACTTTCGGATTTTAGAGAGATTTCCACAATTCAATTGGTCCGGTTTTTTGTCGACGAAAAGTGTTTTTTAATCAGCAGGCCGCCAGGTTGACACAACTACAGATTCCTACATGCAGTCATTCAGGGGACGGTGCGATCAAAACGATTCCTTTTTTCCCTGGCCCAAAATCCAGGCCTTCGTCACAGTACTACTCGTGTACAGATGTGAAATGCATCAAGAACCCCTGGTACAGCCAAATGATCCGCTCGGGCTTACAAAAAGAATTCAATTGTCACCTCTATGATCAACTGAAACGAGCGCTTCTTATTTTTTACCAAGTTTGCTAATGACCAAGACCCCCCCCCCCCCCCCCAAATCAGAAACATCACACAAATCATGCGCGGGATGATGAAATGATCTCTCATGGTGTACCTTGCTGAGTAAATGAATTCGTTGAACACTTTAGGGATCCAAGGGATTTCAGGCGTTGCGGCAGCTACCAATACCGTCGCCGCATGTGTCGCCATCCATTCTGTGAGGCTGAAATTTTCAGCAACCGTCAGAACAGGTCGATTTCGGTGTGAAGCGTGGAAAAAACGTGTTGAATATATATATCATCCTGAATTTTGGCAAAGGAAACGTTGGCTTCTTGCTGTCAGCAACGTCGAGTTTACCGGTAGTTTGGGGAATTGGAAATCAGCTCGATTGTGGGGTAATGAGATAATAATTGAGGCAGAATGGCAGATGGGGAAAGTAAGCACGATGTATTGATAAATGCTGATTATGATAAAGGCTGTTGTCTCTATATAGAACAGCATATCACTTATCATGCTCATGCATTTGATGTTCTCCATCGTAAGTAAGAGTAATGCAGCATTTCTATGAATGTCAATTGTCAAAGAATTTTTTTACTTTTATTTTTGCTGCCTGCTGCATGCAGTGTATGAAACTTTGGTTTCCCGGATTTTGTCAAGTCGCATTTCTATTTTTCCATTCTTCTCTTTCACATCATGTACAATCTCCTTCTCTCATTTTATTTGTCGGTTACTTATATTGGTATGAGAGCATGGATACCGTACTTAGCAGTTGGCAATCATCACTCATCTATACCATCACTTCATAGTTCGAATTACTCTAAATATAAGTTCAACTATTATATTTGCATAATAAGTTAACTCCAGACTTGCAGTCCATTAAAGTTTGATGCCCAGTTTCTTTTCAGGGTACATACGACTTTTCACGTAAACAGATGAACCTATCAGCATCACACCCCATGTAGAATCTGAGGCTGATTGCATTTTTGCGTACATTCTTCTTGTATATTTGACTTCTCTTCCTCCAATTTCCAGTCCCGTCCACAACAGTTTTGCTATCGATCTAAAACCCCCCCTCTATTTTGTAGAGATCAGGAGATGATTACATCGTCTCCGGGATTTATGCGGACTTCTTATTAATACTGACAAAGGCAGCTCGGTATCCTATCCGTTACAAAGCCGTCGTGCAAGATGATGGCGGGAAGCGGACAAGTTATCCTTATTTTTGGTCAAATGCCGGTCTTTGTGGAAAGAATTCACTCCGCGCATGTATGCAAAATCTGGGTCTGGATTCAGGATCCAGCCTCATCCCAGACCCGTCTAAAAACAACTGTTTTTGCGCCGGAGCAATGTTTCCATTTTTCTTTAAGGTTAACATTGTTTGTATGCACAAGAAGGGCACGGGGTGCGTGCCCGAAAAAGAAACTTCTCAAAGAATTCAGCTGGAGTTTTGTGATGTATCCCCATTTTGTGTGGAAATAAAAGTAGAATGGATGTTTTTTCGGGAATGACGGTGAGTATTTGCTCGCATAGACGTGAGAATTCTATTTCGGAGGCGGATTTTTGTCCGCAACTCAGCAGATAATCGGGATCCAATCTGTTAGACGCATATCATCGCATTGATCCAGAGCGGAGCCAGAACAAAACATGCATCACATTGGAAAATTAAAGTTATGATATCATGCTTTAGTCCGATTTCATTTCTCAATGGATTCTGGCGGCGATTCAAGTGGTGGGACTTTGTACTGTCCGCATCTAAACAGAAAAGAAACTATGGTCGTGTGGTATCGTATATGATACCTACAAATAATGGCGGCGAATCGCTCATGGCGGCGTGGAGTCCTCAATCCCAGCAGTGCATATGCTATGCTATTTTAAACCCTTTCCTTGCAATTGATGGGCACGGATGGACATCACTATCGCCTTGCAACTCGATTTCTAATCTTTTGGGATCCAGCGAAGAATGCTTTTGCCCAGTTGTCGATTCACACCTCGGTCTCCGCTCGCCGCTGATACAATACAGCACAATCTTTCAGTCATCATTGTCAATATCCGAAGAGAGGTAGCTCAACTACCACTTGCCTTGCCATTGTTCCTCCCAGCTGCACCACCAGAAGACGATCCAGTACTATCAGAATAGCAAACAGTACCCGCCGCTCGAGACACTCTTTTCTTGCAAACTTCGCCGACAATGCGGGTTTGCAACCATCGATCCGGTAAAAGGCTCCCAGAAACCAGTAAGGGCAGCGCAGCAACTCATTGAGGTTCTCCCTTACCCGAACGTCCGTTGGTTCCCTTGGTAAACGGGAGAGCCAAACCTAAATTTGCGGCCAGCCGACAACCGGCACTTCAAAGCATCGCGTGTAACGTGGCCATTGTTGACATATCGCCATTCACTCATGTACATAGCTCTCGAGTGTTTCTCCGAGTATTCGTACCCGAGTCGTTGTTGTTTTCCCCCCTATTCAGTCGTTTGTTGTTTGGACATTTCGGGTCCGGGCTGCTGTTCCTTTGTCGCCCTCCCTTCGGCGCTTCATACATTCGCTTCCCTCTTTTCCACGATACGAACACCCGCTCCGCTTCCCTTTGCTCGCCGTGATCAGGTTAGGAAGGAGCTACTGCGCCGGCGTGAATTGCAACGACCCGGACCGACCTGGATTCCGGCTTCCGATTTCTAAAAAAAAAAAACGTAATTCGCGACAAAGGCCGGCGCACACAAGGCCCTGACTGAATGCCTATCCATTTTGCTCCATATTCAGGCGGATGAATAATATCATCAGAACCTAGCGCAAAAACATTGCTTATCGCGCAGCAGCTCCAACAGAAAGCTTACCATGGAACGACGTGACATTTGGAGCGTTCTGGAAAAGCGCGACGTGACCTTGCCCACAGCACGTCCAACTGGGGTGGCGATTGGGGTCTCCCCAGCGTTGTTTGTTCTGCACGAAGGGACATCATCCTCGCATTCGTTGTTGATCATGGCGCATCGGGCGAGGCCAAACATTTCGATTAGCTACCATTTGAACGTAGAGCTTTTGCCAAGGTTTCAAATATCGCTTGGTGTGTGACATTTGCCGGGAGGAACCCTCCGTTTACCTCCAGTCGGCAATCTCACCTGTCCGGATAGCCGCCGATAACCTTGTTTTTGTCGAGAATCATGGGACAACCGCACCAGCAACAACATGTCGCGCCAAGGATGGCATCCTCTTCCCCCATCCCTCATCTGCGCTCTTCATTTGACCATCCCAAACCAAACTGCTCGTCTCATGTACGGGACTCGGGTGAAAACAAAAAGATCCTCACTTATGTCGCCTGATCTGTTTCCTGATCTCAATGCCTTGAAACAATCTGCATAAAGGAAAGTCACCAGCTTGATAAAACACATAAATACTGCAAATTCAGGGATATCTTACAATATTCCTTGGCCCTGGGAAAGGTACATGAGTCCTGTTCTGATAAATTATCGGACACTTCTGAGGACCGCCACAACAGTAAGTTCTCCGCAAACGTTGTGCAGTTCAAGTGGAAGTTTTTTAGTTTTTTTGTTTATGCCGTCTCCCCCAAAAATTATGAAGGTAAGACCCCCACTTTCTTGCATAATCAGTAGCTCCTTATAGGCTCTTTGAAAGTTTGCTGCATTCACAGGTAGGCAATGCAGTAAGATGCAGCGATAGGATTTTGCTCGTTTCCTACTCGATTTCTTTTGGGCGTATTCATGTTATCTGCGAAATCCAATGTGCCAAAGTCTGATGGTCAGTTTACGCGTTCTTGGCGTGGGAAAAATAAAGTCAAAGTGATTATACAATGAACCCCCAAAAAGTGAATTGGTAATAAAGTTCCGGCGGGAAAATATGAATTCGGTCTGTTCAATCTCCCCATGATCCGATTTTGGGGAGTAGTTGTGTCCCTGCAACTCACAGGTTCAATACACCCCTTCGAAATATGTGAAGGATGCTTCACGGCCATGTCTATTTTTGCACATGGAGAATAAGGATAGGAAGGTTGTGATCAAAGAAAGGGACAATCGTGTGCGGAATGATGGATAATTGGAAACTGTCAACATGGGACAACATGACAAATTTCCAAAGCTGGGACCGCATGGAACCTTCTTCATGAGACCGGAATGTTTGTTTTATTGTCGAAGATGCGGGGAGAGGGCTGCATGCATTGTCTCTCACAATGCAAGCGGCTCTGACCATTGAACGAAAATGTATTGCTGCTCCACAACCCCTTTACTACTTGATACTATTGTTATCGTCGGCAAAAACACGGCATTTTGCTTATTTTCAGGTTAATGGGGTACCTCCGGAGTGCGGGAGTGGTCATGAAGAACAGTATGACATTTTCCATGCCAGATGGAGTTAAGGTATTCAGAACTTTTGGCACGATCCTTGAAACCTTTGCTGTTTACGAGTAGCGGCTAAGTATGAAAAGCCGCATTTGCAGAAAACGAATGTTCTAAACATCACCCAAATAATTTGGAAAATCAGACTAGCCATAGCACAGGAGTGCCTTTTCAGCAAGTCTATCAAGACGGAGACAGCTCAGTATACTCCAGGCCACATCCAGCCTGTAGTTCAAGTGAGCATCCCCCCATTGCTAGCGATCGATGTCTGAATTGCTCGCGTATCCTTTCGGTATTCTTTTCGGTCCGACTTTGGTGACAAAGACTGCTGGTGCATATGATGTTGTTTGAACAATATTAGTAGCCCCGTGCGCAGCTGCGGGGAAGAGCTCTAAAATTGGCACAGCGCTACGGTGTCAGCCCGCACATTATCCCCGACATCCAGAAGCAGGGTTTCATCTCAGCTGTGCTTGAGCAGATGTCGCAATGTCAACTATGTCATAGAGTCAATCACAGATGAGCTGTCATCAGTGAGATGGGCCTTCCTGATTGGAAAAGAGGCATAATAAGGGATGAAAGGCAGGTCGTGAGAGAAGTCCAAGCGGACATCCTCTGCCAAGTCCACACATACACATATAAGAGAGCAACAGCGTATCAATTGTATAGTATACAGAGCCTTTGCTATTGAGTAATATTACAAATATCCATTTGGCTGAAGTCACCGAACACAATGATACGGCGGCCGTTAAATTTGACTACACGGTTTGAACGTGTACTTCACGACATACTGCTTCACATCCGCTGCCTCTCCTCCGCGCATAGGAAAATTCAGATTCCACGTCAAGCAGATGCCCTTCGTCTTAGCCTTCGCACCCACTTACCGGCGCAGATCTGGAGTACTTTCAACCAAGCGAGGATTTATTTCACGAGATACAACGGCTGGAACGTCTTGCGAAGATCACAGAGGCCAAGATGTGCAAATTTGTTGAAGGGACCTCAGTCAGGGAAGATTTCCGATCACTTTTCGTTGTAGCGCAGGATAAAGAGTAGAATAGGAGTAAAGTAGATTAGTATAGTAGATTAGTATATATATGTAGATGGGAATAGAAATTTCTGCCTAATGATATTTTTCGCTTGCGAAAGTGGGAACTTCAAGAATGGGAGAAAATTCCTCAACAAACAAGCACAAGGAGTAGAACGGATCGGGTTGACAACAAAGTGACGGACGAAGAGAGGCGATTTTGGATGAATTTTAATGAAGAGACCAAGATTGGATCGGGAAAGTTTTAGAACAAGGGTATTCGGACGTCCAAAATAAATAATGGCATCGGGTGACTATGCCGCCGAAAATGGGACACTTGAAACGCGGACGAAATTGGCGGACCCCAGACCCCTAGGACTCTGGTTTAGACCAGAGAATAGTGCGTCTACCAGTATCAGACAAGAGAAAAAACGCGTTTCATTGATCTCAAGTACGATACATTACCTAGTCAGGCTAGTCTGGCTCAATATCACATCAGTTTTCGCCCATCAATCAGCCAATCATCATAATCCCGATTGTTGTCTTGCTTGTTCTTTTGATGGCAATTCCGGAATGTGATATGTCGGACGGATCACCCCAAAGGAAACAACATGATTGCCATTCAGCACCCAGGGCCCAAGGTACAGTAGCTTGCCCTTGCACAACAATGAGGAGGTCATCCAGCGGCAAGGCACACCATAACTATCGTACAAATGGTCGGAACCGGAGACTAAAAAAGCAAAGTGGGTTGTCGGAGTGCATGCAGGTCGTCACAGTTTTCAGGGGGTATCAGCGTCTGGTCTGCTTCTTTGTCCCTTGCTGCTCGGGTACTTTCTACTCGTAGATAGCAAACAACCTGTCCACCTGTCGCTATCGCCGCTCACCAGCACGCGGCCCATCGTGTCACCAGGAAATACCGTGAGTCAGTGCTGAATCAAGAATCATTGAAGAATGGAAGGAGTTGGATCGAGTTGACGTCCCCAAAAAAAATCACGGAGGTAGGTCAGCACCATGGTCAGCACCACTTTTAAAAATCCCCGCTCGTTGACTTCCCAAAACGTGGAGGATGATGGTTAAATCCATAGCCCTGCCAGTTAAGAATTCCAGTCCTGCGCTATCCTCACTTGCCCTGAAAGGCATTGAACCAAGAGCGCAGGAGGGCCGCCCCCATATGCTACCAAGATAAATTCCAAATGCCCCGCACAAACGGGGTCGTCCCCTTCTCCTTCTCCTCTCCCCACGGACACATCGGAAGCACTGCGCAGCATCCGTTATGGTGTACCGAGTATCGAATCTGTGGGGTATCGGAAATGTTCTCCTCAAGACCATTGCCGTGACATCGAAGGCAAAAATTGCAATATTGCCTGCAGCGTATATAATCCAGGGGAAATTTCTGCTCTATTTGTCATGGGACTTTGTGGTGATCAAATCAATCCAGTATTCATCTGATGGTCATAACCCAGCATCGCATGCGAGGAACGTCAATATGCAGCATATGCTGGTAGATCAATCGTTACATGCACGGCGAGAGAAGAGCCGAAGAGAACTCATGCCAAGTCGACAGTACGGCCTGCTTCCGACTTTTGAGATGTACTCCAACCCCATGCGAAACCTTAAACGCAAGAAACATTTGGTTTAGTTACGGCACCAGAGAATATCAAGAAGAACTACATGCTTACCGTGAATGCCCCACGAGGCCCCAGCGACGCCTTACTCCTGCAGGTTTAAAAAAGGTAGCATTGAAAACGGAAAACCCTTGCTTGTTGACAATCCCGCTTTGGTAACAAAGAGACCCTCATCAGCGGACCCGTATTTGTGATTAACAAATAGTTCATTTGGTAATTAATAAATGAGTTCGTTCCGATGGAAATCACCTGTACGGAATCAATGGATAACTCTAGCATTTTTATCAGGTAGGCAGCGATTGAAAATGGGTGAGAGCTCTTCTCGAATAAGGAATTCTGGGCAGACTAATATATAGGCACGAAACTAAAGATTTTTGAAGCGGAGGAAATGAAAGTATCGGAAATAACCTCTGTCATAATGTAAGTAGCTATCGGCAATCGGAATCATGGTGTTCTCCTAGAGGCATCCACCGCAAGTTTCCCCAAGCAGGAATATTTTCCTCAAATTCGGAGGATGTAAAGACGCATCCTTCCAAAAACAACGCTAAATACCCAATCGTGGGAATAAAGTGAGAGAAGGAAGTTAGCCATCTTACTGAAATAAAAGCATCAGTTGAAGAAAAGACATCAGAATAATGGGCTTGGCAAGTACATCCGGGAAATGAAGATACAAAAGTTATATACTCCAAAGTAAAGATTTGGCTAAGGAATAAAATGATCGCAAAGAACCTGTCTCATAAATGTGAATAACTACCGGCATGGAATGGACTACTGGCACAACAGACATCCGGCAGGAAGCATCGTAAACCACAGCATAAAAAATCCCTCAGGTTCGGGGGAATGTGAAAAGTCTACTACGAACGTAACTCTCAAACCCGGATTGTGAAATAAAATGAGAGAATGATATCAGCCATCCCCACACAGATCCTAAATACACATGAAAATATAATCTTCTCATGATGAGCTAGATGTTGAACTTTCTCCATATAAGCACTACATATCAGTGCTACAAGAAGCTATAATTCAGACCCTCTTTTCTAAGTTTCT
This sequence comes from Phlyctochytrium arcticum, assembly GCA_025602905.1. NCBI lineage: Eukaryota > Fungi > Chytridiomycota > Chytridiomycetes > Chytridiales > Chytridiaceae > Phlyctochytrium > Phlyctochytrium arcticum. The sequence goes on along the minus strand of JAHLKI010000022.1, from coordinate 400,815 downwards.
TACCATCGCCGGCCTAATGATGAATAACAAAGATGCACCGACTAGCAAACATCCACTCAGCGAATAGTCGATACAAGCACTGGCAAAATTCATGACTATTCCAGATGTACTAAGTCCTCCTGGTGCTAGAAAAATGGAAAAAAAATATGAAAAAGAATGATCTGAATTGTGCATTGGCCGGGAATCGAACCCGGGGCTGCCGCATGGCAAGCGGCAATTTTACCACTAAACCACCAATGCCGATGAAAAAATGGCTTGAAATAATGTCTATGTAGCTGTACCACTTCTGCACCAAAGAAACAACTTGGAATATCGCATCGCGTCCAGCATTCGCCGTAGCATCCTTCGCAATTAGATCGCGACTTGATTGTTCGCGAGGGGACTCGGTCGGGCGGACTTTACCAAGTTCATTAACCATACCGCTTACTGCCAGCTGCCAGCGCTTGCGGGTTCATGCGGCTTGCAAACGCTTCCCGCAATTTCCACTGATCTACTACCACACCTGTCAGTAGCGACGACATCTTGTCGTCCCGATCTGCGCTGCACCTGCGTATATCTAACCGTCGAAGATCCTGACCGTCAAGATGCCGGTGATCCAAAACATTTCACCTAGGAGGTGTCTGCCGTCGCTAAGGATGACACGTCTGTTCAGTTCCTGTAGCTCAAGATCGCCCAAAAGTTGAAAGGTATCGTGAACTTTGGCCACATCAGTTTCCCGACCGAGCAGGAAGCGGATGAGAGGTTGGCGATCATGAAGGCCGATGATCATCAACCGGATTTAAACATATTGGCGGCCTTAATGGGCTAGGTCAAGTTGTCGGAAACCATCCGATGGCCCAACACATGGGATATTGGCACCAGTTTTACGCATCCTGATTTTACATTGTGCCGAAAAGCGGACGGGCAAACCAATCCTTTGCAATTGACTTTGGAGGAGGGATTCGGGTGGTGCGACTGGCATATGAGAAACATGAGGGTCATTGCGTATCCAAAATTAACCCATTGGTTGAAGGTGGAGCATGGACCAGTACATGTCTTTCGGATCTTTGTCAAAAGAGGTCGGGATGATTGTGCAGCCGGCGCGGGTTGAATTCCCTCCTCCGGCGCGTACGCTGTGACGGAGATTGGATGAGCTAGGAGTTGTTTGTACGCCCGAATTGGTATGGTGCGTTTGGCTCGCCGATGGGGATGACCCCACCCCTAGCAATGCCCAGCCCACAGCCTTATGGTTGATGGTGTGAAGCAACGGTTCCGAGCCCTGTTGGGATATGCCAAAGGCGACTTCCTGGCGGAAAGAGACCATATAAGTACTAAATCGGGCCTTACGAAACTTGCTAGGCATTGTGCTAATCAAGCTCTTTTATCTTTGTTTTCCAAAGGAACAAACCAAGACAAAGTCGAAGTTGCAGACTCCGCGAAAAATGTCTCAGATCGCGCATAACAATACAAAACCACACTTTAGTCACACTGCGCAATTTTGGGACGCGTGCAGGATCTCATTTCCGAATTTGTTCGTGCAGCAGCAAGTACCAGTGATGATATTCTTGGAACAACGTTTGGGTTCCAAAACCAGTAAAAGCGTTCATTAAAGGAACTGGTCGGAAAATTCCCGCTTCCATCCAAAAAGCGCACCGCGCGAGCTGCATTTGTGGGCCATTATCCAAGAGCTGGAATCTTGATATTCGATTGTGTAGCGTATGTTCGGGTGCGACGGATGACGGATTTCCGTCGAATCCCGGGAACGAGCCAGGGATGGTCATCACACGCTTTGAAAGGAGTCGGGAGCATTGGCAATGCAATATATGACATTAAGGGCTGACGTCTTACGGCATGATTGGGAACAACAAGCACTTGCATTGCATGACGCATTTGTACTTGTGTCCGAAATATGTTGCGGACGAGTCTCAGGTCTGAAGGCATTGAATGACACCCTTCAAGTGCAACTAGAGTTGCTGAAGAACGATGTTGCTTGGAGAGCGAAGGAGATGGTCACAGTCAAGACGTTAATGGAGCAGCAGCTCCAAGACAAAGATCTTCAGATCCCTCTTGGATCTACTGCGCGAGCCGATCGAGGTCCGCGAGGCTCTGCCCGCAGGCCTGATTGATGGCGATGGCCATTACAGAGCGGACAGGCGCATGTGGCCAAGGACTTTGTTTTCGTCAAGGGCATCGTGCATTTGTGCCGTGGTTTGGGGCAAGATTATGAACCGAGTGCTCTTGTCGCTGGGTAATCAAACGAAAGCGCGTTGCCAATCGTCGTGTAGTTCGCTGGAAAAGCTCGGTTGGTCGTCCGTCCGCCAAGAAGGTGGAATCGACTAAAATGAAACATTTTCTCCTGTCATCAAGAGCTAAACTCTACGTCTCTTCCTTGCTTTGGCTCTAGCTTTTGGTCTCAAAGTCCATCAAATGCACGTGATCACAGTGACTAAACGAGAAGGGACAAGAGTGGTCTGGTCATCGTATCATCTGCGGGGGGCCTGGCTTGCACCGTCTTCGGCCCGTGTTGCTCTACAAGCGCGTGGCACCGGAACTTAATCAGATTCAGGATCGGAATGCAAGCCTTAGGCAGACCACCGTTACTGCTACGGACGCGCACCGGAAAGCGTTTGAAAGACTGAAACAAGAGATTTCAGAGAACTTGCCAGAACGCCTGACTGCGGGCGGGAACATGAAGATACTTTAAAGATCAGAGCCATCTTTTGAGACTTTGTGGAAAAGCTGCAGGACTGCATATGTAGTGATCTACATTACAACTTTCAATCTTGCCTATGTATGTAGTCCTGATTTGCCACCTTTTGGTACTTTCCATAGTTTACTTATTACTGTAGCCCCCCTTGTCTAGATAGCATGTGCACAGTACTGTAATACATTTTTTTTATTCAAACCGTCGAGCAGAAAAAAAATCCACATGAAGTGATAAGATCTGGGGCAAATCGTCCACGGAAGGTTTTTCTTTACCCAAAACCAAAAAGACAAAAACAGTTGATTCAATAACATGGTTGGGGAGGGATGACAAGTAATCCTTTACAAAAGAACTTTTTTAGTATCCTGAGTTGCCTGGATACCCACCACCTCCACCACCGGACTGATGGTGCTGGTTATATCCACCGGGATACCCTTGCTGGTGCGGGGGTTGCTGCGTTCCATATCCACCCTGTCCTGGTTGGTTTCCGTATCCCTGCGGTTGCTGTTGTTGTTGATTGTACCCGTACGCTCCCGCAGGGGGTGGTGCTTGTTGAGGTGGGGGGTAGCCGGCCGGCGGGGCATACCCTTGGTTAGTGTTTTGTTGGTAGCCGTAGCCGGATGGAGCAGGGGGGTGACCGTATCCAGGCTGTTGTTGCCGTTGCTGTTGGTATCCACCACCACCATACCCAGGAGCCGCAGCTTGCTGTTGTCCGTAGCTATTATTTCCATACCCAGTATTGGTAGCGGGCGGATACTGCTGCTGTTGTTGGTGTTGCTGGTGTCCACCAGTAGGCTCAAACGCCGCTCGCTGCATAAACACGGGAGCCTCAATTTTGGCTCCAGGAGCCGGATGCCGTTTATTCAATCCAGCCTCTACAGATCGTTTATCCAACTGCGCAACCGCAGCCCGATTGGCATCGGCCCACCCGCGGACGACATTCATCATTTCCTGCTGGAATGGGGTTTTGGGGAAACCGAGGTCGGCGGGGTGGAAAAAGACTTGCATGGCGGTATTGATGGCTTCGTTGCTGGCGTTTTGGTCGTTGGAGGTCCAGGCTTTGACGACGGCTTTTGCGACGTGTTCGACAATGACTTTACCTACTAGTCCTGCAGGCTAGAGATTTTTTATAGGTAAGATAAGATGGGTAGGATAAGTGATTGAAATGATTTTTACCTCGTTGGTGTGCAAGTCAAAGTGATCCTTGGAGAGCATCGAGTGCGTGGGATCAGAGCAATGGGGGTTGGTAAACACTTCCTTTTGAGTAGCCGAATCGACCACCTCAGCCGACGTGTTTTGTAGTTTTCCCACTACCTGCTGGATGAGGGGCTTGAGTAGGGGTTCAAGGTTACTGAGCACAAAGAGCTGAACAGTCTCGGAAATCTTTTCCGTGACCCAACTCAAACCCGGGATCTTGTCAATGGTGACGGCCACCGACTTTACAATTTTGTCGCGGACGACCAGTATACGCCAAATTTTAGCTTTGAGCTCTTCAATGTTGAGATTGTTGGGGTCGCCGCCGCCGGCTGCACTGGCTCGGCTGATCTCGTCGGCTTCGCGGGACAGATCGCCCATTCCGGGAACATTGTTGAGGAGGTCGGGCAAGCTACGGGAGTCGAATGACTGTTTGGCCTTTTGCATATCCGTGCTAAGACTCGAGATGGACGTTGAAGCCACGTGGTCGGTGGCTTCACCCAAAAGCGAGTGAATAAAATCCGTTCCACCAAAAGTTCCAGTTACAATGGGATAGATGGGGCGACCATTGTTTTGGCGAAACGCGGTCGCTTCTCCCACAAAAGGAAACACTTGAGTATGTCCCAACTCAATCAGTGCCAATTCAACGAAATTGGTATGGGCAGGGAAATCCTCGACGGTGTGCAGGGCCTGGCCCAGCAATCGTAGCGCTTCATGGTGGTTGCCCTGGCGGTACTGCTGAATCGAGTTTTCCAGTGAGCGACGCACATAGGCGGTAGAAGTAGCCCACCCCCCTTGCTCATTCGCAATGAAATTCTTCATTCCCGTGCGCGGATCAACCTCCATTTCACGCGGATCGATAGGTCCCCGTAGCCCCTGGTCGTAGCGACGGGCATCTTGACCTTCGGCATAGCCTTTGGGATTGTCGATGTGCTCTTCGGCGCGGTAACAGCCTAGTCGCTCTTCGGTGACTTCAAATTCTTCGGTGCCATAGCCAAATGCCATGAACCCGAGAACGGCTACAAGAGTAACCAGGGTGGATTTGGCCAGGCCTTTGGAAAGAGTTCCTACATCAATTGCCTGAGAATAATCACGCAGCCAGTTTCCTATATTTTAAAAGTCAGTCAGTTTGGATCAAGCGCACATTGATAACGGGAAACTTACCAAAATAAACCCGCTTGATGTCCAAAGAGCTAAATTTCTTGCTCAAAAGGCCAATCAAGCCCGGGGTCATGACAATCGACGCAAGGACATCTGCAGAGGTTGAAGCTCGTTAGTTCATCATGTAGTACTTGCGAAGAAAGTCGTTCACTGACCTTCGATATCACCGTGCCGGAATGCCTTGCCCTCCACATAGGAAATGGACGCGATGTTTCCGGCGCCAAAGGCCGCGACCTGCGTCGGCAGCAGGAGGACGGCCAACGCCAGCACCAGCAGCAAGTAGATTGTCAGCTGAGTAGTCATTGTGTTGTTGCGAGATGTTTAACAAAAGTGTTCAGATTGTTCAATGTTGATCGTCGTCGCCGTCGTTCCCGAGTCGAGCCGAGCCTTGCGCCTCATCTGAGTGATAACAATTTTCGAAGCTTCTCATCCGAACCCTCACTCTCGATCGAGCCAGTGGCGGCGGTTTTGACTTCCAAAGTCGTGGCGAGAGACATACTGAGATCTTACACCGAGAGATCTACTCACTTGCTGGACAACAAAGTACGATGAATCCCGGAGCAATGGACCCAGCGGAACAGAGGACGTCAGTGGACGCACGAAATTAAAGGCGGCGGCGGTGCTATGTAGCGCGGGAGATTTAAACATGGTAGATATGATATACAGGATCTGGGTTACACTTTCGGTTTTGCATCAGAGGATACAGCATTTGTTTTGTTATGTGGGAAGTACATGTAGTCTCAGCAAGAACTACAAACCGCACAGACCAGTGGGCCGATCATGGACTTTGGGGAGAGGAGCGTGGGGGCTCATGGCAAACATATGGCTATGGTGGTGAGGAATGTAGCTTCCAGTTGATGTGCCATTGCCGAGCCCGCTGGCATTGATGCCCTCGTAGGCCATGGGTCCACACGAGGATGACGGGGAAATGCCAAAACCATTGGTGATAAGGGGGTCCATAGGAGACGATGCTTCCATCATGACTGCACTAGTACATGAGGAAGGGGTGGTGGGAGTAGTCACGTAGTCTCGGGTGGGTGAAAACACGACGGGGGTCGGTTTTTCATAGACGGGCATACACCACGGCGACGCCAGCGTCGACGCGTAAGTGTCGGTCGGAGCTTGCGGACGGGCCACGACGGTAGAGGGGTGCTGCATCAGAGACGCCAGCATGTTTGTCGTATTGCATTTTCCAGCAGAGGTTGGGACGGCATAGTGAGGTCGCGCGCCTGGAAAGACGTGTCGCTTGGGTGCCGAGTACTGTGAGGATAAACAAAAGCGGGTAGATGAGCATTTCTGTTGTTTGGACCCAAAGGTTTTGACGGTTTCCTGTCCGCCAAAAAGTGTCCGCCAACATTGGTTTTTGGCCCGCTGCCGCCCATCTGGTGTTCAGATTTCACGCGTGTGGGAAAAGCTTGCCGCCTCGTATAAAAAGTCCCGACCACCTCTCAATCCCCCTCTCCAGCATTGCCCAACTCTTTGTTAAAAGACCGCTTTCTCACCTCGTCAGTCAAATCGTCCCCCTTTCGTTTCTTGCCGCCGCCCTGCTGCTTCAAATCACCTCCACAACCAAAAGTTGCAGGAGCCTGAACCGCACAAAAGTCCATCATGGCGGATTCGACATTTTCCATCCCGGCGGCCGAGCCAGCAGCAGCAGCAGCAGCAGCCATTGCGAGAGCAGCCGAAGCAGCGCCTGGAGTCAAGACTTCCTCGTCGATGGTGGGATAGGCCTGCGAAGGTCGGGGTGGAGGAAACCAGAGCGCGTTGGTCATGTCCGAAATCAATGATCTTGCTGCTTGCTTGCCTCGCTGGGCCTGATGCTTCAACGGCCTTCAATGGAATCTGCCTGGGGATGGCAAAGACAGGACAAGGAAGGAAAAAAGAAGGACGACGGAGGAAGGCGACAGCTTTTAAAGAGTTTCTTTGTGGGCGGTGGGAAAAGTGTTCTCGCTATTCATGCCCCTCCCCGCGAGCTAGGGTTGGCACCAGGGGATCGCCGCGCCCGCCTTCCTTTTCGGGCTAAACGACCTGCTGCGCTGCTCGATCGCCGCTTTCTCCGCTGCTATTTCCAGCCTCCCGATCCTCAATCGGCCGTCTTTATCTTCAGCCTTATTTTAAGCTTAACGGTAAATAGGGATACCTGAATGCCGGGGGTGGGATACTTGGGACTTAGACCCAACATGTAAACAGAAAGACGGAGAGATGTGGCACTATTTGCCGCAAAGCACACTTGATTTTGATGGAGGGTCCGGAGAAATACTCACACTTGGGCTATGTGTTCCACACTTCCTTACGAATATGTGTCCATTTAACTGCATCAGATGCGATGAGCTTTCCTGTCTGGCCATGCATAGAACTATCCGCTCATCTTGGAGGTAAACGCGTGCCCCGGATGTTCTTCAATGCCAAAGTCACTTGACGGCATCTAGACAAAGAGAAGTGCATCCATGCAGGATACATGAGGAGCTGTGAAATCAGGTTCTCCTACAAAACATGTCATATACCAAGCGACTGCGCAAAACCCCCCTCTCTCTCGCGTAAAGGTAAAAAAAGAGTGGGAGTTTTGCGCCGCCCGAGATCGAACTCGGGTACACTACATAGTGAGTTTGTTTTCAGAAGGTAAGGTTATGGAATGCCCACGGCGCCTTGGTTAGATTTCCTTAAGTTTTTGTGTTGATGAGCGGTCTAAGATTGAGGGAGAGTCACTCGCGAAGTGCACGCGTCGAGAAGCACTGAATAAAAAAAAGAGTGGGAGTTTTGCGCCGCCCGAGATCGAACTCGGGTACACTACATAGTGAGTTTGTTTGCAGTTGGTAAGGTTGTGGAATGCCCACGGCGCCTTGGTTGGATTTATATAAATTTTGCGGATTGATAGACATTGGGAGGTTGAGGGAGAGTAACTCGCGAAGTGCGCGCGTCCAACGCGTCGAGAAGCAAAAAAAAAATGGTGGGAGTTTGCGCCGCCCGAGATCGAACTCGGCTACACTACATAGTGAGTTTGTTTTCAGTTGGTAAGGTTAAAAAATGCCCACGGCGCCTTGGTTGGATTTCCATACGTTTCTGTCTTGATGCACATTGGGAGGTTGAGGGAGAGTCACTGGCGAAGTGCACCCGGGAAGTGCACACGTCGAGAAGCACTGACCGCAAAAAAAGAGTGGGAGTATTTGCGCCGCCCGAGATCGAACTCAGGTACACTGCATAGTGAGTTTGTTTTCAGTTGGTAAGGTTATGGAATGCCCACGGTGCCTTGGTTAGATTTCGATACGTTTTTGTCTTGATGCACATTGGGAGGTTGAGGGAAAGTCACTCGCGAAGTGCACGCGTCGAGAAGCATTGACCAAAAAAAAGAGTGGGAGTTTTTGCGCCGCCCGAGATGGAACTCAGGTACACTACATAGTGAGTTTGTTTTCAGAAGGTAAAGTTATGGAATGCCCACGGCGCCTTGGTTGGATTTGTATAACTTTGCGGGTTGATAAGACATTGGGAGGTTGAGGGAAGGTCACTGTCTGCGAAGTACACGCGTCCAACGCGTCGAGAAGCAAAAAAAATGGTGGGAGTTTGCGCCGCCCGGGATCGAACTCAGGTACACTACATAGTGAGTTTGTTTCAGAAGGTAAGGTTACGGAATGCCCACGGCGCCTTGTTTAAATTTGCATAAGATTTGGGGTTGATGCACATTGGGAGGTTGAGGGAGAGTCACTGTCTGCGAAGTACACGCGTCCAACGCGTCGAGAAGCAAAAAAAAAATGGTGGGAGTTTGCGCAGCCCGAGGGTTGAACTCGGAGGGTAGAGGGTTATCGGGGTAGGGGTGCAACTTCACTGGTTTTTAACCGGCGAGCAACGCTATTCGAATTGCCCACGGTGCCTTGGTGAGTTCCTAAGTATTTTTTCCGTTGATGACTGTTCCGCCCGAAGAACATGAGGGGAGTCACCATCCATTGGGGGTGTGCGCGTAGATCGTCTCGCTCGTATTGGTCCCAGATCCAAAAAAGCTTTATTGACGTCTGATGGTGGTCTGGTTGCCGCAAAGGAAAAGCGTTGATTATTGGAATGCGTGTAATATGCACCTCGCCATTTGCCGACATTAGTGAACCACTCGGATCACCTACCAAATTTACCAAAGGAGTCAGTTTAGAAAGCATATAAATCACCCAGAGGAAACTACTCACCAAAGCCTTTGGGTCCAAAAAGGTGTCCTTACCGGTTGGATACCCAAGACCCGTATATGTGTGAGGTCCCTCCCATCCGAGTACGGAAAATAGAAGGTGGAAGACCGTCTCTTGCTTTGTCGGCCAGCGTCGCCCGGGCAGGAATAGTAGTCCTTCGCCGATGCTCGCTCCCGTGGGAATATCACACTCCATCGATGCGGCGGCCCGCGCCACAGATGGGATCTTTCGCCCAAAAGTCACGACGGCCGCAAAACAACAAACCAACTTTTTGACGAAGAAACTACAAAGGAAAGTCAGAGGTTCTGGGGACGGAAATACAGGTAAGACTTGCTATATCGTTCAAAGCTATCGAGGTCGAGGTGGAACTATTGTCTTTTTCTTTCTGTATTGGTTGGAAAGAGGGTTTCTCGTAGGTTTGCGCACGTTCAAGACTTTGTTGACTTCCACACAAGAACCAAGACAGGCCTGTCCCACTGCTAAACCCACTGATTGCCGGTGTCCAACCGAACTCCTTCTTCTTCTGCCGTATCCTTTCCTACCCGTTCCTGACGCTGTCGCTGTTGTCGTTCGCTATACTTGTGGCCGTTGGAACGAACCCAGCGTCAGAGTATTACTATGTTCTCGCACTTTCGAGACTTTGCTGCGACTGACCAGACGCGCAGGCTACCCAACCGAAACCACTCCACCCGCTCCTGAAAACATACTCCAAGGTCTCCGCCGTCTCTCTTTTCACTCTTGGCCGTTCACCACTATACGGAATGGAATACCTTACTTGTCCTGCTTGTCGAGTTTTACCGATCTGAGCCGCGTAGAGAAGTTACCCCTGGCACGCGCCGAGCCGAACATACTGAATTTCCTTCCAGCAGACCTATCCACCAAGGTCTTTTTTTCATTGACCCCCGGCCAATGAACGCACTACACTTCACCCCGACGGCAGCGGGTTTCGAAAGACCTTATCACCTTCCACCCACCAGGACGAGGACCACTGGGACCAGTAGGAGTAAACACTACATTGCCTACCGACGCGTCCAGACTCTGCTTACGCACCTTCGACCTCGCGTAGAACACATCTCGACCCTGAAGTCATGCAAACAGAGATGACCTATGCTCCATTACGCACGCCACAGCCAATCACAGCGCCACGGAGAAAAAAAAAAGCTTACCCAAGCCAACACTATAAAAAGGCTCGCTGCACCCGCTTCCCCCTCTTCTTTTTTTCTTCACGGAACCGCCTCTTGTAGGTGAAAGGACTGCCGCAAGCGATACTGAGTGGTCGGAGCTTGCCGCCTTCGCCCGGTCTGCGACCTGGTCCAGGATACATGCGTTCTCGGAACCTTGTGACCTGCATCCGGACCCACACCGGGAGGGCCTTTAATAAGTGCATGTAATACAACTTTGACTGATGTGTATACTTACCATACAATAAAATACAATGCTTTTTATCATATCATGGTTCATTCAATTTGGTGGTGCAGCGATGGCCCGCTATAGCGACCCAACTTTGCTCTACTCAACTGGCAAGTGTCGCAGCCAGTACGAAGAAGTCGTATGCCATGTTCAGTGTCCAAAACCACACATTTGCTTTGCAGCAACATCAATAGTTAACGGCATCACACGCGTGGGAATGCGATGCGTGCAAGACATGCGATGTCCTTGATAGCGAGCTGTCCAGGTTCAGGCTGGGACCATATTTTGATTTAGCTTTACCGAAGAATGGTTTTTGGAATTGATTCCAATCTCATAGGTTCATTCGGACTGAAATTAAAGCAGTGAGAGTAGTATTATAGGTGATTGATTGACTTGAGTAGCGTTAGGCAGTGGGCTGACCGCCAGGTCGAGCGAATAGTAGAACAGTTGACTTTGACCGATTGACGCTGCCAAGCGTCCTATACATCTTTTGCTCTCTGATACGACATGGGACGGTTTGGGAGAGAGACTGTATGATAATATTACTCCCAGGGCCATGAGAAGAGAGGCCTCGCACTTAGATCGAAAACGGCTAAATTAAAATTGCACAAAGGAGCAGCAAAGTGAGATTTGCTGGGAGAGCAACAATTGAACTTGAAAGACCATTGAAAGTGGTAAACTGCAAGACAACAAGTAAACAGTAGCCAACACTACCCAGTATTCTCAACTTTGTGGTCGGGGAAGCAAAACGGAAAGCCAGGTCAAGGTCTTTAAACCGAAAACAGGGACAAAAATGCCACAAGTTCCGGATGCTGATCTGGGATTCTTCTCTGTTGCGGAACCGGCCCCAGAGCCAGTAACAAAGACTGCCTCAGTCCAGGAATCCGCAAAGCAGGATGCAATGGACGTGGATGAGACACAGGCCCCTCCACCACCCCCGCCACCATCAGGCCCGCCTCTAGCCTCGCTACCGTTTCAAGACCAGTATGCACCTACATTGGAGGAAATAGAGACGGATGTGATGACAGAACTGGCAAGAAAACACTGGAACAAGATTGTTAAACCAGTATCGCCACCCGTCGACTCTTTAGAGCCTCCACCAACCCCTAATAAGAAGAAAACAAAGGGGAAGGGGAAAGCCAAAAAGGCTGCGGTGGTCGAAGAGCCCGAGGAAGAAGTACCAGCAACAGTAGAGCCTATGGATGTAGATAACAGCGAAGTCACCTTTGATCCGGATGTGGTGGAGACAATATGGCAGGAACATCTCCAGGGAAGCGAGTTTTCGCTGCGCAAGATTATGCTTCTGGAATTCAACCTCTACCTCGAGAAATATCTGTGGCCATTCTATGTTGCAAAGTCTGGAAAGGAATCAAAACGCTCATCTCTGGCTCATCTCTTATCCATTATCATCATGATCAACGAAAAGTTTCGGGAAAATGGGCAGGGTGTATGGGATATCCTGACGGAAGACCCAACTAAATTCAGTGCTTTCGTCGCTCGCGCATTGAAATTGCTGGTGGAGGCGGATGGAATTGATTTTCAGATCAGGAGGTTTATTCTCATCTTTGCCAAGCATTTGTTCCAGTCGCTGGAGAACACGCATGTCCGGGCCGAATGTTTACGCTTGGCCAGCATATCCTGCTGGAGTTGTTTGGTCGACACGCAACGGGAACGGGCATTGTCCATGTACGACGAACGACGGGCGGCATGGGATCGTTTTGAGGCCAAACTTGAATCTACTACCAAACCGGTAGCCAAGGAAAAGATGGAGTTTGACCGGATGTTGCTATCCCGCATGATCAAAAATTTCTTTACCGTTCTGCATTCCATCCCAGAGTCCGGACCCCCACCGCTCCATGCAGTTGCTTACTGTGAACGGTTCCTGGAATTTCTCATTTGCTTGCTCGGACAGTTGCCCACTCGCCGCTACGTGAATCTGCTCGTGAAAGATCACTTGGTCATTCCTATCTGCGAATCAAGCAAATTGGCCACTCGGGGTCGAAACTTTCAGTCGCGCAACAAGAATATCTCGCTGGTGCTCCCAACAGATTGGAGTTCGCGCGGATCTGAGAGTGGTGCATTGTTTGTTCAGTTACTCGAGAACCTGAGTTTCTACGCTCGATTTGAAATTGATGATTATACAGGTGCCGCCATCGGATCTGCGGAAAAGACCCACCGCTTTTATGAGTCCATGCGGACCGTCCAAAAGCTGGCCTTTGTCAACTTTAGGGAGACAATGGAGGAATTTGCGCTGGCCAACGTTGGAAGCGTGGAAAGGCCCGAGGACCTACGAAGTCACTTGACGCGTCTTGACGCCAAAACTATGAAATCATTCTGTGCCCTACTCGGTTATCGCACCTCTCGAATCGATGCATCAGATGACCGGGAGGAATACAGCCCAGAATTTCTGGTTGACGTTCTGGTACACAATTTAGCCAAATTTCCCAGCCAGATTCAGGCCATCAATGCCCTTCCTCTATACCCGGACGAAAACTCGCTGTTTGACGAGACCATGGTACCCAGTGCCAACCGGTTTTCCAACACGCACTGCTTGGCTATCCCGCAGTTGAGCTTGCAATTTCTCACGGTCCATGATTATCTGTGGCGAAACTTTCATCTATTCCGACTGGAGACTACCTATGAGATTCGGCAGGATATTGAGGATGTTGTGCAGCGGTTGGCCCCGAAGTTGACGGTGGATCGACGAAGCGGAGAGGATCAGACAGTTTTTACTGGATGGTCGCGTATGGGAGCACCTATCGATATGGTGAGCTCCATTCGGACTGTAATGATATTTGAAATAGTCACTAATGAAATCCTCTCTAGTTTCAAATCGTAGATGTCGCCCCTCCAAAACTGGGTGAGAGCAAACCTGCCACTGTAAAGGCAGATTTGACCATCAACATCAACCGATACACCGAGCCCATTCAGAAACAGTGGGAAGAACTGCGCCCCCACGACGTGCTATTCCTACTAACCATTCAAATGGATAATCCGGGCTGGGTTGAAGTGGAACGGGCTAGGACCGGTGGAGCGGAATCGGTGGGGGCAGCGTTTAGGCGCAAGTATGGTCTCAAATTTGTCCGCGGGTGCGAAATTCTCCATCTCCTGGATGACAACGGTAAACCGATCGAGGACTGGGAAAGCGCCAAACAAGAAGATCCACATACCCAGGAGCTCCCCCGAGTCGAAGGTAGCAAGCGTAGCTTCCGTGTTTTGTTGGACACGAACCAATACCAGGATGATTTTGATGCCATGCAGCGACAGGAGCGGGATGATGTGTATACATCCTTCAACGTTCTTGTGCGCCGCCGACCCCAGGAAAACAACTTTAAGGCGGTACTGGAGACGATCCGCGACCTGATGCAAGACGATACCGTCATTCCAGACTGGCTGCAAAACATCTTTTTGGGCTATGGTGACCGAGGAAGTGCGCATTTTACCAAGATGGCCAAGCCGGTGCGCACCATTGATTTCCGGGACACGTTTCTGGATTGGGATCATTTGACTGCCAGCTTCCCGGATCGCAAAATTGTTCCGCAGGATCCGGATAGCGATGGCAAGCTTGAGCCTCCTTACGTGGTGACGTTCCCCAAAAGCATGTTTAGTGCTTTAGCCGACGACGATGCTGCAACGGCTGTAAAAGCGCCATCCAACGGAAAAGGCAAGCGTAAGCTCGTTGATGAGGGAGACAGCGACGCTCTGCTTGTGCGCTCGTACACGAGCTTGTACCCCGGCCCATACTCGGACACGAATCAGAAAACAAATAAAGTGCGATTTACGCCTGCCCAGATTGAGGCCATCCACGCCGGTACATCACCTGGTCTGTCCATGATTGTGGGCCCTCCCGGTACCGGAAAGACGGATATTGCCGTTCAAATCATTGCCACCCTGTACCACAATTTCCCCCAGCAACACACCCTCATCATCACCCACAGTAACACGGCCCTCAACCAGATTTTTGAGAAAATTGCTGCTTTGGACATTGACCCCCGACATTTACTTCGTCTGGGCCATGGGCAAGATGACTTGGCCTTGCGTGGTACCGGTTCTTGGGGCAAGTATGGGCGAGTCGCTGCCTTTTTGGAAAAACGAGTGATTCTACTGGCAGAGGTGGATCGCCTGGCGGCCAGTCTGGAGATTCCTGGCGCTCACGGCTACACTTGCGAAACGGCCGGATACTTTTACATGTACCATATTCTCAGTCTTTGGCAACCGTATGCTCTGCGCGTAGCATCGGCAATCAAGCACGAATCTGCGACCCGCGAAACAGTTGTCGACGCTTTTCCGTTCAGTGTCTACTTTTCCAACACGGCCGAATCTCTGTTCCCGGAGGACATTTCCTTTGACCAAGCATGGGAAATTGCCGAGGGCTGCTGGCGTCACATTTGCGGTGTCTTTGACGAACTGAATGAGATGCGCGCATTTGAGTTGTTGCGCTCTCACTCTGAGCGCTCAAATTACCTTCTCGTCAAGGAAGCCCGCATTATCGCCATGACGTGTACGCATGCTGCACTCAAGCGCCGCGAGTTTGTCAAATTGGGCTTTAAATACGACAATGTAATTATGGAAGAGGCGGCGCAGATACTCGAAGTCGAGACGTTTATTCCGTTGCTCCTCCAAAATTCCAATCAGGACACGGGCGCAAGCCGGTTGCAGCGTGTCGTCATGATTGGGGACCATAACCAGTTACCGCCGGTCGTCAAGAACCCGGCCTTTCAGCGGTACGGTAACATGGAGCAGTCCCTTTTCACCCGATTTGTACGATTGGGGGTTCCTACTTACCAGCTGGACGCTCAAGGCCGCGCGCGGGACTCGATCGCCAATCTGTTCCGGTGGAAATACTCTCACTTGGGCAATTTACCCTCCGTCACTGAAGACCCTGCATTCCAATTGGCCAACCCCGGGCTATGCTATGAATTCCAGGCCGTGAATGTTGCCGATTTCCAAGGCAAGGGTGAGACTGAGCCCCGGCCCCATTTCATTCAAAATTTGGGCGAGGCCGAATACGTTGTTGCCATGTTCCAATATATGCGACTCAATGGATACCCGGCCGACAAGATTTCCATTCTGACAACTTATAACGGCCAAAAGGACCTAATTTGTGACGTTCTCGAACGGCGGTGTAGCTGGAACCCGCTCTTTGGCCTCCCCAAACATGTGTCGACCGTTGATCAATTCCAGGGCCAACAGAACGACTACATCCTTCTCTCACTGGTCCGGACCAAGACGGTGGGTCATTTACGGGATGTCCGCCGATTAATTGTCGCCATGTCCCGCGCACGGCTGGGGCTTTACGTGTTCTGCCGCTTCAAATTGTTTGCCAGCTGCCATGAACTACAGCCTGTCATGTCACAGTTCAAGGACCGCTCAACCGAACTCTGCCTCTGCAGTGGCGAATCCTACACCGAAACCCTGGACGACGAAAAGGCCATTAAACGAACGGTCGAGACGACCAACGTTGTACCCGGCGGCAACGGCAAATTCAAGGCCGCTGTGGGCTGCAAGAAAAAGGTGACTGTCATTCAGGATGTAGTCCACATGGGCCAACACATTGCCAACGTGACCCAAAACTCCATTCGCGATATTCGGATTGAGCGGAACGGCGGGATTGATCCTGTCGTCGAAGCCCGCCAGAAAAAGGAAGCCGAGCGCACGAAACGCATTGAAGACCTTGTCCGCCGAAAAATGCTGGTCCCGGGTGCCATGAAGGAATTGATGAATGCAGCCATGTCCTCGTTTTCATTCGGTTTGAGCTCGGGATCCAAGCCACGCGGTAAATCTACGACGGAGACGATTAAATGCATGTTTGAGGGCGAGAAACTCGAGTCTGGGGATTATCTCTTGATCCTCCAAACGGTCAATAAGCAAATCACGGAGATTTTCTCAAATATTTCGGCCAGAGCTTCTATTCGATTAAAGAAATAGTCTTCTTTTTCCATTGTATTCCATATAGTCTTTTTGTACACTTTTTGCGCGGTCGCGGTAATGATATTCTGTCCAAAGAACTCAGCTTCACAAAGGAACGTCCATATCAAAACTCTTTTTCAACTGTTATAAAAAATCTACAATGTGTACATTCATGTGTATGGGGTACGTGTAAAAAACAAAATCACCGCCGCGATCCCAACTCTACATCTCGCCACGTCCCTACACCGCCAGCCCCGTCTTCCCCGAACCCGCTCGCGCCAACATCCGGAACATCCAGGCCAGCCTCAGCCTCCCCCTCTTCATCCTTCTTGGCGCGGAGGTAGGCCAACACGTTTTCGAAATGTTTGAGGACACTTTCCTTGATTTTGTGGTGGCTGGGGTCTGTGTCAAAGAGGGACCCGGTGCTGCCGGCCGGGGAGAGCGGGCCGGGATTATACGCGGCAGAAGAAAAGGTCCGCGATACACTTGCATGGGTGGCTCCCGCGGCTGGGTCCAGCGATTGAATATTGTTCTGTATCACGTCAATCAGAGAGTTGAGGTATTTGACAGTAATCTGCAAAAAAAAAGATTAGAGGTCTATGCAATTTGCACTCGCATTTTGCATACTCACAGCATCATTCCGCTTCTCAAAGTACCAAACATATCGCTCCAGCACCTCGACAAACAACTCTACATTGAGACTCTTATCCATGACAGAATCCGCAATCTTGAGTGCTTTCTGAAGACATTCCAGAACTCGGCGGCCATCCCTATACACCGTTTTATTGGGCCCGCCCGAAGGACTGAGGGTCTCGGTGCCTTTAATGGGAGATTGCGAGTCATCGCCCCAAAACAGATGTGAGACCAACGTGACGCCGCGGCACTGGTCGACCCGCTTCAGGAGGCGAGAACAGTGAACGGCGGCTTTTGTAATGAGGGTTTCGTAGTTCTCGTAACCGAAAACGGTGGTGGTGTAGAGGGTGCCGATTATCAGCGTGATGGCCGCAAACTGGGCTTTGGAGTCGGAAATGGATTCTTCGTATGCAGTAAATGCCTGGTTGGGACAAGGGAGAAGTTTAGTGGTGGCCCACAATCGCCACTCTACCGTAAAACATGTACCTGAACAAAAAACTCGTATGACAACTCTTCGAATCCTGCTTGGTCCGCAGCGGACGCAGCCATGAGGAACAATCGCAAGCTCATGTCTGGAGGCGCCATCAGACCGTGTCCCATCTTGCTGGTATTATGTTGGGCAGGATTGTCGCTGTCCCTAAATAATGAACCATCGCCTTCATCATCGGAAAAGTGCTCCCGAGCACGCGACATGGATGAAATGGTTTGGTGAATGAATTTAAAGAGTGTTGTAAGCTTCTCGTGCGCAGAGTCCTCCTAAATATCAAACTTTAGTTTCATGAATCATGATAAGGGAATGAATACACTTACATCTTCAGTCGAGGATTGAAACTTGCGGGCCAGGCGAATGGACGCGATGGCCATGGGTGGCAGCGTGAATCGAATTCGAATATCGCCTCCCTCACCCAAATGCTTCCTTGTCGTAGACAAAAGAGTGAATTCGGTATCGGCATCATGGTTTCGGGTGCGCACCAGATGCACCATCTTGGCAATCATATTTTGCTCTTCGACGACATCTTCCCAATCCAGTGGCAACTCTTCCACTCGGGCCCGGCCAGCGTACTTTGGTTGTCCCTCTTCGGTATCTGGCTGAGTGATGGGTTTGGGGCCAAAGAGACCTCCATCATTTTGCTCGCGGATCATGACACTGCAGAACTCGCCAAAGAGAGCGTTTACTCCTTCCACCGAGTCAATCACGAAGCCATGGTTGTTAAAAGCTCGGATGACAGTTGAGGCGACAGCATGGGCAACTTGTCGACGAACAGAGTAAGGTTGCAGGAAAAGAACATCCGTGTAAAACCCTCCAAGTGCATGTGAGGGGAGATCAGCGCTGAGCTGTTGCTGTTCAGCAGGCTCGTCGTCTTCGTCATTACCGACGATGGACTTTTTAGTTTGTGTAATACTGGATGGAAAGTTCAGGATTGTCATGATATCGGCGTTGTACGTGTGAATGGGTGAAAGGAGAAGTTGCAACACAGACGAGGATGTGGCTGAGCTTCGTAGCTCTGCAGATTTCGCATTCTGTGCTTCCAGAAGGCGCTCCTTGGCAAATCCAAGAACCTTATCTACATAATCCAGCCGCTCCGGGTAACAATTCAGAGACAAGTTGTTCAATGACACCAGCAAAGCGACAATATCCTGAATGGTCAGCTCCGGCCTTGCTTTCACTAGGTCCGTAATCTGACCCCAGAACACGTCAAACAGCTGGACATCTTCGGGTATACCACTGGCAGGTCGCTCAGGTCCTCCTGCCTCGGCCTCGGCCGTCAAATCTTCCTTGCTTCTACCCTCCAAATCCTCTCGCGCCCGAGCGGCATAACTTGCGAATCGATCAATGAGACTAATTACAATTTGCTTCACATTGACGTTACGCTGCAGTTGCGCAGTTGTAGACAGGAAAGAATCCAAAGTCCGGAGATGGAAATCGTCGTGAAAGACTTGAATGATGACCTCCATGAGATATTCTTGGGCAATCACGTCTTTACAGCTGGTAATCTCTTCCAAAATGCTTGGTAGCACCATGGTTTTGTACATTTCCAGATCCAAGGCCTCCAATTGGCTTAAGCGCACCAAACTTGATCCAATCAACAATCGAAGCTCCTTGCGCTCTTGCTCCCGCTTCTCGCGTTCCCGGCTGTGGCCCTGGTGCTGCAAGCGAACCCACAATTTGTTCATTTCAATGAAATTTTGCAAAATAAAGTGAATAGAGTCGTGAATCGTTCCGTGTGGGCCATCAATCAGACCATCGGGAAGGTAGTCACGCGTCATTCCGCTAAGATAGTATCGCAAAAACAATCCGCGCGTGGGGTGCTGAACCCCTCTTGACATTTCCATCATATCCCTCATCAACTCTTTAATTGGAGGGACGTCGTCCTGATCTGCCTTGGGGGTCGGCTCGGCGCCATTGGGCGACTTTGGTGAGGCCGGTTCCAGAATCGAGTCTGTGTCGGCTACAGTCGATGCCACGGGAGGTTCCTGTTCAGAAGATGTGGCAGCTGCCGATGCATCTATAGCTTGCGCCTCCGGAATGGTCTCCTTTGACACCCGCATGTACACAGACCCCACCGTAATCATCAAGTACAATCTCGGAACAATATTTCCAGCATACTGAACCAACTCATAGAGATCAGATAGATGGTGGCGATGATTCATGTGTGCATCGTATAAATATGTGGTCAGATGTCGCAGCTCATCAAAGATGGCCATGTCTAATGCAAACTGATAAGTCACATGTCATCCACCTCGGGCGTAATCAGAACCTACAGAGTTCATAGTAGTTCTTGGGGGTCAGCGATGATGTTCGCAGTTCTGAGAGCATGGTTGAACAGTGTTTCAGGGCATCCATCAGCTTGTTGGCGTCCTGAGTTGAACCGCAAAACATGTCAGTTTGACGAAAACGTATTAACCAGGTTTTCGAAGCAGACATACCAGATTTCGTTTCATGTGGAAGGCTTGGACTTTGACGACACCCAGAGCCTCTTCGAGGACCTTTCCCTGGTCCTCCACGCCAGGAGATCCTGGCGCTGTTGACACCATCGTGAGTGCTTTCCAAAGAGGGGTGAACGCGCCAAAGGTGGGAGGAGGTGCCTGTAGTGATTTCTTCTAGGCAACTGAGTATTCTTTGGTGGAGATCTCTGTTTTGGGCGTAGGTAAAGCTGCCGACGAACGTTGATTTTACGAGGAAGCTTTTGGTCGTCGTCGCCGCATCACTCAATTCGTCACGTGGCCCGGTTTGTCACGAAAATTTGAATGTCTTTTCCCGACACTTTTTTTTTCAACTTTGGAGAAATATATTTGCAGCTAACAGCGATTTAACACCGTTCTATGCACCAGAAGCTACAACTAGCTTCTGCCCTCACCGATAAAGGAAGACTCGGCCGATGTGCCCGCCAGAGGCTCGACGCGTTTTCCCATCAGGATACGTTCGATGTAGCGTCTATATAGTGTGCAAGGTACAACAAGTTTGGATGTGCGTATGGTAAAATCAGCAATAGGAGTAGATGAAAGTGTTGGAATTGTCCTCCAATAATGATATTCTTTGAAATATGCAAATTACAATCCAGACGATGAAATAAAAATTAGGCTCCAGCACGCATTTGCTCTAGCTACATCGGTCGACAGGCAAATCAGGCTGCCCTGTCGCCCATTCTTTGAGAGTGACACTCGTAGTATAAGCCATGGCCGCAAATCCAAAGCCAACCAGCGCCATATCCTTGATTCGGACCCATTTGCTCGTGGCAATGTGCGAATGAAACAGGGATGGATAAATAAAACTGAGTGGGATGCACGCAAAACATCCTACCAGACTGACAAACTTGTCCAGATTGTCGCTGCCCAGCCAGGCCACTCCTCCCAATGTAAAGATCAGGACGGTCCGGTACATGTTCTTTTGCCACTTGACTACATTCGACGTCTTGCCGTCCCGCAATCCAAACAGTCCGTGTTCCGTGATGCGAATGGTGGGATACACCGTCAATGGGAATGAGAGCATGATGGCGAGGGTGTAGACGAATTGCAAGAACTGGGTGTGAGGCTGTTTGGGCAAATTTCGAAAGACGACCGTCTCGACTTTGGCGCCGAATGTCAGGTAGCCCATGACTCCGACCGAAATGAAAATGGCTCCAATCGCGAGCGTGCACCATGAGAGCACTTTTCCAAAGTTTTGCGGCCTCTTCATCGACTCGCCAATGGGAAGAATCAGGCAGATTCCTTCAAAAGCAAACATGGCCGTGCCGACAAATAGAGGGAACGACTGAGAGTTAAAGTACACGATATCCTTGGCAACCCCGTGGGTCGAGATCGTGAATACGTCAAAGTACAGAATGTACGCAAGGCCAGCGAGAATAAAGACGTCGGCAATCAGCGAAGTGATGGAAAAGTGCTTGATTTTCCGGACCCAAGAGAGGGGGATATAGGCCACGATCTGGATCAGGATGAATACCCAATCCGGCCAAATGGCGCCACAGTCGGAGACAATCATGGTAAAATCACGAAGATTTTGGGCCACAAAAATGTAATACGCGCAACAGAACCCGGCCTGCAATGATATAATGTAAGAAACAATGTTTGCAGTGCCGACTCCTCATAGCTCTTACCTGTGACAACGCAATCGAGAAGAGAACGACTTGACGCATGTTGTTGCCATACAAGTGTTCTCCGATATCTCCAAATGATCCGCCCAACTGTCGGCTGGTGTCTACCAAGAGCAGCATGCAGTGCAGTGTCAAATATCCAATAATGATAAGTGTAATCAGAGAAAAGATAAGTCCGCCGTTCGCAAATGCCTTTGGCAAGAACAGTACTCCCGTTCCAACAAACGCTTTGAGAACCATAAAGAACGCCTTCTTCTCTGAAGTGCCCTGAATGGTGGCGACCGATGGAGGTCGCGATCGCGGGACCAATGGTTGCTCCTCTCCCATGTCTTGCTCAACATCTGGCTCCAAAAGGTCGTCACCACTCTCATCCAGGTCCTCCGGATACACATCACCACCATAGAAACCATAGAGCGCCAAGAAATCGAGGAAATTGCGGGTGATGGCATTGGAGAATGATTTGCCTTCCTGCTCAGCCTGTCTCTGCACAAAGTGCCGACGGAATACACCAGGCTCACGCAAATCAGATGCCCGAGGAATATCTCCGTCGATTGGGCCATGGGCAGGTCGGATATCAGGTTCTGAGTTTCGTCGACGATGGTTAGGTCCACCATGCTTCTCATGCCACTGGTAAATATCGCGCGTAGCGTCACCTAACCATGGCGTTAGCATTGCGTGAATGTCTACAGATATAGAATACACATACCGCCGAGTAGATTGTGTGAAGTGTTTCCGACAAACGATGAAGGGGACGACGAGTAAATGTTGGAATCATTCGCCTCATCGGGTATTACGAGATGCTCTGATACTAGCTTTGCCACATCGGAATTGGTCATTTCGTCCTGTTCTCCTCCATGCTCACTACCATGTTGACTAATCGCGCCGTAGTTGGCTGGAGAAGGTGAAGCACGACCGCTGCGCATAGAAGGGGTGAATGAGCGTGGGGTGCCATAGCTTCCGGCGATTGCGGCCGCGTTGCCACTTTTGCCGCGTTGCATCACAAGCCCTTGAGAGCTTCCTGCGATTGACTTTCCTAGGGATTTGCCGATTGAGCTTTGTGCAGGACGCTCGGAGATCGAGCGAGGCATAGATACACCCATTCTTGGTGGTGATCCGAAGCTTCCTGAAACAAATGCAGAGGGAGGTGGGAGGGCCTAAAGGACATTGTGAGCACATTGCTTATTTGTGAAAACTATGGTAAAGAGAGGCAACTTACGGGCTGCAAGAAAGGCGATTTGTTGCTGAGTGTGGGATTACTGGGTTTGCGAGCCATGGCGGGGCTGTGACTGAGACTTTCCGCCAACAAACTCTTTTTGGGCGCGGAACCGACAATTGAGGTACTATGGGACTTTTCGAAAATCGGTGTTGATGATCGAGTGGTTGAGTCGGGTACAGCCATAGCCGCACTACCGTTTGTGAGGGAGGTTGGAGCATTGTCTTTGGGTGATGCATCAGGGGCAGGGGTTGGCGTTGCCACTGGTGTCGCGGGCACCGGAGATGATGACGCCGGTTCGACGGGTTTAACAGAAGGCGGGTCTGGTAAAGACGCTTCTACCGGCTTGGTAGCAGCTGGTGCTGGCGTTGGTAAAGGTTCTACAGCTGTTTTCGCAGCAGCAGCAGTAGCAGTAGTGGCAGGCGGGTTGGAAGGAGCAGCAGGCTCGCGTTTGCGCGTGAGTGCGGGCGACTGAGTCGTCGATGCTCGAGCGGACGCAGCTGCGGAAGGGACTTCAGATCCACTAGCGCTGGGAGACGCACTGTTGGTTGCGCTGGCCACGTTGGACTTTGGCTGGGCCGTGGTGGCCGCCGCCTGCCCACCGGCCTTGCCCTTGCCCGACTTTTTCTTGCCCTTGCCCTTCTTGTTCCCCGTCATGTCGAGGCTTCCAGGTCAACTTATAAACGGAGAGTATTGAGTCTACCACCACTGTTTTTCGAGTAGGCAGTGACGCTGGGAGGATGAACGCGAAAGATGTCGCAGAGATTAGGTCCGACCGTCCTCGTTGAAGACGAGAGAGCCACCTATATAGAAAGTTTTAACGACCAAGTGCAAAGGTTTTTGCTGTTACGGGCGAGAACGAAGGCTGCGGATCCGGACGATGATGTGGTAGAAATGCGCGAAGAGGTGGGCATCCTTTGACCAAAATTCCTCGACGGCGTCCAACCCATGGCCTGCGCCACGCCTGTCAGCATTTCCGAAACTTTTAGGAAATTTCATTTGATTTCTTGCGCTGACAGCATATAGCAACACAATATACGTAAAAGGAGAGAAGCAGATGTATTGAGAGATGAAACCAAATAACAGCCATGTATAAAAACATTGCGGGAATAAATGATGGGCGAAATGTAAAGTCAGTCGGACGATGATGGATTTCCAGATGTTGCGTTGGAAAGTTTTTGACGACAACATAACGCAAACCGCCCGACAGACTATACATTCACCCTGAACCTCCAAAAAGTGGTTGCCTCAGTTTCCACGAGCACTCCAGTTCTCATCAAAATGTTGAGTTGGTCGACCCTCCAGCGACACTATACGCCAGGAACGCTCCCAAATGTTGATCCACCGGTGCAGACGGTCGTCTTCTGTCCACCTGGTTCGATCAAAACGTTCCGTAGTCTTGCTCTGTCACCTCCTCCATCCGTGCCAAAAGGTCGACCTTGCACCGCCTTCAAATGCTGAATACACGAACCTGTGCCATATACCCGCCGGTAGCCATGTCTACTTTGCTTCCAGCATCGAGACTGTCCAGCGACTGTTCTTCAAAGCTCCGATGCAGTATTTTCTGGCTCAAGTATCGTACTATCTGCCCAGGAGCTGTCATCAGCCAAATGTGCAAAAGTGTTCCGTCCCGAGTGCTGGAACTTGTGGCATTGCGGCTGTCTTCCTTAAAAGTAATGTGCAATTGTTCCGGTTCCCCGTATTCCACTACATCCGCTCCGTCGTTGGTTATGCAGTCTGCAGTTTTCCGGTGGATGAAAGTGAAAAGAATGAAATCCGGGGCTCTCTTTTGAAACCGAGATTTCGAGCACGTGTTTTGAGCTGACTCGACAACTTCAAAAGTTCCGAAAATTTATTTTTCTTCGTTTTAGAACTGGAAATCACAAATAGAATCTGTGCCTTGGACATTTTTCACCTTTAGAAAACGACTTCAAAAAGTCAAAACTTAGTCCCTATCCAGAGGAGCATTCAACAGCCCGTCAAGATCTTGCAAACGACTCTCGCCATGCAGCGACCGCTAACGGTATGGGGAAGCCTACTCCGGTCTTCTTCTCCCCTCGTCTGGTCCACCGCTCGGCCATGTGCTAGTGTATGC
The DNA here is from genome assembly GCA_025602905.1 of Phlyctochytrium arcticum. NCBI lineage: Eukaryota > Fungi > Chytridiomycota > Chytridiomycetes > Chytridiales > Chytridiaceae > Phlyctochytrium > Phlyctochytrium arcticum. Next base: position 375,758 of record JAHLKI010000022.1, on the reverse strand, counting down.
CGCCAGAGTCTTAAGAAATCCCTGTTTGGAGCACGGTTCACCCTGCAGAATGCGTCCGTACATACAAGTTTGCAGCGGTTGTCGGCTGCGCAGGCCAATATGTTGGAGGAGGAGGATGTGATTGATGCCGTAAATGGATATGGAGCCGGAAAGTCGCAGCAGCGGATCAAGCGCTCCCCAACTACCTCGGCCGCCGCCCCTATATCGGAAGATTTGGATGTTCAAAGTGTAGAAATCTTGGTGGACGAAGAGAATGTTGCGTCTGCTCCGGTTGGAGCAAAGTTTTCATCTTGTAAGGCTCTGTCGCCACAAACATTACGGGCCATGCGGGACGATTTCCAATTCGAAACCATGTCACCCGTCCAAGAAGCCGTTCTCTCCCTCCTCCCCACCCAAAAGGATCTGTTGGTCCGCGCCAAGACGGGAACCGGCAAGACCCTTGCTTTCCTGATTGCCGCCCTGGAATCCGCCCTTTCCCGTAACGAAAAACGACTCGATAGTCGCAATGTATCCATCCTTATCATGTCACCTACCCGAGAACTCGCTCTGCAGATTGCTGCTGAAGCGAGTAAACTGTTGTCCGCTCATCGATACCACGTCCAAACTGCAGTCGGTGGACCAGGCCGGAACCGATCGGTGGAATCATTGACGCAACGAAAGGTGGATGTGGTGGTTGGTACACCAGGTCGTGTGTTGGATATGTTGTCCAACGTGCCAGCGTTCAAACGCCGTTGTGAAAAGCTGCAAACCCTCATTTTTGATGAGGCCGATCAGCTCCTTGAAATGGGTTTCAGCGACGAAATGTCTAAAATCTGCAGTCATCTCCCAACGGACCGCCAAACATTCATGTTTTCCGCCACACTCTCATCAGGAATCAAGGCCATTGCGCGAAACACGTTGCGTGAAAACTACGATTACATTGATACCGTCCCCGTCAACGACGTCCCCACCCACCTCTCAGTCCGCCAAACCTATGCCATGCTCCCTTACTCTCAACAACTCCCCGTCTTGCACCACATCCTGAGCCAGCACCGGAAAGACAACCCGGCCGCCAAGATTATTGTGTTTTTCAGCACCACAAAAGTTGTCTCCTTCCTCTCTGGTGTATTCAATGATATCCCCGGAATGGACATTATGGAAATCCACTCTAAATTGACCCAAGTCCAGCGCTCAAGAGTCGCTGCCCGGTTTCGTCGTGCCCACTCTGCCGTCCTCTTTACCACGGATGTCTCGGCCCGGGGCGTAGACTACCCCGGCGTGACTCTCGTCCTGCAAGTTGGCGCACCCAGTTCGAGCGATCAGTACGTGCACAGAATCGGACGAACCGGTCGAGCCGGCAAATCCGGTGAAGGTGTCATCCTGCTCTCCCCCTACGAGAGGAAATTCCTGGACGATTTAAAGCATCTTCCCATCAAAAAGGATCTGCGATATGAAGCTCAGGCCGGAGTGGCCCGGGACCCAGAAACCAAACAGATTATTCAGGAAGCCATGAATGCTGCTCCCCGAGATTTGGCCTCCGATTGTTATGTTGCCTACCTTGGATACAGTAAGTTTTTGAGTCGTCTGCTCCTTCCCTTCTTTTTCTCTCAACTGACTCTTTATTTCTCCTATTAGAAAAACAACATGGCAGTGCACTCAACATGAGCAAACATACTATTGTCAAGGCTGCCAATGAGTACGCCACGTCTTTCCTCAATCTCCCTGAACCGCCTTACATCTCGATGGCCATGGCCAACAACTTGGGTCTCACGCGAGGAACGGATATCAAGATTCGTGGTGGCGGTGGTGGTGGTGGTGACCGTGGTGACCGGGGCGGTGACCGGGGTGGCCGTGGTGGGTTCGGCGGCGACCGTGGCGGTGACCGTGGCGGTGACCGAGGTGGCCGAGGAGGGTTTGGCGGCGACCGAGGGGACCGAGGTGCCTCAGGCGGATTCGGCGATCGAGGCAATGGTTCTGGTAGTACCTTTGGCGGCGACCGCTCCCGAAGCTCTCAACCTTGGCAGCAGCGAGGCCGCGTAGGCCGATAAACCAGCATTCCCCTTGTAACCATTTTATTTTATTCTAATTTTGTAATTTATTCTTGATTTTGAATTCATGCGTGTATACTCGAGTCACATTGGCAAAAGTCTCCTGGATGGTATCAAGCAATAGCATTGTATGTAAAACAAAGGCGAAAGAGCGGAAAATGCAAAAAAGAGTTTGAAAAAGGAAAGAGAAATCGCAGTCTAAAAATCAAATAAACAAAAAAAAAGTGTGTGTGTGTGGTGTCCTCCCAATCAAAAACAAAATTTCATCAAAATCTATCTAAAAGAAAAGAGGTGGGGTATGGAGACCAGCCTATTTGTCACCATGAGCAGAATCATCATACTCCTTGGGAAACTTCTCCATCAACCGCTCCAACTCCACTTTCTGTTCTTTGAGGTTCCAAGGCTGTTCACCCGCATACACGTCGGTAAACAAGTGTTTGACGGAAGGTTTCTTGACTTTCTCACCGGCCGCAAAGGCTTTAAGGATTTGAGAACGAATGTCCTTTTTGAAACTCTGTTCTTCGGCTTCGGACCAGTAGTTTTTCTTTTCGAGGTATTTGCGGAATCGGCTGATGGGGCTGTCTTGTTTCATCCAGTCGCTGACCTCCTGTATTGCGAAAAGATGGTAAGTGATCAAAAATATGGAGTAATTGATTCTTTTAAAGAAAAACGAACCGTCTTTGACCGGTAGGCGGATGAGTCGTCAGATGTACTGTGGTGGCCGACACTATGGTTGGAGGAACATTCCCGATTAAGTACGTGATGCATCTTTGCGTACAGAGGAGGGTAGAGACTTACCGGTAAGTCAAGGCCTCAATCAGGATGGGTCGGCTCTCAGTAATGGCCCGACGACGCGCTTCCTTGACAACATTGTAGACAGCCAGGGCATCGTTTCCGTCCACTCGCACGGTATCCATGCCGTAACCATGTCCTCGTGATGCTGGAATTAAAAGACTGTTATTAGCAAGTGTTTTCAAACAAACGCGTGGTTCGTTAAGACATACCGATTCCGTCACCGCGGTACTGCTCCTTGGCGGGTGTTGAGATGGCATAACCGTTGTTTCGGCTGATTAGTGCCATTTAGTACCAGGGAGTGGGCAGAATGTTTGCTCGTGCTTACCAGAAAAACAAGACGGGGCTTTCGGTGGTGGCAGCAATGTTCAAGGCAGCATGGAAGTCACCTTCTGAAGCAGCACCCTCTCCAAAGAAACAGACGACACACGCATCCTTCCCACTGCGCTTGAGTGCGTAGGCTGATCCAGCAGCCTGTGGTAATTGCGTGCCCAGAGGAGAGGAGATGGTTTGAAAGTTTAATTCCCGAGAACCGTAGTGGACAGGCATTTGACGACCCTTGCCAAAGTCAAGTTCGTTCGAGTAGCATTGGTTCATGAATTGTTCTAGTGTGAATCCACGGTACATGAGTACACCCGCCTCACGGTACTGCCTATTATCATCACGCACATTAGCCCGTGTGCTCTCGTACGCGGGAATACCTGTGTACTTTACCCGTAGATGACATCGTCCAAGGTAAGAGCAGCAGCACTTCCCATATGTGTTGCTTCCTCTCCGTAGCTCGTCATGTAAAAGGAGATACGACCCTGTCGTTGAGCCTCGTACAAGATCAGGTCCATTGCATTCAAAGTCAACATGGACGTGTACATTTTCCGGCACACTTCTTTTGACAGCTGTTATAAACAATATGTCAGTTGCGATGTTCGTTTTGCACAGATTTCCAATGATACGGACCTGAGGGTCCTGGGCCTCATCCATTACGTTTCCGTCCTGATCCAGGACTCGGTATGTGGGTAGTGGGGCATAGTCCCGGACAAACTCCATCTGTTCAGTATAGTAGGATTCATTGGCTCCGGGAAAGTTGACGCGGTGAGCAGCGTCTGGGGGAGTAGCGGCGGCAGCCGCCGATGCAGCCTGGCGGAGGACAGCTGTCTTGGTGGATAGACGCTATGGAGTAGGGACAAAGTTAGCATCCTCTTTCACAAAGTCATTGTTTGCGGGAACAATTACCTGGCAAGATGGTGGGATTCTCGACAGCAGCGCCGTGGAACCTCGCCGGGCGCCCTTGAGCAGATATGGACGGATGAGACTGGCCATTTGGTTGATGCACTACTTTCCCGACTGGATACTAAATAGATGTCAATGTAATCGTCGCCGTAGGAATGCCCAATGTCCCAACAACAAAGAAAGTGGGTCAGGTGGGGTACTTTTGGTCTTGCCGCGGAACCCGTGGCTTGGGAAATAATTTGTGCTCGCAACTTTCGTTTTTCCCGGAATCAATCTTGTTGGGATTCAATCTCTCACCCGTCAACCATTCAGGCATTATTATTAGGCTTTGGACAGCAATCTCCATGGGCCACTATCCTATTCTATTCTGCAGGCTGGTCGAGCGGGTCCGATGCGTGAGGCGACTCCACATTGAGTGATTGCTGACTCGGTGGTCGCTGGGAAGCCATCTGTTCATGCGACGAAATCCTTCCAACAAAGAGCCTAAAATGCATGATTTAGGCTGGCTTTATGTTGAGGTGTGCTGTGGATAGATACTCCAGGGAGACTTTTGGCTCTAATGCGCGAGAAGGAAGTGGACATCCCGATGTGAAGCGCTTGATGTGGCAGATGTGCGCCTTACAAGCGTGGTTTTTTCCGGAATGCCTTCTATGAAACCTCTGCGCCAGTCAAGGCAAAACTAGAAGTTCGTCCATAATATCCAGAGAGTGCATACCTCTGCTGAACTTTGCGAGCTCTTGCAGTGTCAAAATGTCAGTTTTGAAATGCCAGCCCTAGCTTTTGCCCCGAGTTTTTGGGCAATCGAAACTTTCGCACTAGGAATTTCGTTGATCTCTCTCGCATTTCGGTCAGAGTTGCAACTACTTTTGAATACTTCACTTGATTCGGACACTTTGAGAACCTATAGAGGCACACATCCAGAATCCCCCAGTACACTACAACCATGCCCAAGATTCGAAGAGGACGTAAACAGCCCCCAGAAGGTTTTGACCTAGTAGAGCCAACTCTCAACGAGTTGCAGACAAAGATGAGAGATGGTAAGCAGCGAATGAAGGCAGTTCTTGGAATCGCCCAAGGTCGCGGACGGACGGGACATGATTTTTGCACATGAAAAGGTCTCGTACTAATCGATCACCCCCATCAATCAATAGCCGAAAATGAAGGTCACGAAGGAAAACGAAAATCCGAATCACTCTGGTCTGTGTTCCGTCTCCACCACCAACGCTCCCGCTACATCTACGACATGTTTTACCGACGAAAGGCTATATCCCGTGAACTGTACAATTGGCTCTTGAAGGAAGGCTACGCCGACGACAAGCTGATTGCGAAATGGAAAAAGACGGGATATGAGAAGCTGTGCTGCTTGCGGTGTATTCAGCCAAGAGATACCAATTACGGAACAATGTGCATATGTCGGGTGCCGCGGGATAAGTTACGGGATGAGAAGGCGGTCGAGTGCCTGCATTGCGGGTGAGTTGTCTTTGTGATGTAGAAATTCCTCCCGCTATCGACTAAAAGTGTTTGGTTGCACTCTTTAGGTGTCGGGGGTGTGCATCAGGAAGTTGATCCGGGTGTATTTGTCTTTTTAAATTATAAATATTTGAGTTCGCCAAGCAGTTGCCATTCTCATGGCATCAATTAGTTGAGGGGACCGAAAGGCATAGCATAGCATATACGTTTTGCTAGCTCTTGTACAGAACGGCACGATAAAATGTAGACGAGGTAAATGTTTACATCAGAGCTTTACTCGGAGCAATGGTCGACATATTTTTCGACGACAAGGATGGAAGGATCTTTACAGCCTCATATTGGTGGGAAGATGTTTCATCCATTCTATCCTCATCTTGGATCTCCATGACACCACCGCAAATGGCGAATATCTCGGCTTCTGAAATGATGGTACCACATGTGAAAATTCCGCCCTCGTTAGAGGGGCTTGTAAACTGGGTCAGCTCCTCTTGCAGTGTCGGCCGCACACTTTCGTTACAGAATGATACTACACAAAAAGCATCTTCTGCCCCGGGATAGTTCCGCAATATTGGGTGGGTTATGTGAATTCGGGTGTCCATATGTACAACGCCGGGGATCCAGAGGTCGGAGGTGGGGAAGTGCCGTTCAAAGATAGTCAAAAAGAGTACCATGTCGGAGGTGGCTATACCAGCATCATCCATAGCGCGGATGATCTGATAGTATATCAAGACGGCGAAATAGATCTGGGAGATGGGGGGGGGGCACCATCCAGAACAGTTTTCGGTCCATGTCCTAGTATCACACAAGAGAGAGTCCATGTGCATCGAAAACTTGAACGAGCCACTGAATGATTACCCGGTGAAAGGCGGGCAAGTTCGATGAGTTCTTCATCTTCTCTATGATGGCCACTCGGTTGTTTTTCCAGGCCAGGAAAATCAAAGTCAGCAGCATCGTTCGCCGCACTGGCCGCAACTTTACCAAATAAATCGCGAAACCGGGAAACGCTGCCGACCAAATAGGCATAAGAATACTGTAGTCATGTTCTATAAATGCTGAACAAAAGAACAGGTCACTTAGCGACTCTCGCTGGGTGGCAGGCAGCTGTCGAAAAGTGGAGCAAATTTCTTGATCGATCGGCATGAATGGTTTCGCCCTTCACGTTGAAAGCGGCGACACCGGTTGGAGCCATTACAACATAGGGACAACGGCGACCGGCCTGACGGGCAATGGCATCTAAAGTTTTTTTGATTGCGGTAATCAAGAAGGACTTGCCGGTGCCAGCCGTGCCGCGGACAATGAGTCGGGGAGGGGTCCGCAGTCGGGGACGTAGGTGGAAACCTTGGGGTAGGTGAGTTCCATCAGTCGATTGTTGGCGGCGGCCTTGAGAACGAGAGACTCGTGTTCGGGGGCGGTGGGGAAGGAAGTCTTGGTTTTGTTTTTCAAAAGTGAGAAAAACTCGGTAAAAGCGTCGGAAATGTAACTAAGGGAGGTGTCCATTTCACGCTGATCAGAATGCTGTCTAAGGACATCAACGTCTTGAGTTTCGTATCCAACCATAAATGGGGTATCTTGGGGTGAGTGGTTTTCAAAAGTGAGAAAAATCGATAAAGCGTCGGAAATGTAACTAAGGCAGGTAACCATTTCACGCTGATCAGCATGCTGTCTAAGGACATCAAAGTTTTGAGGTTCGTATCTATAAATGGGATATCTTCATTCACTCTAAAAGAATCGGGCAAAGCTTGATCCCCCAGGTTGATCCCCATCTCTTTCGACGTGCAACTGCTGCGTGTTTTGCGGCCGGCGCTTAGAGGGTCTCCGGTGGTTTTGATGCAATTTTCCTAGCAGACTTCCGGGTCGGATCTGCACACCTTTCCTCCCCTAACATGACAGAAATCTGTTCGAAAAATTTCATTTGCGGCAAATCAATGTTTTCTAGAGCCAATAATTGGAGTGTCAAAACGCGTGCTCTCCCACATTGGTGATCAAACCTACTGTAATCTGTGTGACTATGGTCACACTTCTGAGATGGTATATCAGACTATATCTGCAAGTGGTATGCTGCTCTGGTGTCTGCTGTCTGGCGCTGCGATCTGCTCGAAACGTGTGCGAATTGATGGGCTAAAAGAATGCGCTGCTCAAGTTGTCTGGACATGCCGTCCAAGGAAACTTGGATTTCACCAGTGATTTCACTTTCGTCCATAATCTACTATCCCAGGATGATCTTGGCGAGCTGGGTAAAGATCATCTCAGGGATCCCCGGGGTCGCAGATTATATACGTCGGGTGAGGCCGGGTCTGGCCACTTATGAACCTCCGGTGAATTCCGATGGATTGCGGGGCTAGGGCTCGGTGCTGGCTGCCAATTTTTTGGGCCAAGTTCTGGATTTGACTGGATTTGACGTTGCAAAGGTTAGCCATAGAGCCATACAATGTCAACATCACAACGAGGAGTGTCGGCGGCACAAAGCCTGCTAGCTCGCACGCTTTGTTTGCGCTCCAGCATAGGAAGCTTGCGATCACCCTTGGTACGTTCTGTGTGTGGAGATCGGTGAGTAAGTTGCAACCAGCTAAAACCTCACCACTTAGATCCCTTCCACTTCGCATTTTTGGGGATCTGGAAAAGTATCTGCTAGTATCTCAACCGAAACCCCCTCCTCCTCCACCACCATCCTTGTTCCAACCCCACAAGGAGCTCTTCCTACGCGGCTGCACCCTTTGACAAAGGTCGTTACGTTCGAAGACAAATTACCCAGCTCTGAAGTCGAGACTTACTCTGATACCAAAAGTGAGTGCTGGCCTGGGTCAACCCTCCTAATTTCCTCTTATCCTCTTTGTCCTTTCCTAGACCATTCCTGGAAGTCGCCCACAGTTCAGGCATATCTGCATTCGTTTACCACACCAAGCCCCCACCCTCTCGGACTTTTGCAGCTGGACCGCACAGTTTTCGGCGCTACAGTCCGATCGGATCTTCTTTCAAGAGCAGTGCGCTACGAAGCTAGTTGGTTGGCTGCGGGAACGGAAAGCACAAAAGCGTTAGGACAAGTTCGGACCTCTGGAAGGAAGCCTTTCCCTCAGAAAGGACGAGGAAAGGCTCGAGTTCGGACTGTCCGTGCTCCCCAATGGCGAGGAGGTTTGTATTCGATCGTTGTCGTCTAGTCCAGTTGACAGTCCATCTCATATCTAAATCTCTAGGTTACCGTGTTCATGGACCACGACCCCATAACAAGACGACCGAAATCCCACGAAAAGTGTATGATCATGCGATTCGATCCGCCCTTTCTGCCAAATACGCCCAAGACCAGCTGATTATCGTGGACTCGCTCGCATTACCCAACTCGAGGAAACAGGCTCTTGTGGACCGCCTCGTTGCATTGTCACTGAAAGGAAAGCGGGTCTACTTTGTGTACGGCAACACTGAGCCAGAAAAGGAACTTGTTGCTGCCGCTGAAAAGTTTCGAAAACGATTGGCTGACCCAGTGCGCCAGCTCGAGAAGGAGCGCCCTCTTCTGGTCTCAAGTGCTCGTGAGATTATTGTTACCCCTCTGCTGGAGAATGAGATTGTGGTCCTCGACAAGGCTGCCGTGGAAATTCTGGAAGAGATGTACCATGTAGAATAGTTACTCCTTTAGTTCATCTTATTCAATGTGTATTTATCACCACCTTCATCTTCATCAAATTGACACCAGCCTGAAAGAGGTCGTGGGTCGCCTTGGTGACAGACATGAACATTGTACCACCATCACCCAGAGCAATCGTGAGAAACAGTGAAATGCGACAAAAGTCAATCCACAGACGGACATACAATGCCAGAAAAGATGGACCTATTGAATGAGTCTGTGGCAGCTGCCCCTGCCTCTAACGACCAGTCAGCGGTTGTCCCCGGGACAAAACTTCCGAAGAAGCGATTCTTTCGTCAACGGTACGGGCAACAGTATACCTGAAATATTCTTTCACCAACTCTTCTAAACTTTCATGTTCAACAAACTAGTGCGCATGCCAATCCTTTCTCGGACCACCAGTTAGACTAGTAAGAAAAGCAGAGAGCATCTTGTTTGTTTATTTTGCTAAACTTTTGGCTTTATTTATCAGCCCTGTTCGACCCAAAGACTATGATTGGTCTCGGCACTACCCAGCCTATTTCCCTGCTCCTGATGGAAAGAAGCGGAGTGTGGAGTTTGCTGATATCGGATGTGGATATGGTGGTCTGCTAGGTACGTGCTGCAGAGCGACAGACGTATGAATCAGTGTAATTGACAAAAATTGTTGTGTGTAGTATCGCTTTCACCACTGTTTCCCGATACCCTCATGCTGGGAATGGAGATTCGGGTCAAAGTAGAGGATTACGTCCATCGCCGCATTGCCGCTCTCCGCGAACAAAACTCCTCGCTCGCCATCACCGCCCCCAACGCCTACCACAACATTTCCGTCATGCGGATGAACGCCATGAAATTCATGCCCAATTTCTTCCGCAAACACCAACTCTCCAAGCTCTTTTTCCTATTCCCTGACCCCCACTTCAAAAAGCGCAAACATAAGGCCCGGATCGTGACGTCTACACTGCTGGCCGAGTACGCCTACGTGTTGCGACCCGACGGGATTCTGTACACTGTAACAGATGTCCGTGATTTACACGAGTGGATGGTCAAGCATTTGGATGAACACCCGCTCTTTGTACGTTTGAGCAAGGAGGAAGAGGCCTCTGACCCGTGTGTGCCATGTGTCATGCAGGAAACGGAAGAGGGCAAAAAGGTGGAACGGAATTCGGGCGACAAGTTTTTGGCGTGTTATAGACGTGTGGAGACTCCCGTGTACCCGGCGGATGCGACAACGGCGACTGGTGAATGGAAGGGCTTTAAGCCAATGCTGGGTGAAGGCGGGGAAGATGAGGGGGGCGATGACGCATAGATCCTGTTTTCTGTTCATATGCACTAATTTATTGCTTGACGTTATTTTTGAATGTCGAGTCCCTTTGACTATTGTCAATGCTATTCGCTCCCTATCGATCTTGAATTATTTGCTCTACCGGACCATTTGACATCCTCCGATGCAACCTTGTTCGAAGTCATCTATGGGACGGGATCCAACCATCCAAATCTAACATGGGAGGATCTGGTAAATAAATGCGTGCAATTGGGGCAATAACAAGTGTATTCGGCCTCGAAAAGTTCGAGAGAACCATTTAGGAATGACAGATGAGAACAAAAAATGAAAAAAGTATTTCGAGGAGCCACCGAGATTTGAACTCGGGACCTGCCGATCTGCAGTCGGCCGCTCTACCGCTGAGCTATAACTCCTTCATGAAAACCGAGCATCTGTTGTTCATTATATCACAATATTTTGGAACGTGGGGGGCTTTTCCCCCTCGGTCCGAGAATACGTCGCGTTTTCACAAATATCTTTGATCTCTCCAGCAGAGATGGCAGACAATGCAACGACAGCGTCTCAATTGCAGGCTCCATAGAGCACATGAGGGAACTCTATGTAAAGGTGGGTGGCCTTGACAAAACTACAAGCATTCTGCGACGATCAAGTGTGACTGACAGCTGTGTTCAGGATCCTGGATCGGTCCAGCGTTTATGATAAAATCTATCCATCAGACTCTTCTGCCATCCACTTCACTGGCCAGACGTGTGAGCCGAAACATGTCCCCCACTGAAGCGGGAGATCAAGATTTGGCCCACGGATCTGTCAATTTCTTTGCTCATGCCCGCGCTGTTGCGCGACCGCCATTCAATACGTTGAAAACGGATCCCGCCTCATGAGTGAAGCAAACTAAGTGAATATGCTAGGTAAGAGTGATTAGCGTCCTTGTTCAATCAGTCACTAAAAAGGATGCGATATTTCAGAACTTGCATCTTGACAGGTCCTAGATCTCGTCACCATCGCAGACCAGTCGGCTCAGATCACGGACGATATGCCTGCCTGCCAGTGCCTGGGTGTCCTTGAATCCCGATCTAACAAACCCTGCAGTGTTTGCCTAAAAACGCTGCAGATGGCGCGGCGCGTTTGTAGATACTTCAGCCATTTGGATCATATACTGCCCTCTGCCAGTTCACACTCGTTGCCTACACAGGGCCCTACTGATGCAGCGGAAGTGGGCTGGTTGGGCGTGGACAGTCTATTTTGGATGCTTTGGGATTGCTGCAAAGAGTGTATGTTCCAAAAATTTAACAATTTTGATTCGTTTGAATAACTCTTTTGGTGTTGTAGAACCCAACTGTTTGAGTTACGCGCGAACCATCCAAGAAACCACACACAGATATCCGGTTTAATGGGCAGTTTGTGGAGACGATTTGCCCACAATTAGGCTGCAATTAGTAAGAGGCTGGATTGGAGCCATGTGCCGCAACTGTATTTAACCTTCGGTGCATTATAGCGGTGAGAATGAGTGCAGGGCATCGCGAGAGCGCAAGATGGTCTAGAGACTGGTGCGACCAGCTCAGACAACCACGCTGGAGGTGTCGAACCCATGAGGGCCCACCAAAGAACTCCAGAGGGACGTGGTTAAGCCGTTCGAGGAACCCAAGGGGATGACTGGGATGTCCTTTTCGGGCACCGCTCATCTCGCAGCGTTCACCCTCAAAGGAGCACCTGCCCCCACTGCTCAGACCGAAGCCCCGGACAAACAGCAGCTTATGGCGATCATCGCATCCCTGCAAGAGGACGTCGCATTACTAAATCCAGCCGCAGCCAGTTCCGGGGATGGCACCCAAGGAAACTTGTTCGATTCTATGCAGGGCAAGTCCCTCCAAGGAAAAGCAGACAGCGCTATGTTCTCCGGCGAAGGGAATGACATCCAGTCCCACAAGAAGATTCGGGATTTTTTGGATAAGCACTACGCGTTCCTCGACAATTCACCGGCCAACCATAGCCAACGCCAAGGGCGTCAGTATCTTGACTATATCGAAAGATCTCTAGAAGGGGTCGCCAAAGATTACTTTGCCGCCCTCACCTTAGCTGAACGACCGGCCACCCGGGACGAGTTCGAAGAAATGCTACGTGGCCGCCTCGAGCCGCGCAACCCTCGAGAGGGCATCATGGCTAACCTACGACAACTTACTTGCCGTAACTACTCGAACTATCTCGCAGCCTTCAATAGGCTCACAGGTGAATTACAGACCACCACTACCGCCCGTAATCCTATTGATGAGAGAGAGAGATGCGCCGCTATTTCTGCGACATATTGGTTCCCAATGCCGCGGTCGGCGATATACGAGGGGCGTATTGTGATCTTTTATTCACTGATTGCACTCCGGATGGGGCAAGGAGTTTGGTGCAGCAGCCAATGTGGGCGCCAAGCGCGACAACCTGAGAAAGCGAAAACTTTCATACACGCACCGAAGTCAGCATAGACAGATGGATTCGTATGGTTCTGCCGAAAACACGTTGTCGTACATTTGGTGAACCGGATAACCACGTGTTTCACCCTACACGTAGAGTCCCCGAGTTGGCCGAACCTGACGACCTTGCAGGAAAGTGGAGCCCCTCGGACTGGAAATTTCTGGCCATGCGGATGGCCCCCTTCTGTACAACCAAGCCGCTTCCACCCCATACATTCCTGAATACGTTATTACTTCCCCTTGACTTGATCTGACTCTCAACTTCTTGGAAATCCTCGACCATGGCACCGCCCCATCATCCAATCCTGCCAGCCGTTCCCGCAACGTAATCGACAATCCTCACATAACTGCTATCTGAATTTCTGCGCTATTCAGCGGATGCTGGATCAATGTTTCCAGTTTTCGTTGGGATTCCATCATACGGTTGTTTTCACCGTAGAATAGTAGCCGTCAAGTCTTGAACGACTGGACCCGCATCGGATTGGATTTATTCCTATGCCGGACAAAATCCGGAACACCGACTATTGGTATCGTTTCGAATGGCAGTCTCGTGGATCGATTCATGTCCACGAGTTCGGGTGGCGACCCGCCGAATCTTGGGATTTGAGCCTGGCCCACGGCGTCCCCTTCCTTTTGCCTCGGGTCACTCCGACGCTTACGCATGGGGCATCTTATAACCCAACCGCTTTTTATGGACATATCCTACAAGGAGAGGGAAGTCCGTCAGCTTTCCAGAATCATGCTCAAATCTGCAGGAATTGATGCCGCTAGGTTCTCCTGGAACAGAACTCATCATGGGGCACCCGCGAGAGCCCAAGCGAAACTATTAGCAGCATCCGCCCGGGTCAAAATTTCAATATAAGCAGCGGCGCGAACCTCATGGCCTGAAGATCCACATCGGTGAAAAGAACCTAGTACAGCACCTTAGCCCAACTGGTTCCACCCAGCCCTTTCCAAATCCTAACCCTTCGAGAGTTCGCACCAAACTCCGGATTGGGCCCTAGGACAACTGAAAGATGCTACGGGTAGCCGCGCAAGCTTCTCTGGCCGGACCGCGAGGTGGACGGTAGAGCAGGTTGGGGGGATCTGCGAAGCCAAACTGCCGTGGATGCTTTGGAATTGCTGCAAAGAGTGGACGGCTCCGGTTGGCTCTTCTACGCAGAGTCTTTCTCCCTATTTCACGTTCTTGTATGAGTCTAAAATCACAGCATAGCATAGTCATCTGCTGGTGTATACCCATCTGTCTGTACCCTGGCCTAGACCATGTACCAGGATGTTGCAATTCTTAATTGAGTATCATTTACCAAACTACATGTGGGCAGTCTTGGTAGTGTGGATCACCTTGAGTATACTGATTCGTTGCCGGGATAGCTTCAAATGGTTTTACAGACTTTTGGGCGAGCTGGATGAATATATTCCCACGTCAACTCTCTCGCGTCGTCCCAGTCCGACTTGAAGCCAAAGTCATCAGCCGCTCGAAGTTTCTGCACAAATACCCAAATCAATTCATCCGCGAAGAGGAATAGGATCGAAATTATCTGTAGCTTTACGCTTATCAGCATGGGGGAAATTGGCCTAAAAATTTTCTGCCAATTTGTTGTAATTAATTGCCGGTCAACCGACATTCCCAGCGCTGTAAAATCACAGATTGCATTCAACTCAAATCAACAAGAAGAAAGCATTTGGCAAGGTGCGCAGCTTGGAAAGCGCGTCCAATCGACCCAGAGTATATATAGAAAGCGAGAAAATATGGAGCTTTTCAAAACGCTCATATGTAGGATGCGAAAAATCGTAGTGTATTTGACTGGGATTGTGATTGTATGAAGAAATACAAAGACGAGGAAACGATAAAGCTTGGGAAGAACGCAACAATATGTCCTGGCTTGCTTTTTCGGCCTCTCATCGGGTTTCTGCAGCCGTCAAAGCACAAATGGGCTGTTCCTCCAAACAGTTCAAAGATGCCTCCCGTTCACTTAGCTCCGTCGATGACCAGTTCTCCCATAATGGGGTACACCACCAAAGGGAACGAATGCATACATATATACTTACCGGACAATCCAATTACTTAGAGTGGGGCATTGCCAGGCGAGCTGGGTTGCCTTCGGAGGTAACAGTGTGAGGTTGGAGCATAACCTTACTATATGCGTCGGCATGTCCCGAAGCACGAATGTCATTCGGCGCAGATGACCCCATTGTTGATAGGAAGAATGTCTGGGTGCCCCAGGACCAAACCTTAAATCGTGCATGCACAGCGTTTCAACGACTCTCGTGCTTGTGGAAATGACCAGCCGAATTTTGCATCCCCGAACGTTGGCAGATTGGAAATACGATACGGGTTACGGCGAGGGGGGTTTATTGACGGCAGGTGAGAGATTTTGGTCGGAGAAGACGGGGAGTTTTCTGGAGCGAAGATGAAGCGGCATTTCAAACGTGCGCAGCTCTGGGGTCAAGCGTACGTTTGTCTGGTATGGGCAGGCGATCGGTAGATTGTAGATTTCTCGGCTGAAAGACGGACGGTGATGCGTTGGTCAGCCCAATGGGGAGGGAAAGAGGTTGGAGGGAGGTATCGGGGGGAGGATGGAGGATGGAGACCGGATGTATGCGTGGGGATGGATCTGAAAAAAGTCATCATCAGTTGCTGTCCTCCTTTACACAAAATTGAGAATGATTACCGGTCTGACTGCCATTCAACGACGAGTGCGGCACAAATAACACATTCCTGGAGACGAGCAAGTCGGTGTGAGCCCAAATTGACGTTATTGGCGGGTCCAATCGGGGACTCTGGTAGGAGTGGTTTCGCTGGTTTGCGGGCGTAAACAACGATTGGTTTTGAAAGTAGGTGGTGTGGGAAAGGATTTTAGGGGGTTGATTCTTGGCCAGTACTGGCAGGTAGGCTGCTGCTTGTTCTGTAAGGTTGTGGTGGTAGGTCTATATGAGGCTATTTTCAAAAGTCAGAGAAGGACAAAACGTTCTAAACACAACGACTAGGATATCCGAAACCCGATAATCGTTGCTCCACCTGGCCTTCTTTGCCATTAGACAATATGCGCAGTACCCGTATCATAATGCAGCTTCCTGTTTGTCGTTGTTGGTTCTTTTGAGAGCGTTTTTGGAGTCCAAAGTCGCGGGGTGTTTCGAGTTGAAAATAGTGAACTTGGAAAAACCTTGCCGGGGGGAAACTCGATCTAAACAATCACGCGTCTTTTGAGCCGAGCGACAAAAACTCTTTGGAAAAAAGACAACGGCAAGACAAACAAGACTTGAAGGACGGAACATAACACCATATCGAATGAACTTCATACGCTCAATCCGATAGCCTTTGTCAAATACCATGCCGCCCTTGCCTTGTTGCGGTATTTGGCCGACCGTTCACCCAACTACTTCAAGCCCTTAGTGTTCAGGATAACACCAAACCTGCCACGGCAGCTCATCGTAGCGGGCTCACTGCACCAGGACCATGCACTCCGTTACAAAACTTATACATTCATTCTTCGTTTTACGAGCTAGCCTGGCCGCCCACCGATCTCGACGAAAAGTTCTTTACGAGGTCAAGATGAAAATCGGGCCCGACGCGTCGACCCTGCAGCGCGCGGAAGCCATGTTCCTAGGATTTTCCTGCGCAAGGGATTGGCCCGGGTGGCCTGATGCAACTTTCAGCCAATCACCTTCTTTTCCAAAGCCACGCCGCAATCACACCCTCGGGCTATAAAAGCCGGCCTTCCCCCCGCTTCCCTCTTGCTTTTTTCGTCATCTCACCCACCCGCTTCCAGCTCCATTCCCCACCCTGTAAGTATACTTCACCCGTCTCATTCTGTGATTGGTTTTTCTTGTGCTGACCGCCATATCCCTCCTTTCACTTCTCAGTTCCGTTCACGTCGCCGTCCTTTACGCCTATCCTTCGCCTCATCACCATCAACCAGCACCTTCCATCAACCACAGCACCCCTCCCAACCAGCACCCCTCCACCAGCACCCCGTTCAGCACCCCGTTCAGCACCCCATTCAGCACCCCATTCAGCACCCCATTCAGCACCCCATTCAGCACCCCATTCAGCACCCCATTCAGCACCCCATTCAGCACCCCATTCAGCACCCCTTCAGCACCCCTTCAGCACCCCTTCAGCACCCCCTCAGCACCCCAACGTCAGGACTGGATCTGGACCGGATCTGGACCGGATCAGGACAGGATCAGGACAGGATCAGGACAGGATCAGGACTGGATCAGGACTGGATCAGGACAGGACTGGATTTCTTAGGTGAGTGTACGTTCTTCTCTGTGCTGTAGGTGTGTGGCAGAAACGGACTGACGCTGCGCGGTGGTGGCGCGCAGTGCTGTACTGTGCTCGGGATGGCAGTGCATTCGTTGCCTGAGGGCCGGAGGGGCCCGAAGAAGGCGCGGAAGGGCCGGGAAGACTTCAACTTTCATTGTCTTTGTAACCTCATACCATAATACATTCTATAACATACACTATATTTTGCATTAAATACCAATGAAAAAAATTGTTTGATCTCCATCTTGTGAGCCTGCCCATTTCCACGGCGCATTGTTAATACACTCGTGAGAATATGGTGAGCTGTCCATCACCACTTGGTTTTGGAATGTGTTCACCCATTAATCGTAAACTTTTATCAAGGAGTTATAGCTCAGCGGTAGAGCGGCCGACTGCAGATCGGCAGGTCCCGAGTTCAAATCTCGGTGGCTCCTCTAAACCATTTTTGCATTTTTTTGCAATTTGAAATCCTGTTGACCCGTTTCTCCGTTTCTCAAAGCCCACCAGCATTCCTGCGCATCCAAGGTCAATCGACCTCTGCGTCGAGGGAAAAAATTGGAGCTTCTCAATCCCGAGAAAGCACGCATGGATGGCAGACAGTGCCAGGCACCATTACTAGCGATGGCTCTTGTCTCTCCATCCCAAATGTCAAGTTGGCAGCAAGCTTTACTTTCGCAACTCATCTCACTCCAGGAGTCGTGAAAGCTTTTCAAAGTCATGAAGCTTCGTAGGGACGTATTCATCAGACTTGCCGACAACTTTGACCATTGCCGTTGCCTAGAAGGACCATCCACCCAACCTGACCTAAAGAAAACCGTACTATGTTTTCTATGCCTTCAAGACCCCGTTCACCGCGAGAAGACCCTGTATATAGATCAAGCCAGATCCAAAGACCAACAAAATGACAGTTGGAGCGGAGAAAGAGGAGAACGCGCAAGTGGCAAAGGCTCGCCCAAAAGACGCCGGTGACTTTGCGGCCCGCGCAATGTGATTGGGCCAGCCGGCAATTGTGGCACAGGCGTCATGTGATGTGTGGCGCACGCGTGCACGGACGGACAAAGACTTCCTGGATTTCCTATAGGATTCCTGTGATTCCGGGCTGCCAAATCGCTGGACGAGAACAACCCTCCTTCGCCGCCTGGAAGTCACCTTTACTACCACAAGCGCACGGCTCACTTCAATCGTTACCCGCTGGGCTGTGTTCTGCGCGTCGAAAGGACCCATTTCGCGTCAGGGACCGAATCGGTGGGGTACCTTGCTCCCGAGCACTACCGCCTACTTGTAAATTTGCTGATTGTCATTTTCCAGATCATTGTGTCGGTCGTTTTCAAGAAGAGGGCCACGTCGGTACTCCTGAATTGCCAAAAACAGAGGCGATATGTCGGAACTGGACGTGCATCAAGACCCCCACGCAGATGCGGGCGAGGAGCAGGATACCTCCATGGATGAACTCAAGCAAGACATGGAGACGGTGGGGCCGGAGCATCCCCACGAGGTCCACCACCACCATCAAGCCACATTATCGGCCGAAGAAGTTTTGCAAACTCTCAATAGTGTCGCTGATGACCCTGACCGGCCCGAGGATGAGGTTGTCCAGCTGCGACGCAAGATTTCCAAAATAATGAGTGTACTGAATGAAGAAGGCGCCATGGATGAAGCTGGAGTGCTTGAGCGAGTACGAGAGGTAAATCATGCAAAAATGCCCGAGACCTGTCAAATGACTTAACTCCTTTTTCATTAGCAATTGGCAGCAAGTGCATCTGCAGCACAAGCAAGTTTTGCATCAGCGCAAGCGGCAGCAAACGCTCACGATGCCTTACCTCCAACCCCGAAGCGCTCGGACGAAGAACAGCGACAGGATGCCAACGCCCAGTTTGCCCAACAAGTAACATTAGCGGGCTCATCACCCAACGGAAACAACCAACCGCGCTTCTCCTTTTTTTACCCAGGGACCAATACTCCCCTTTTCGCCGTCCCACAGACATCGACCTCTGGTGTAGGTGCGTTCCCTTTACTGGTAGCGGCTGCAGTGGCGGCTCAACCCGCACCTATTCAACCAGGACCCGCCCCAGATCGTGAGGATGCAACCATGACATCCATGAAGCGGAAACGCCGACCGACCAAGGTTTATCCATGTACTCACCCCAACTGCCCACGCCAATTCACGCGACACTTTAATCTGCAAACCCACATCAAGACCCACGACCCCGAACGTGACAAGCCGTATGCTTGTGATTTGTGTGAAAAGGCATTTGGACGGAAAGTCGATCGTGACCGGCATATGAATGGTAAGCCTGCTCACCGTGGTCCTTCTTGATTTCACATCACTCATTCCATCTCTGTACAGTTCATACCAAGGAAAAAACGCATGTCTGTCCCTATTGCAGCAAGACGTTTACCCGTAAAGACGCTTTACAACGCCATGTTACCGCCCGACGCTGCGGTCCCATAGTGCCAGGCCTCGGTCCCGTCTTTGGCGGCATACCTCTCCCCAGTATCCGAATGATTGGTGATGTCGATGGTGCGGTACAAGATCACGATAGTGATGCCGCCCGAAATGGAGCGCTGGCTGCTCAGAGTGCGGGCCACGCAGCGGTTGCCAGCAATGGTAATGGTCAGTGGGTCTTGTTACCCATGGGCAGTATGAACAGCATGATGGCGGCGAATAATGCTCAGGCAATGAACAATGGAATGGGGGGAATGGTGTTGGGTCAGCGGATACAAATGGACGACGGAACGACTCGAGATGCCGATGGACAGTTACGCATCATGGAAGTCCGCGACGACGAAGCCGAGAAACACATGCAACAGCATCGGGAAGGCACACTGACTGCCGAAGATGCCGCTCGTCAAGCCGCAGCCGCGGCGGCAGTAGCAGCTGCTGCCAGTCAGTCGGGCAACCAGGTGGATGCTGCGGCTGCTCACCAGGCTGTGTTGGCATACCAGCAGGCCGCTGCAGCGGCATCCGGGCAGGACGCCAATTCCCAAATCTTGGCTTACCACCACCAACACCAACAGCATGTTGTGCGAGAAGCGGCGGCGGCTGCTGCTGCGGCTGCTCAACACCAAGCACACCAGGCAGCCCAAATGCAAGCACAAGCTCAGGCTCAAGCCCAAGCTCAAGCGCAGGCCCAAGCACAGGCCCAAGTCCAGGCTCAAGCAGCCCAGCAGCAACAACAGCAGCAGCAGCAACAACAACAACAACAACAACAGCAGCAGCAACACGAAGATGGCTCATCACTTCCTCCACAGATACAGGTAAGTCAACGAACATCTACCCCTTTACTCACCCTTCAAACCCGAGTCTCATCCATTTCCTTTCCCCTTAACAGTATGCCCTCCACCAGTAAAATCCCCCGGTATCCAAAGCTTTTTTTCTGTCCATATCCCTTCCTCCGTTTTTTATTTGCCTTTTTTTTCTTCTGCCGACCCGTAGTTTTCGGTCTGTTTGCAAAAACAGTGGATCTCGTCCCACTACCCATCTTTACCCCCCAATCCACCCTTTTTTTGTTGATACATATTATGAATAGATTTTTCGATTTGTGGTAAAACGAGAACTTGTTACAGAAAACAACAACAAAAAACCACTACATGCATACGACGACCGACATGGTAAAAATACGCCGGTGCAAAGCGTCACTATACACATTTCTAGAAAAAAGACAACATGAGAATGAAACAATAGGGTCCTTATAGATCAAACGTCTCTGCATGCATATGCCACAACGACTGTCGATCCGAACATAATCGAGCCGCCCGACGTGCATCATGGATCATACCCTGCGGGCCACAAACTGAATAAAATTAAAGTCAGAATAGAGATGAGATGGGAACGGGGAAAACTTACTTCCGAGGGCAGCGTCCATATCTGGATACTTGTTTTTAATGTCTTTGCAAATGGTGGTAATATTGGGGCGTTGGTAAATGACCTCGTAACCGGCCGAGGTGCGAATCCGGTCTCCGTTCGCGTCGTCCAATTGGATTATGGAGGGTTGTTGTTGGGTGGCAGACAGGATATGGGCTGTGCTGGAATCTTTGATCATGTCGGTGCTCATGCTGGCATGGAGGGCAGGTGGTGGTGGTGCGGCAGCAGCGGATTGAGTGACGTAGACGTAGATGTGAGCGCCGAGGGAGGCGGCTTCGGCCAGTTCGGCGGCAAACCATGCCAGATGGGCTTCGGTTTGTATGGCCCAGTGGAACTGGGGGGGAGGGAGTGTGGAGGAGTTGGCTGCCCGCTCGTGAAGGGTTGTAAGGAGGACAGAGATGATGGGTGTAGCGCCGATCCCGCCCGCGACTAGGACGAGGAGGGGGTAGTGTTGGGGATGCATGTCCCATTTTCCGTAAGGGCCGTCGACGCGGACGGTGATGGGGGTTGGGGTACCAATAACTGCTGATTCCGTTAATCGATGGGTGAATTTCCCCACGTTGCGAAGGACCAGGACATATTCTTGCTCGGTCGGTTTACCGTCGACTCCGTCCACGACTGCAGCTGACGAAACGATACTGGCCGGATGCCATTCGACCAATCCCGCCTTTGGGACATTGAGGAATACGTACTGTCCAGCAGTAAAGTGACGGCCCCATAGTGGTTTTTGGCGGATGGTTAAGCGGGTGCATTGGCCGCTGTCGTCTACCGAGGCGTGAGCGATGGCGGGGCGGAACCAGCCGCGAGCAAACCGGATGAGACGGTCAATGAACCAGAGGATGATGACTGGGAGAGTGAATGGGAGGGCTTGTTCCGTATGCAAGTTGACGAGAATGATGACGGCCACGAATCTGGATTTAAAAGTTAGAACTAAACGGTGAAGGGAGTAGAAAGAGACTCTCTTACCCGAATATATGCAGGATCCAAAAGAATTCCCAAAAGCGTTGGCGGACAGGCGCCAAAGCCGTCAAAAACATGAAGGACAATGAGGCCGCAATGGCGGGTCCAAATTGTAAACGGGGCCGCATCTCAAACATGAATTCCGTCTGATCAAACTCGGTCCATTGCCTCAAATACAGGCCGCCATGGACCCATCCAAACACGAGCGCTCCGGCCCCAAACCATTTATGAAACTGGACAGTGCGTTCAAAGGGCAGAGCTAGGAGGTAGTAAGCAGGTGTATTCCTCAGCCCGAAGATGATGGCGGCACAAATATTGGCGAGGGCCAAGTAGCCGAAACGGGGGTAGCCAACATCGTATTGCAGGTTGATGGAGCCTGCGGCAAAGACTGCCGAGAGGGTAATGTAGGCGAGAAGGAAGAAGATCAGCCGGGTTGTGAGGTAAGGGTAGAATGGGAGTTGGAGGTACGAGATGCGGTGGGCCAAGACTTTTAGAGGGTTGTGCGGTGTATGCTTTGGTGGTGTCAATGGTTGACCTATGCTTGGAACGTGAGCAGACTACATTCGGTGATGTGACCGTTGGCCGTTTTACTTACCCGTCTTGTGCTTGTCTTTTGTGACTAAGTGGGCGATTCTCCGGAGCATGCGTGGGATGCTCTGGGCGGCGACGAGGAGCACCAGGGAGCCAAAATACCACTTGCCGGCGCCGTTATTGTCCTTGTCAAAGACGAGCATCTCGACTTGCAAGGCCCCCGAGTGTGACATTCTTGCTCTGACAGTATTCGACCAAAAGTCCTCCTTCTCAGTCCAACCCTGTGCCTCGTCTTTCTTCCTTCTTCTTGGTTGTCTCGCTGCCACTCCTCCTAATCCGCCTACTCGAAATCCCTCGGTAAAGTCGGAGTCTCGCGAGCAAATGTCGGCCGCAGAAATCCCTCATATTGGGGGAAGCGCCACATGCGCAGCAATCTGTTTGTTTATACTGGCACACGACGGTGACAATTCGTGGGATTCCCAGGTGGGATTTCGGTTCTCGCAGTGATTTTCCCTATCGATTTAAATAGTAGATCTGCTGGGGTTTTTAAAAGGTAAGGCACTGGGTTTCTGTTTCCTGAACAGAGTACATAGACTGACTCGGTTATCGTAGCAGCAGTAGCAGCAGTAGAAATCTCCATCACGACGATCCTAAAAGTACCCGTCAAAGCAATGGTCCGCCTTCTCCGTCGCAGCAATGCTCCCGTCAGCCCTCCCCCCGCACCCACACATACTACCCCCTACACCAGCTTAAACGGAATCCTGAACGACTCCTACTCCCCCGCCCTCATCCTCCCCAAACGCGATACCCACCCCTCCTTTAAAATCTACTACTCACACCTCCGTCATCTCATCAGCACCCTCGAATCCCAAGCGCCGTTTTCCCAATTGCGCCCCCAGGACGTCCTCACGTTCCTTCTTCCCAACTCGTTGGAATTCGTGGGCGTCTTTTTCGCCACAACGGGCGTGAGAGCCATTGCCAACCCGTTGAATCCCGCATACACCGCTGATGAAATTGCCTTTTATATCAAGGATGTGGGGTCTAAAGCCCTTATTGTGCCCAAGGGCGATCAGCGCATTTTGGAAGCGACCCGGGCGGCGGTCAAGAGTGTAGGTGTCGACATTCCCATCTTTGAGGTGTGGATGGATGTAGAAGCGGTGCTGAGAAAGGACAAGCCCGTCAAAAAGATTGGCAGTGAGAAACGCGTCGCAGTGGTCAGTCCTGTTGTGCATGTGCACCCTGTTGATGGAAATGCTGCAAAGGCAGTGGGACCCGTTGTTCGACCCGAAGATCGGGGTGCCCCCGTCGCCGACGACATTGCCTTGATGCTCCACACCAGCGGCACCACGGGCCGTCCCAAAGGTAACTTATTGGCTATCTCTACCGCACCATTAGATTACTAAAGATACCCCATCAGGTGTTCCCCTATCCCACGGCAACATTCTCACCACCCTCCGTAACATTACCGAAACCTACAATCTCCAAGCCTCTGACGCGTCCTACATTGTCATGCCCCTCTTTCACGTCCACGGACTGATTGGAGCACTCTTGAGCACTTTTTACTCGGGCGGAACGGCCATTGTTCCGCCCAAGTTTTCGGTTTCGCACTTTTGGAGTGACTTTTTGGAGCATGGGGTATATATAGTCTTACATGTTTACTTACTTTGTTTACGATTGACCGATACTTCTCTAGGCCACGTGGTACTCGGCTGTTCCCACCATTCACCAGATGCTTTTGCTCAAGGTCAAAGAATCTTACAAGGGCGATAAAGGCAAACTCCGATTTATCCGCAGCTGCAGTTCAAGCTTGTAAGTGTACATATTACTGTACTCTCCCCGTACTATTCCACTCACTCTTTCGTAACCAGAGCCCCTGCAACCCTCCTCCAACTGGAAAAGACATTCCATACTCCCGTCATTGAAGCCTATGCCATGTCGGAAGCCGCCCACCAGGTGACGGCCAACTTTTTGCCGCCCGGCATGCGAAAACCGGGATCGATTGGACAGGGTCGTGGCGTTGAAGTGGCGATTTTGGATGGCAATGGTCAGCCAATCAAGACTCGGGCGATCGGGGAAGTGTGTATCCGTGGGCCAAATGTCATCAAAGGTAGGTTTAGTTGAAGGCGTCATGCACGAAGGGCAGGATGACTGATGAAAATGTGTTTTTACAGGCTACCACAACAATGAAAAGGCCACGAGCGAGTCCTTCTTTCCCGATTTCCACCAGCCTCCCACCGGAGGTCTCTGGTTCCGGACCGGCGATTTAGGCTACATGGACGAAATGTCGTACGTTTTCCTCGTCGGCCGAATCAAGGAACAAATCAACCGGGGCGGTGAAAAAATCAGTCCTCTGGAAATCGACCAGGTCCTACTCCACCATAAAGGTGTCAGTGAAGCATGTGCGTTTGGCGTCCCGAGCGATATCTATGGGGAAGAGATTGAAGTCGCTGTGGTGCCCAAAGACGAGTGGAAGGGGAAGTTAAAGGAGGCCGAGTTGGTTGCCTTGCTCAAAAAGAATTTGGCGCCGTTTAAAGTGCCCCGGCGGGTGCTCATTGTGGATACGTTGCCCAAGACTGCGACGGGCAAAGTCCAGCGACGCAATGTTGCCGAGCAGTTGTCTAAGCGTTCTGCTGGGCAGGATCAGAAGGTCAAGGCCAAGTTGTAATCATTTTCTATATACCATACTTTTTCATTTGAACAAAGATTTCATTGTTTTTGTTCTGCAACTCTTTGTTGCACATGAGTAATAGTAAAGCACTGGATCATTTATACGTGTGGAAGTCGGAGATGATGGGCAATTACAGATGCAGCGAGGTCATTGATATTGAGATGCTAGTATAGGACAAAGTGTGATTACGTGGAAAAGAATGGTATAGAGTAGAGGAGAGATTAAAGAGCTATATAGAATGTGAGAATGCAAGATGTCCAAGAAGAGAACAGAGAGAGAACAGATGGTATATATGGATGTACTAAATCGAGGAATGAGAAAAGGTAGTTACAGATCCTTCTTGGGCGGGGCGACAGAGCGAGCGCGGGTGGCCGATCCATACGTTTTACGGGCAAAGTTGACAAAGAGAGCCGTGAGGGGAAACAAGTAAACGATGGTGAAGGAGTAAGCGACAACTTCACTGCGTTTGAGTTCGGGCAATTCCTTGAGGCAGCCGGGGATAAAAGGATAGGACATGGCCAGGGTGCCGCCGACCAGGAACTGGGTGATTTGCATACGAGTCAAGTACTGTTTACCAGGGGGTTTGTAGCCGAGGGTAGTGGCAGCATAGTAAAAGTACATGATGGAGTGAATAAACGAGTTGAAGAGGACAAAGATCCAGGTTCCTGTTGCGTGGGAGTAGACGCAGAGCCACATGGAGAGGATGGCGCCGGCGTGGTGGTAGCTCTGGAGGAGAGAGGTGCGGCGGCCCTTGAGGAGGATGATGATGGTGTCAAAGATTTCGTAGTATTTGGAGAGGTAAAAGAGCCAGGACCATTTGAAGAGGGCTTGGTTCCAGACCATTTCATTTCGATCGCAGAACTGGTGTGAGATTATTAGACGGGTGTTTACTTGCATTGACATTGAAGGATGAAGGAAAACTTACAGCTTCGTGGATGGGTCTAGATTGGAGGTTTTGAACCCAGGCCGGCATCATTCCCAGAAAAGTCCAAACCGAAAAGACACAGAGGGCAACATTATGCGCAAAGACGAGGGCCTTGAACCAGGCGGTTTTCGAGTAGGCGGGGGGTTTGGCGGCGGATGCTTTGGCCTGGGAGGGAGATGGGTTGATGAGTTTGACGAGGAGAAAGTAGAGGGTGGCGGTAAAGACGGGGATGCGCCAGTTCATGAGAGCGGGGTAGTAGGAGCCGAGGGGAAAGGATTCGGCGGCGAGGGCATCGGCGGCCAGGGTCCGGTTGGTCAAGGCCGTTGAAATCAGGTCCATCATCTTTGTTTACTCGTCGTCGTCGCCGTCGTTTGACTTTCCGTTCGTCGTCTTCGTGGTCTTGCTCGAGTAGTGGAGGGCGGTCCTGGGGAAGAAAAGCGAGAGGGAAAAGGTAGCGGGCCCCGTTTAAATAGGTTTTTGACTGACGGGGGCAGCATTGTTGATCTCCGGTTCCGTTCATCCCGAGCCTTTCTTCTGCGTGTTCAGAGCGCCCATCATATCTTTCGCTGGTATCAATCTTCTTTTTTCTCCCGGTGGATTGATCTTCTTCTTCTTCTTCTTCTTCTTCTAATTCTTGTTTCACGGCACCTCTCTATACCAGAGCTTCTACGACGAGTTTCGTGACTGGCTATTGGAAAGAAGTTATCATAGAAGTGTGAGAAGTCGGAGAAGGCGAAAAACCCAAACTCCCGGGTTGCGCAGCAAACCCTAGCCTGCTGCCGGCAAATTTCCCGTTGTTCCGCGGTTTCAAGCTCCGACTTTGACAAGGTCTCTTTCCTACCTAGTAGATCTAGCTATAGACTCATCCCGCGACATGAAGACCTTGGGAGGACCATCTAGGCCCGGCCCGACAAAAGGCAATTAAGAATGCATCTACTGATTCAGGTCATCAAAAAACAAAGTATATAGGCCGAGAATGATTATGAGAATGGACATGCAACTTGCACCGTCTCCCCAATGTGAATGACCCCAAACACCCCTTCCACCAGTCCAGCGTCCGCCGCCGACTTTTTCAACCGCACAGGAGGCTCATTGACCGGCTCATCCGTCAACACAAACGTGCCCCAGTGCATCCCAATCGATTTTTTAGACCGAACATCCTTATGCACTTCGACGGCGTCTTCGGGGGAACAGTGGATCGGGGACATGAACCACCGTGGGCTGTATGCCCCAATTGGAATGCTGTATATTCAACAAGGTTTTAGAGGTTGGGCGTTTGGTAGTAGAGGGACGAGAGTGACCCGAAAGGCTTACCAGGACAGGTCAAATGGACCGTACTTGGCCCCAATTTCCTTGAATGCAGGGCAGACGGGAAGCAATGAAAGATCGGTATTATCCTTGGGTACATAGCGGTACCCCGTATCCCTATGAACAGAAGTCAATACCACACACACACGCGTCAAAAAAGATTTGTCCTTACCCCGCAAACCAAAACCGTTTCCCCTGCCCCAGCACTGCCCAGCTCGCCCACAACGTCTTGAAGCGATCCAACACCCCCCTTCCCGTAAAATGCTGGCACGGTGTACACACAATCTCGACTTTGCGGTTATCCGACAAGGTGAGGTGATGCGTATCCCACCAATCCATCTCGTGCAGGTTTTCGGCCGGGATCTTGAGTGAGCTAAAGTAGGGAGTGTTGCCGAGCGGGTAAAAGTAGTGGGGGTGAGGACCCAATGCTTTCAAGGTGGATGTATCCACTGTTTTCGAGATGTTTAATGGACGTTTCACGATGTTTTATGGCAAAACGTACTGTGGTCATAGTGGTTATGCGAGATGATGACTACATCAATGGGTGGTAAATCCTCCAGTTTGCAAGGCGGAGGCGTGAACCGGGCTGGACCGACCCATTGAGACGGGGAACACCTTTTAATATCTAAACATCAGTCCCCAGGCCCCGTGTTTATCAAGAAATCCAACCTTTACCGATGAGAGAAAATGGGATCACAGAGGATGTTGACTCCATCCATTTGTATCAAAAACGCCGCATGTCCCAACCTATAAACTCCCCAATAAAAACATTAAAAACACAACCCTCTCTTCTCAAGTCACATCCAAGCTGTTTTTCCCTTACCAAGTCGCCTGAATCCCTTCTTGGGTCGTCACCCCCTTCCGAATCTTATCCCACGCCATGAGTTCCTTGTCGACCACTTTTACAATCAGCTCTTCTTTGGGCGGGACTTTGGACTGTTTGCGGTCAAAGTCGTAAAGCATGGACGGGAACGAGGTCAGGGTGTGAGGGAAGAATGAGGGCCATGGATTGACGAAGCCGGAGGAGTTGGGCAGGTGGTGGGGTTTGTCTGGTTGGGGAGACGTTGACATTTTGTTATATGTGGTAGTTTAGTTTGTGGGTGTTGTTAATCTGGTGATTGAAGTGCGCAAGGTCCACAATTTCTGTTTTGTCACCGCCGAATCTGACCGCGAATCTCCGCCGCAGCCCAAATTTCGAAGATTCGAAATCAGTGTCGCATTTTCAAAAGCCTCAGGAGTCAGGAGAAATTGAAATTAAGATGAAAATGCAACAAAAAAATGGATAGAAAGAAAAAAGAACAAATCTATAGATGAAAATTGTAAATGTAAACGATAGAGAGAGAGAAATACAGGGAACGGGAAACTGAATACTCAAAAAAAGATAAAAAGTGTGAACAACAAACTGATGGGAAAAAAAGGGCAGATGGTGAGAGCGGGGAGGGGGATAGGTACAGAATTAGATAATAAAATGGTTCAGTGTGGAACATTTGAGATATGGGTCTTGGTGTTGTGGTTGGTAGAGCAAGGAAGAGAGGCGTATTTACAGGTCCAGGAATGACTTTTCCTCACGATCAAGGTTCAGACTGAGTCGCGGCATGTCCATCATCAATCCTCCTGCAGCAGCAGGGGCAGGGGCAGCAGTAGTAGAGGCTCCATGACTGCTACTGCCATTCCGCCCGCGTGATGATGACGATGAGCCTTTGATACTTTCTGGGCTGGATGATGCACTGGTGGTGTTGGTGACAGGGCGAGTCATTCGCGCGGTTGAGCTGGACTCGTTGGTGCCGCGGCGGGAAGAGCGATAACTGGTACTGGCCGAGTCCTTGCGGCTGCGACGGCGACTATCGTTGTTGCTTTGGGACGCATGCTGCTGGGAGTGGGAAGAGCGGCGTGAGAGTGAGGCGGACGATGAGGAGGACGTAGATTTGGCGGTGATCGTTGAGGCGCGGGTGGAGAGTTGGCGGTGGGGAGGGCTGTTTTTGGGGGGTGTGGGAGGTGGGGAAGGTGTTCCTGATCGACTGGTTGCTGCTACTACGGTCGATGAAGATGTAGTGGTGGCGGTGGTGGCGGGAGGTAATGTGGTGGTGGTTGGCGAGTAGATTAATGGGTGGGTGGGAGATACGGAGGTAGGTGACGCGGGCGGCGATGCACTCGACTGCGCATATTCACTTTCAGCCTGCGCAAGAACAGAAGCGGAATAGGCCGGAATGCTTCCACTCAACGCCGCACTTTCCCGCATGTCAGAGAGGTATACCATGGGCAAGAGCTGCCCTCTTCGGCGATCCATTTTCGATTTGGTCTGGCGAAGACGCGGGCCAGCTAAAGGGATCTCTTGCACTTGTTGTGGCGATCGAGACGTCGTTGGAGACGACAATGCCGGGGAGGGCGGTTGTGACGCTACAGGGCTTTGGGTACGATCTTCCGAGGGTGAGGAAGACGGGAAGGCACGTTCGATGGCAAAGGGGGGCTCGGCAGGATTATACACCGGAGGACTTCGTTCACTCTGCCGTCGATCCTCCGGCTCCGAGTCGTGAGCTGATCCAACCACTCCAGCATTGCTCGCTACATCATCGTCCTCATCTACTTGCTCACTTTCGTCTCGAGCGTCATTTTCGACAGGAGCAGTTTCATGTTCTCCACTCGATTCAATTCGAGCGTCCGACCCATTCTTTTTAACTTCAGGGACAGTCTCATCCTCAACTTCAACAGAAGCACCGCCCTCCTCTTCTTCCCAAACCTCTTCAATCTCTTCAAACTCAATTGGCCCAAATACCCATTCGACTTGCTCAATCAGCGTCTCAACTAGTGTGCATTGGAACGGCATATCTTCAATGATGCGCGCCATGCTGTCCAGGGCTGGTGGGGGTTTGAGCAAGGATGGCCCGAAAATGATTGCCAGATTGCGGACGGACATTCGATTCTTTTCCGAGTGTGAGGCGACACGGGCGAGATGTTCGCAAACAAGTTTGAGCGTGGCAAAGTGGTTGGCGGGGAGGGAGTGGACGAGATCCTGGATAGCAATCATGCGGGCACGCCAGTCTCCCATTTCTACAGAAATAAAATTAGCTCCTCGTAACAATCGATTCGAACAATGCAATTTTGACTTACGAGTAGCAGAAATGAACCGCTCATACAAATCAAACGTGCAAACTGGTATTTTCTTTGGTCCTAGCCCCTCTCGCAGGAACCCTTTAATGACTCCAGCAACAACGTGCACATCGTGGTCATACAGCGCCGCACCAGAAAAGGCAGCTTGAGGAATACTGGATGTGGACAATCGCCGGGCCCGTGATGCGCGGCGGGGAATATCTTGCGCCACGAGAGGGGAGCATTTCGGGCCATCAAGACTGGACCGGACCGATGATGATACCGTGTCAGTAAGTGACAGGCGGGAGGAGCGATGAGGAAGCGCGGGGGCAATGTCCTTGGCGGTGATAAAATCGGTGGCGGAAGACTCGAGTGCTGAAGGGAGAGGTGAGTTGGGTGGGGACTGGAGGTGCACATTGGCAGGATTCAGAATGAATAAACGTCGTAATCGTTCAATGCTGGTAGCCGTGCCGGGGATACGGTAGAGTCCTTCAGCGTCCAACCCAATCTCGTCAAGTAGCGTGATACACTTTCGCAATGCTAGTGGTACGTCAGTTTCGACTGGCACGCTACCAATGGTCCGCTCGCTGGTCGTCGTGCCGCATGATTCTCGCTTAGATCGACCAACTCGGCGCCGCACCGTCGACGCGCGCGAAGACATTGTACCGCTACGCTGCAGAAGCTCGTTGACAGGTATCGGGAGTTCTTTTTCTTTCGACGACGCAAACAGGGATTTATTCAAGAAGGGGAAAAAGAGTCGCGAGGTCGACAACGATGGTTGGTCATCTTCCATCGGACGGACTGAGCTGTACGAATTGACGCGCAGTTTATGGGCCTCTGCGGCAGGCGCCGCACCCGCGCTTGCCCGTCCGTGAATCGCGGCTGCCTTGAGTTGACGGGCTTTCTCCTTGGCTTCTTTGGCCTCGCGCTTCTTTTCTCGCTCACGCTCCTTCTTGGCATGCACCCGTTCCTTCTCAAGAATAGCATCTTCTGTGGCAATCCGTTTAAATCCGGCATGCTTATCCGAACGTTCATTCCTTTTGCGATCTCGGTCTTCGTAAGATTTTCCGCTGCGGTCGCGATCGCGACTAGATTCTGTCAAAAAGCTTTGAGGTTCAGCAGATTCCCGGTTGACGCCGCCAATGTCCCGCAAGTTATCCGTGGGCCGCGGACCAACCGCCGTCATTCCCTGCAACATCATTTCGGGAGTCATCTCAACCTTTTGAAAATTACTCGGTCCAGAAATGACTGGACGAGCGCGTGGCTGTTCTCTCTCCTTTTCAAATGTCATCTTCCACCGGCCGGAAAGCATTTTTGCAAACGACTTGCCCTGCTGTTGATGATGTTGTTGAAGGGGGGAACCCAGAGACGATCCGCGAATAGGAGCCTCTGGTCTGCGCTCACTGGATTCATCGCTCTGGATGTCAACGGGGGATGGCTCCCCGACAGAGTCTTCCATAACGACCTCAAAGTTATCTTGGGGTTGCTCAATGTCGGAGACTCTATCTTCCACGTCGAGAGAGACAGGCTCGCGCACTGCCGATCCCACACTCTGTTCGCGTCTCACAGAACTCGCCTCCCTCGCGGAATGTTTGCTTCGTACCGTGCGACCGCTTGATATAGAGCTGGTATCTTTGAAATTCTTATTTGTTGACGACGATTGTCCACTTCGACGGCGGGGCAGGGGAGAATCTTCCAGCACAATAGTGACGGCACCGTCACTCCCGTTTGGTTTAACAATGTCATTCGGGGACCGGTTCAAATCGCTAGCGGTCGATATGGCAGCGACCCACTCGCTAAACTCTCTCTGGCGCGAGGGGCTATCACGCATAGAGGAAGAGTTTACTGTAGAGATGGTCAACTGGTCCGCATCGTATGCATCCATCACGTCATCATGCAAAAGTACGTCCATGAGAATTTGATCACATTCAGCGGGGTTCAGGTTGACCTCGTGTTGGCGTTCGATGGGAGTGCTGTTGACCACTAGAACGGATCCTGAACTTGCTGCTGACATGACACTTGATATTGACGAACGATTGTTGGGCATGAGCATCATGGCAGCCTTTGTTCGTGGAATTTGCTCAACGGACGCTTGCTGGAGTGGAATGTACCGAACCAAAGTGCGCTACAAAACATGAATTTTAGTAAGCAAATTTTCCAACGGGCGTTGCGATATGTGTTTTACCTGAAGATTCTTGATATTCTCGGGTGAAAATGAGGAAAAGAAATTTCGGCGCTGGTCAGATGACATACGCGACACCCCTTCCAACGATAACCTTTCATCTCGCATCTCCCGCTTGTTGCTGTGGTCGAGAATCTGTTTCTGAGACGGCTTGTTACGCTTGCCCAAAGAATGGAATAATTTGGCCAGCGGCTTTTGCAATAAAGCGTCCCGCATCTGGTTGCCGGGAGGTCCCATCAATGTGCTGCGGGAATTTCGTGCTGACAGAGATACAAGTGCCGTGCCGCTCCGCTGCAAGCCTTGCTGTTGCTTGCTTTCGGATCGAGGTTCAGGAAGAGGCAGGTCGTGAATCGCGTAAAACATCAAGTATCGACCGCGCACTTCAGCGTAATATATGTTCCATTCGTCCTCTTCTGAAGAACCCCTCGGTTCACCATTCTCGCAATGTTCCTTTGACTTGCGCATACTTTTCAGCAGGTTACTAAAGGAGCGGCTGACGAGGCGATTTGATGGATTGCGATCGTTTCGACTGGAGCTGGTTGCGGAAGAAGGCAAAACATCTTTGCGAAAAACAACGCCTGATTTTAGTACGGGCCATTGCGAAACCAGTGCCTCGATTGAGCTCGCAGTCCCGGGGGTTGAAAGGTAATCCGAGAACTAAATGAAGAGAAGCAAGAGTCAATCGGGCAGTCATGATATATAAATTCCACACGCCGAGGTACTTACCCCTAGCGGAGGCAGTTTAGGAAGCTCACAAAGACTCTTGTAAACTCTCGGAGCCTGATCCATCATAGGTATATCATTAGATGCCTCGCGGAACGATGCAGATGACGGGATAACCTCCTCGGTAGCGCGTGCCGTAAAGCTGCTCATTGCGGTGGAAATTGGCGATGCTGGCTCAACGGCGGTGGAAGCTGGAACGGGTACAAAAGCGTCTGATGATGCGTGAGTAATTTCGGAGGAAGTCTCTAGTTCCTTTGATGGCTTTGGCGTTACTAGTTTCTCCCGGAGCATGTCACCCTCTAAATTCTGTTCTTGTTTGATGTTTAAGGTGGTGGGTTGGGCTGTAGGGGTACTGGAACGCCTGAGGCCCAGCCGATCTGATGACCTCAATGACTTTACAGAGGTAACAGAATAACGGTGAGGAAGGCTGATAGAAACTACAGACATATCATCCTTATTGCGTGAACCGTCTGGCGAGGCAGAAACAATAATGGCCGACATGCGCTTGCTATCCTTTTTGCCCTTCCCAGTCTCTTCGAATTGAAAAAATGAGAGTTGTGAGTGAGGGATGGTGATGCTTAATGTGTTGGGTAGACTTTTCCGTGGCTGATCAATGTCAGTTTGAGTGGAAGCATCCATGTGTTGCACTCGACCGATGTCTGTTGGCATTACTGGCGGGGGTGAGTGAGCCCTGGCTTATTTAAGCAGATCGCTATTCATTGACAGTGAGAAAACGCTTTCCGATATGGGGGTAAACCAATTATTAGACATACCTTGCCCGAAAAGCAACTGCACTAATGAGAATAAACAAAAGACTGGTCTTGAAATCGTTGAGACTGATGTCAGGTGGCAGAGAAGACCTTGGCTTGAGGATAGCACTGAAAAGTAATAGATGGTGAACAAATTTGAGCAATAAAGTAGGGAGCGACGATGTGCGGTGCAGCAGGGCTGCTACAGTGCTTTCTCACACATCGAGCTTTCCAAACTCTAAGCTCGACTGTCAAATTGGAGCGCACAGGTGAGGTGCCTTGTAAACCGATGAAGGCGGTCTAAGTTACTCTTCAAAGTGCCAGGGGGATCTTGTGTCCTATTTTTGATGTGGACAAGCGCTCTTCCCACCACCAGATTGACAGGTGTATTATTTATGCTGGTCGGGCAGGTCTTCAATCCGGTATTAAGAATTCACCGTAGTCGACACTGACAACTGTTGAACAAGTCAAGATACGCGATCCGGTCGCTCCAACGGTGATATCTCTTTTAACAGAGGAAGAAAAGCGCAATGGGCGGGAAAAGACACAACAGATCGTCCAGTCTCTAAATGCACCCGTTCGTTTCCGGAGGTGTTTTGATGTTCGTGCGGTTGATACAGTTTTCTGGTCCTTGGCCGAGGTTTCGATTGTTTGTGGAATGTGAAGCAGCAATTAAAAGTGGAAATCGTCGTCGTCGTCGTCGTCTCCGAAAACCAAAAGGAAGACGTCGGCCGCTCGGGGCTCGAGTCGATAATCCTGCGGTCACGTGCGGGTGCTTGGCGGTCTGCGCCGCTCAATTTTGGCAGTGCGTTTTTTGGGATTCCGTGGACGCACAGGATGGGTCGTTTGGCATTAGGAAATAGGGAAAACTATGGGGTGTGAATATCTTGAAGAGGATGAGTTTTATCAGAAAAATCAACTCAGGGATTGTCGAAATTTCGTGCGCTGGATTTGATGAAAGGAGTGCTTTTTCCCAAATTGAATTACCCTTTTGGTCCGACATTCGAGGCTTGTCGGGCTCGCAGGGACCAACCACACCCGGGGTAAAATGTTAAGGGATGTTCCTCTATCGTAAATAAAATGTATGTACATATCCAAAAAAACACATTGTCTATCGGGCATTGGGTGCTTCTATACAAGAGGGGCCATAAAATAAGGGGACAAAATTGCGTCCCAATCAACCAGTGAAGGTCAGGGCAGAGGGAAAGAGAGAGATGAGGGAAAAGAGGGTATAAGGGTGTTTGGTCACCTGGGAGTGAAGGAAGAGGGAGATGAGGAAGTTCTTGAAAGCGATGATCTGTACATTTGCTGCTGTAAATCACACAAAAATAGCTCCGCTGCCCTCCCCTCGTCCTACCCAAAGCCAGCTATCGACCCCGGGTACCGTAAACTTGTTGGGTCGCTGGACCAGCGCATTGACAAACGGTGTCAAAGTGACGGAGCTGACAAAATAAAATAAAATACCAAAAGCAATGCTGATCGGAAGTGCTGGGAGTGCCTTTTGATAAAGTACGAGGAGGAAAATCGTCATGTTGAGTCCGGTCAGAACTCCCACAACGCAAGTGACTGTCGTGACCCAATCAAACAGTGCTACAGCAATAGAACGTTTAGCAAATTGATGAGATGGCTGAAACACGTCAGATAAGCTACTCACCAGCACGCCCAACCAGCACACTATAAAATACAAAATCACCCAGCCCTAGCTTCAGCCCACCTCTGGCCGCTTCCTCTTCCTCCTCAAGTTCATCAATCGACGTCCGCGCTGCCGTATCCTCTAACACGACATCGGAAACCGTCGCGGTCCCATCACCCAGCGGTGGCGGCCGTCTCCTGGCGGCCTCTCCTTCGTGTTGATAGCGATCAACCAGGTTAGCAGTTGACCCGCGCTCTCCCTCTGAATTCCGAATGTGCATTTCCACTTCATCAGCATCTCCGCCATGCCCGGCGGCGTCCACCGTGTTATTTGTCCAATTGTGACTCGAATCTGTAAGCTGGCGATCTTCACCATAATCACTCGGTGGATCTTTGAGAGATCCTCGCGAACGGCTGGAGCTAGACGTGTATGCACGTACAGGTGGGGCAGGTACACCCGTGTTCTTGAGTCGATTTGGAGGCGGATCTGCCGGGGTCGCCATGGTCATCCATACCATTACTATTTTAAAGTTGATCAACATCCAGTGTCAAGAAATACGTAGTTTCTGAACTCACCTGTGTATAACAGAGCGGGGATCTCCCTCTGATTGTTTTGTGAAGCTTCAACCAAAATTCGTAAAGGGCCAAAGGGGCAAAGAACTGCTATCAAATCTGCAAAGGCAAAATCCATAAGACCTTTGCATAAGTACAGCATCCTCAAACTACTTACCCCATACTGCCAACAGCGCAAGTAAAATCCAGGTAGTCAGAGCAGGTAGCTTGGTTAAAGTAAACGCCTGTCCGAATCCAAAGTCAATCCTCCACTCTTGCTCCATATTTGTTTATACTTTTTGCACCTACCATTTTACTGCACATGATAACCAGATAGGCTTGCTGCAAAAACAGTGGTCCCTTGTAGAATATCATCAGAACGCCCACAACCGTCAAGTTCCACAGAAAGAAAACAAAAGTGATTTTGTCCAAGGTCAGGTTATGCACGGACAAGAGTTCCACGCCCAGCGTCCATCCAAACATGGCCAAGAGGACAGTAACTACCAGCGTAAAGAATCCAAAAAGAACCTGGCGCGAGGATTCATCAGTACAGATTTCCAGTTGATCAAAAGATAAAGTCAACTCACCTTCATGCAATTAAAATAAAACAGAACCACCACAACGACGGTCGCTACCACAATTTGAGCTAATATGATCAGTGCACCAACAAAGGCTTCTCCATTGCCGCTGGGTCCCACTCCAAAATTGCCGCCCACGGTAGTGGATGGCGCGCTCTGTTGACTTAGCCTATTAATCTAATCAATTAGGCAGTGTCCCAAATCAAACCATGCAAGGCTCAGCAACGCTTACCCAGTAGAAAAGTTTGGTTCAAAGGGGGTCGTCAATTTGACCCACAGGATGGAAAGTGCAATGCAGCACAAAACTGGCTTGATGATCAGGTATATTTGCTCAAGGTAAAACTTTAAATCTTCCATTTTTTCCTCCTCCGTCAACTCTTCTGGGACCAGATCTGGTGGCTCCTGCTGTTCCATGGAAGTGCCCCGTGGTGGAATAACAATCTGGTCGGTGGTGCTGTTTCGGGTACGAGCGGCGGAACTCGGGTCAAGATTTGTAGAGTTTGATGTAGCCGACTGCAAAGTGTTAGGGCATTTGGTCGGTAATGAATGAGCTGGTTGCAGCCTCACCTGAGTCTGGGGCGTTGGTGCTTTGCTTATAAAACGAAACTTGTTGAGAAATGTTTTTATTCGGTCGATAAAGTGGGCTGCAAGAACAACATCAGTATGTCGTTCACTGACTTCTAAACGCAAAGTAACACTCACTCTCTGCATTTATGACTTGCGCAACATTTCCTCTCCCCTGGACACGCTTCCGACGTCGCCTGGTTCGTCCGCGCGATGTTCGCTCCATAGATGTCATCGATGTAGTATTCAGTGACACTGCCGATGACACGGCACCCGATGAACTCTGCGGCATCTGCTCCTCGCGCAGACCACCCGCTATACTGGTCTGAGATGCTTGCCGGTGCTCCAGTCTCCTCGACCTATCCCCAGCAGCGGTTCCCGAGGTGGTTCGTCGAGTCGCTCCCACACAAGTGTCCTTGTGCCCTCGCTCCCAATCGGCCGTCTGACACGCTGGATCACAGTAGTAAACCTGGGCTTGAGCGCCGCATACGGAGCACATGAACCGGGCGGGGTTGCCGCAGACACTACAAGGAAAGTTGAGGTCACTGCCAGTCGCCCCTCCTCCACCACCGCCGGAGAAGGCGGGCTCCGTGGAGGCCATGATCTTTGGAAAAGTCCGCTACGTTTTTGGGGTGATGTTTTCCGCTCCTCACTTTATCCAGTATATCCCAAAGTCGCCGTTCCGTTCCAAAGTTCTATTAAAGCTCCCTTTCAAGTCATTGCCCAGGTTTCCCGTTGAAATTCCCGACCTTCTTGCGGTGACAATCCAGGAATTTCGGCGCCGGCCATCAGTCATGAATACCGCCACGTGATGTCGCAGCCGCGAACCCTAACTTTGAATATCCAATCTTTCGCGCGAGAACGCATCAACAAAAGTCCGACGCTGTCCCAAATCTTGAATGCTTGCGCCTGCGACTCCCAAGATCCACCGCGGGCCAGCAAAGCCCTTTCTTGAACCATGGACTCCCGTATCAACCTCCCACCTGGGTGTGCGCGAGTTGCTCAGTGGAGCACCGCTTCCCGTAAGAATAGTGCTTTGTTTATGTTCAAAACGTTAAACCATACTTATACCTGTCCTTAGGCCGTCCTGCAAGCATTGGAGGATAAAACCGTGGATCTCAACAGTCGGGAACTATGGTGTCATTCAGAAAGCGGAAATGCTGCTGCTTCTGCGATTTTGTCGGAGGCATGGTGTTATGCCCGCCTTCCACGCGTTTTTTTGGACCGACTGATGAACGCGGTCCGACGGCCATCAACACCGAATACCGGCAGCAAACACGTCAAAGTCAACCTGGAAGTAATCGGGGCAGTTGTGGACATTCTATTGATATTGGGTAGCTCAATATGGAGAGCATGATGGAATTACAGGTGCTAAGAGACTTTCCATCGCGACATAGATCATTATTCCTTGTGGGCGGAGCTGATAGACGACAAGCGCCATGAGTTCATCACCGCACTTTCCAGCTTTTACAGTCAACTTCCTGATAAAGTAGGGGAGATCATGCTGTTTGCCTGGGCTTATACTTCGACTAATAGACCACGTTGCAGGTCACAGAATTGGTGCGCAACTTTTTGAGTATCTGTCAAAAATTTGGGGGAGAGCTACCCGAGAAAATGATATCCACAGTTTGCAATTCCATGTAAGCAGCGACACGTACATTCCAGCTTTCAGGAACAAACGCCAACGACCCACAGCATAGAACTTCACGACAAGAACCGGCCGACTGAGACCACAATTACCGCAGCTGGGGAAGGAAATCTCAAGTTTCTAGCAATCATCTCCGCACATGAAGTAGCCTTGGGTCAAATCAGAAGCATACCCCACTTCTCCGCCCTCTTGCGCGCCCTAGTTCACTTGCTGAATAATGAAGTACGTGTATGCGTGGCTCATTTACCCGCAACCCTGGCTGACCGCGATCGTAGAATCTCGACATTGTCATCCACTCATTGCAAATCATAATGGCTCTCATGCGTACACCCACAGCGAGTGCACCCCTCTCGAAAACCTATGACAAGCTGTGCAGCCCAAGTAACCTGAAAGAAACGTGGAATATCGTTGTGACTGTTTTGTCGGGGGGAAGTACGGCGTATGCATGGCTCAGACAGCCGGCGATTGAACTGTTGCGCCGTTTGTTTCTGCTACCGGGTGAAAGCGTTGAGGAAATACAGAGGTTGTTGTGCATAGTTGAGGATTTAGGCTTTACACGTCGACTTACACCCCATATTAGGATGGTTATGGATGAGGGGATGCTGAAAGAAATTATGATAAATCTTGGCCATCGCGACACGGCAGCTGAGGTAAAACTTGGTACAAAACACGCCCTACTCACACCCATTTGACCATTTCCCTGCTAGCTGGTCGGTTTCTTGACAACTGTTGTTGAGGGTACAAAAGGCTATGACGCCAGTGAGTCAGTTGCTCCAATTTGGGTCTTGGCTTTGGAAACGAATGCATTACATGCCTTGGCCGAATGGTACCAGTACTACGCAGGTGAAGCCTTGGGGATTATGCCTTCACTTTTCGGTTCTGGGCAGCGGCGGACGTCCGTACCTGGATTTATGAAGTACATGGCTACATCGGTATGTGGGCCTCTACATTTAAATGAAACTCAACATCTCATCAACGGCACGTTTGCAACAGTATATGACGCTTCCCCCCGAAGTTCCTGCCGACTTGCACGAGACGTTCCATCGTCAGGCAAAGGAAGTCTGCACAGAGTTATTGGGCTACCTGTACTATCTGCTGGAGAACATTTGCATGAATGCAGCAGAAACTGATACATGTCTATCATTTGATGAAGACCCAATAGCATCACAATGGAAGGTCTTGGAATCATGTGAATTGCTCAAATGTTGGCTGGGCTTGGAAGGGATTGACCTGGACGAACCTGAACTTCGGGATACCTGGCTCCTCAGCTTGCTTCACATAGGCATTCTGGAGACTAATTTGAATTCTCACGGGCGAAATCTGGCCCCGCAGATCCGAATTGCCATTGTTGGCTTGATGTTTGAAATCTGCCGAGACGATTTTGTGGCCACAGTACTGGAAGAGTTAACGGACGACGATCTGCTCACGCTTTTAACTCTTCTTTTACATGTTTTGGAGTCGGATACGCGCGCGACGGTTTTGGATGGTGCTGGTATAATCATGCGGCGGATAGTAGAAATGGAAGGGGCTAGAATGGCATCCGTGCTCGCGAGCAGGAATCGCTCAAAAGATCGTTCGGTAGTCAAGCAACCGTCTACACGAGTCACACTTCCAGACACTCAACGCGTGGCCTCTCAATCGCAGTCCCCTTCACCACCAGGCCATATAAGCGATTCTCCGCCCGCATCCTATCCACCCGCCAACTCGCAACGTTCCTCATCTGATCTCTCCCAAAACGCCATTGCGGAATTGACCCGCTTGGAATCCTCCCTGGCCACCACCCGCGCGCACATACAAAAGGAAGCTGACCTACAGGTTGCTATTGCTGCGCAAAAAATGGCATTATAC
The DNA here is from genome assembly GCA_025602905.1 of Phlyctochytrium arcticum. NCBI lineage: Eukaryota > Fungi > Chytridiomycota > Chytridiomycetes > Chytridiales > Chytridiaceae > Phlyctochytrium > Phlyctochytrium arcticum. The sequence goes on along the minus strand of JAHLKI010000022.1, from coordinate 334,813 downwards.
GCGTCGCGAACGACAGCCCTGGAAGATGAACTCAAGGTGTGGGAGGGGCGGACTGCAGAATTGGAACGAGAATTGAGAAAAAGGGACCGACGATTGACGGATCTGGGGACGGGCATGAAAACAATGGAGAAGGAGAAGGAGAGAGAAGCAACGGGGCGAAAGGAAGCAGAGTCTTTGGCTTCCCGCTTGCGGGGAGATCTGAAGCTGGCGAATCAACGAACAGAGGCATTATCCAAGGAGATGCAGGACGCAAAGCAAAACATCGAGGAACTCACTTCCGCCAATAAACAACTTAATGCCGATGTGGATACAGAGAAGGGCCAATTTGCCACTCTTGAGCAGGACTACGTTACCTTCCGCCAAACTGCTGAAACACGGCAAGCCACCCTTGAGGCAGAAATTGCCACTTTGAATGATCAGAATGCTGCGCTCCAGTCATCTCTGATGCTTTTGGAGTCCAAAATCAAGGATAGAGATGAAAGAATCCGGGAGTTGGAAGCTGCAAATGAAGAGTTGGAGGCTGAGCTGGGTGACCGTGACCAAGCCCAAGAGGAAATGTTTGAGAGGATGCGGATTAGCATGAGTAAGGGGAGAAAGAACCGAGCGGGAGGCGATGGAAGTACTGTCAAACGGGGTCGTGAGAAGAATAATCAAGAATAAAATCATCAGTTTTGTTGTAGTTTAGAGTGTATATGTACATATAGATAGAGAGGCTCGTTTTCCAATTTGAAAATTTTCACACCGAATCGCCCGCGATCCAAAAGTTTTAGACCGCAGCTACAGTCCGTTCCAATTCTGCCTTTCGTGCCTCGAGCATCTGCTTTTCTCCCAAGAGTTTCTCTAACAACTCTTCTACATGCTGCTGTGCACCCCCACTTCCAGAAATCCCACCTGCCATACCCTTGAGTGCCTGGACTTCCTCACGCAAGGCTTGCAATTGCCGCCGTTTGTATCCTAACAAACCCTCCATCTCCCCACGCGTTGTTTCCTCTTCCTTGACACGGTCGGTGGCCAGCGCCACTTCTGACTGTGCTGCATTGAGTTCAGTTTCAAGCTGCGATAGCTCAGACGTTAGCTCTTGAGTTGTTTTATGCCGTGAGGAGCCGATATCGCGGATGTTGTCTGAGAGACTACGCGTGAATGGCTTTTGCTCCACTGCTTCAGTCTAGATTCGTGTCAACTCATTGCATCTCTAGGGTACCACTAGAAAAAAACCTACATCACGCAAGAACACTTCCTTGATCTCCAATGGTACTCCAATGGGTAGAGGCTTCCCTTTTCGCCGTGTGTTTAGGATATGGGCAAATGTCACATATTGTTCCTTGTTGATCTTTTGTGACATCCGGATGTCGACCAACTGCCTGGATACCACAACTTATGATTAATTCCTGGGACGAATTGCTGTAGTTCAAGAGACTTTACCATATCTGAGAAAACTCTTCGATGGACAGACGCGACAGGGCAAAGAGCGGTTCTAGCTGGTGTACTTTTTGACGACAGTCAGTCTAAACATCGTAGGAAAACCGAGGTGAACCAACATACTGGTGACATAGTCTTCGTCTTCAGAGTATCTTGTGAACTGGGTCTCTGAGGGACGAGTGTCAGCACCTGGGGCAAGTCCTCCCATATCATTGTTGGGAAAGTACCCGAGGCAAACCGCTCCGCAGGGCTAATGTACCAATCAAACTCCTGCTCAACATGTATCAATAACTTGTTCAATGTCAGTTAAATGTACTAATGAACCTACTTCTGCCATCTTCAAAACTTCTAAATTTCGGCGGTTGGGATTTCGCCGAAAGTCACCCGCAAAACGTCACTTGCTGGCAACCCTACGAAGCCGAAGTCGCCCAGGATCTCGCTCCCAACTTTTTTCCAACCAAGTTTTTCTCGCAACAATTACATCTCGAAAATGAAGCCGTATCAGCGCAACCTGTTACTCTTTTATGTGGGAACCGTCCTCTTTGGATCGGTGGTGCATACACTCTTCGACACGCCGTATTCCGTGTTTGCCAACAAGCGCAACCCGCTCAATATTTATTTTGCCAAGCTGGGATGGGTAAGTGATCTACAAACCTGTTGCTACCGATGAACCTTGTGCTGACTTTGAAATTCTACTAGTTTTGGACGTCCCTGACGTTGGTCCCCTTCCTCGCCTTCCTATCCCCAGAGACCCACCGGCCACGAGCTCTCCTCCGTTATGCGTGCGCTACCCTCTACTGGATTGTGTTCTCCCAATGGGCTTTTGGTCATTCCGTCTTTGATCGGGTACTGATCTCCTCTGGAACATGCTCGATAGATGGGTTGGGACATCCGGTAAACTGTAAGACGGGGGGAGGCGAATGGATGGGCTTTGATGTGTCGGGGCATTGTTTGTATGTATTATCACACGAGAGTTACTCACCTTCCAGTTTACGAATGCTAACATTGTTCTTCTTTAGTATTCTGATTCATATGTCTCTCTTCATCTACGAGGAACTACAACTTCTGTCTCATCCACACCCAAACTCCCGCCACCCAACTACCACCGCGATCCTGTCATCCGCACTGATCTTTCTCCTGCTCCTATGGTACTCCTTACTTCTTGCAACATCGGTCTACTTTCATACGTGGCAAGAAAAGATTGTTGGGGTGTGTGTAGGCATAACGTATTGGCTACTTTCATATGTAGTCATTTGGCCAAAGTGGAAGGGGGGCAGGATGCTTCCTCTGAAAGGTTGAAAAACATTACATTTAATAGAAATCACTGCATCATATCACCTACTTTTGACCATCACCTTATACTTACTTGTTTGTGGAGACAAATATGTTGATCTGAGCGGGTTATATCACACGTATCAGGGAAATCCATGTCTGAGACGTTCCATGCAATTGAATCGACAAAAATTAGCAGAAGCAAGAGTGTGTGTGGTCTGCCTCTCTGTGAAGTGAGCCCACTAGGAGCCCCAGAGGTACAATAAGAGGGGAAAAATGAAAAAAATGATCTGGAGAATCCGGGTTTCGATCCCGGTGCCTCTCGCATGCGAAGCGAGTGCTCTACCAAGTGAGCTAATTCCCCTCAATGATTTTTCAGGAATCAGGCATATCATCAAACATAGAATTCCTACAATAGAATCGATGGTTGCCTTAGAATACATGGTTCCTGGCTGACTTTTCCTAAGGTCAAGAACCAGTAAACCCGTCCAACAGGTAATGCGCAAAGCATCAGAGTTGGTCAATTCCTTCCAACGCGGTAGTGAGTCCAAGATCTTAAATTCCAGAGTCTGGCAAGATTTTCCATTGATGCAGGCGGTGGGCAAGTGCTGTTATCAGAGAAATGTTGCGAAAACGTGCCCGAGTATTAATAGCATCGTATTGTCTACCCGTCCATCAATCATGGTTACGGTAGTTGAGAAACCTTGACTACGAAAGGCGGAATCGGAACTTTTTGTTCAAGATGATGGACGCGTTATTCATACCTGTGTGTGGAATTTTACCGATCCGAAAATATACAGCTCTCGCAGGTCTATTGTCCTCCCCATCTACGGCATACTCGAATAGCTCCGCCACGGCGTTGGGACAAGGTTTTTTTCTGGGGGTCTCTGGAAGGAAGGATTTTGGAAATAGCACCAGTTTCTCGGAACAATAGACTTGTGTATACATTTTGGTCAAACTGCTGTCGTCGCAACAGTAGTAAAAAGTGTGTGTGTGTGTGTGTGTGAGCTGTGAATCCAACAATCGTTCAAACGCACAGACGGCGTTTTGTGCGGACGAGAGAAAAACATAGTTATTCTTGGGTCCGACGGGGGGAGAAAAAAACCGCGCAACTGTTGTGTTTGTCAAGAAGTTAAAAGACGGTTCATGCAATATGACTGCAGCAACAACTCTCCGACTTTCTCCTTCCTGTCTTCGACCGGCACGGCGACTGTCTTCCTTTTCAAGAGGAGTATATGCTCCGATCGCATCATCATCCTCGGCATCATCCAATCCCGTTTCGTCCATGGGAGCCGCGGCTAGCGTTGTAGGGTCAATAGGCGGAATTGGATATTCAAGATCGCCGTTGAGTAAAGAGCCTGGAGGGGGGTCTAGTGGATCAGTGTTGTTTTCGACGCATGCGACGAATGGACCACCAATATCACCGGGACCGCCGTCACCCGAGACGGGAGGAGGAGGGCCATTACCGACCTTTCGTAGGCAAAACTCGATACCCATCAGCCCATTAGTGACAGAGTCGATTAACGGGCGAAAGCGGGTTTATTTTGGGGGAGACTCCAAGGGCGAAGGAAAACTATCCGACTCGACACGTCTGACATTTGCCTGGGCCCCCACCAACATTTCCGAAGGGGGCTCACCCAACGATGCAACATCCCGGTTCTCGATACAAAAGTTTGCATCATCCATGTTCTTAGGGCCGGCCGCGAGCGGACCGCACGAGTATGATTCCCACCAACAAATAATGTCCCGGCGGGGCCCACTCCACAAAGTACAGGAATGGATGCACGATTTATCAGGTTGGCTTCGAGCCATGTTTCTACCGATCGGATACCCCATGTCCGTTCACCCTACCTACCCGCTCGTCCACGTGTTCCAATTCCTCGAGACACTCGTATGGAACACCGTCTCCGTTTTATGCAATCAGGCCATGCTCACATCCCTGGGTCTGGGGGCCGACGCAGCCACGGCCGGCGCAGTCGGGATCCAGTGGGTGTTAAAGGACGGACTGGGCGAGATTGGGAAATTGTTTTTCATCCAACGGTTTGCGGCAAGTTTTGACTCGCATCCCAAGACGTGGAAACTGGTTGGGGAGGCGGCAAGTCTGGTGGGTGCTGGGATGCAGTTGGCAACGGTTGTGGCACCTCCGGGCTGGTTTCTCATGCTGGCAGGGTTGGGGAACGCGTTGAGGAGCATTCACTACAGTATTTGGGTACGTTTCTTTTGAGCGGGGGTCTTTCATCTTTTGTCGTTGATCAAATTGTAGGGTGCGACACATATGACATTTACGCGTAATTTTGCAAAACAAGGCAATGTGGGTGATCTGGTCGCCAAGGACGATGCCCAAATGTCAGTCGGGCATTTGCTGGGTATGGTGTTGGGTGTCCTAGCTCTTTCCATCTCCCACACCCCCGCATTCTTGTTTGGCTGCTTCTTTGTCCTGGGACCCCTGCATTTAGCCATCACCTTGTCTCTGCTCCATGCAGCCCGGTTCGAAGTTCTCAATCATACGACCTTGACGCTTCTCTGTGCGCAATTTATAAAACGGGGGAGTGTGCCATGGACCGAGGAATTGCGTCCGTTTGAGCGCTGGTTTGGGGAGTGGATTCGGGAGGACGTGCAGCGCGATATGGCACGCATACGCGTTGCGTGTCAGGTCCAACAAGCGTTTCGGACGCGCGGTGAACTGGATACGGCGTTACTGGTCCTCCAAGTAAGTAGCGTGCCAGGAATAAGAGAACTAGTTGACTTATTGTGAGCTATCAAGGATGAGAATTATCTGCTGACACCTATCCGCCATCATCGCCAATGGGTCGGGATCGTCCTCCATCCAGACGCAACCGCCTACGACGTAATCAAAGCCGTCCTCCACGCCTCCCGTCTCCACCACCTCCTCTCAACAACCCACACAGCCTCCTCCCTCCACGGCGGCGTCCACGGCGTCCAGTCCCATTCTCTCCATGGCTCGTTCAACGATTTAAACGAGGACGAAGGAACCACGTCGCCAGTAGGATTTTACCCAGAGGCCGGAGTCCGGCATTCGAAATCCACCCATATTATTCGCACGGTGGAAATGTCGGGTGAAGACACCAATCTCCTCCAGAGTAAAAATGATCGTCGGCGGTCAGATAGTACCTTCAACCCCTCATCACACCCCTCCTCGTCACCCTCGTTCCAAACCATACCCCTCAACCTCACCACCCTCAAAACCACCACCTCCAAGACCAAAAACAGCGAATCGACGCTTCTGGATCCAGAGGCAGTCCTCCTCCTCCTCCGTGAATCCCACGACTGGACCAAACGCGAGTTTCCCCGTTTTGTAGCCGAAGCAGGGTCCCGAGAATGGCAGCTGGATGCCGTCTTTTGGGGCGACGAGGGGATCCGAGCTGATTGGCGGCATGGGAATAAAGCACAGTAGTAGATTATAGCGTGCTGCCTTGTTTAATTTAGATACCATTCGTCAAGGTTTTATTTTATTTTATGCAAGCCCCGGTCAAACAGTTTATTTTTGTTTTGGCAAAAAAACAAGCATGTTAGAACTCACAGATTGGATAATAGACACAGTTAGATTGACGTTAGACAATGTGGCAATTACTCAAATTTTCGGGAAAAAAGCATTTGAATCACTTGGACAAGAAAACGAATTTTTATGTAGGCGAATACGCATACTGCTAGAAACGTATTGGGAGCAAACGAAACCAGTCTGGGCGTACTGCGCGTACCGGTTACCCTTGTCGATTCGACAACCAGACGTATCGCAGGGATCAGCAGGTCATAGGATGATGAAGATAGATTCTTCCTCTCCGACCACGGCTAACGGCTATTGTATATAGGTCGGTGAACTGCGCGTATGAGAGATATGCGTGAAATTCACGCGACAAGGAAAACGCTGATTCTTGGGTTCTAGATGCTCGGAACACCGTGTTTGTTTTCGGCTTTTTTCTCACGCTGGGTGGATGCTGAGCCACCCCCACTCTCGTCAAATCTGGTTTGCCCCCAAAAAGCAGGTCAATCTCTCGGGTATTTCCGTTTCACCCATGAACTAGACAGACCAAATAGCCAAATTAAAAAATATAATAATTCTATAATAGTTGTGTGTACAGTACAGAAAAAAAGCCATGTAAAAGAAAAAGAAAAACGCAATCTTAAAACCGTTGAGAGAGAGATGGATGCAAATCTATGCAGAAACAGACATTCGGCGCGTTCGGGGTCGTAAACAGGCATCCTCATCCTCCACCGTCTGGAGGGTGAGCCACTGTTGCCTGGAGCGTTGAGTCGAGATGTGGTGGGGTGGGAGGGTGGGCGAGGGTGTACGGGGAGGAGTGAGTGAAGTCGATGCAGCAGAGGATGTGGTGGACGAGGAGGAAGAGTTGTAGCGGGGGCGACGACGACGACGCGTAAGGGAGGAGGAGGAGTTGGTGCTTGATGTGCGGACGAGTTTAGGTGCCAAAGGGGAGGGAGTGGCACCACAGGCCAACGAGAGTTTGTCGGCCATATCGAGGACGCTGGAGCGCCAGATGAGGAGCTCGCCGTGGTGGAAGGTGGGGTAGTAGCTGAGTTGGATGTGGGGCGGGTATGGGATGGAGATGGTATCATTGGCTGGTTCGGGGGTATGCGCGTCTTCCACGTAAATGGTTTCGGGGGTGGGGAAATCGAGTTCAGAGGCGACGGGGGTGGGGAGTTGATGGTGATTAATATCGAGATTAGAGGGAGAGGGTGAGGAGGAAAACTCGGAGAGGGCCATTGTGTCGAGGTAGTTTTTGACGCGTGCTGAAGGGACAATTTCGTCCCGACCACTGAGGACAATCATGTTTACGCCAGTGCGGGGTAACTGGTGCCAAAATAAGACGTTCCGGGTCCAGTGGAAATGGCGGGACAGGGCATTGGCAATATACGTTTCCTGAGCGACAAAGTACGTCATGAGGAGTTGCATGATGGTGGTGGGTTTCCGATGCAAAAAGTTAAAGGCGACGGTAGGGTCGCAGAGAAGCAAGGAGATGGGGTCCATGAGGACCGTGGAAGCTACCAGGGGTCGGTGGATGGGAGAGTTGAGGAGCCAAGAGATGGCAATGGTGCCGAGGGAGTGACCAGCAAACGTGGCACGGGGGTGGCCATCGAGAGCGAGCATGGCCTTGAGGCCGGCTAGCGTGTCGGGGATGGAGGGGACGGAACTGTCGAGTTGCATGGAGACGTAACGCCATTCAATCAGATAAATGGGGACGGAGCGGGGAAAGAGGGCGAGGAGTTGAAGGTAAGGGGCAAAACCAATGCCAATGCCGTGAATAAAGACAAGGGGGGTGGCATTCGGGGGAGTGGGTTCGCTGGCCGGGCGGTACCAGAAAGAGTAAGGCCCGGACCCGGCAACATCAGAAGGGTCCACGGTGCGTTGGTAGAATCCGAGTTTTTTGGCCACGACGCGATTGGTGGCGTACCAGTTGACGAAACGCGTAACGACATAGTAGACGAGCGGCCGGTGTTTAACCATGACGGGGTCAATGCAAATGCGGACGCACTTGACATTCGGGTTACGGCCCGGCTTGAGGGGAGCGCCCAACCTTTTCTCAATCATGCTTGACAAATCGGCAACTTGGTTTTGGTCTTGTTCGTTCAGAGTATCATAGTCTTCATCCAGAAAGGCCCAGGCGACCCAAGAGTGCAAGTTTTCAGCGTGGATTTCGTCAAGCGGGGCACCAAAGAACCACCCCGACACAACTTTTTGTATCGCGAGAGTACGCGTCTGTTGCGATGCACCCACTCCGGCCGCCGCGTCCAACGCATCAAAACAATTTTCCAAGAGTTCGACACGCTGTGCTTTGGTCTTGCATAGGTGGTGTATCGACGGCCGTCTCTTTTGCAGGCTCCGCACATTCATCAAGTGCACCGGCAACCACACGGCCTCTGCCATCATCACCACCGTGAATATTGCCAATCCTACCGACCATTCTTTCCCTCCCGTGTTTTCATTTTGTCCTTGACCCTAAAACACGCGACATTTCCATTTTAGTACATACATTCTTTTTCATTGAAACTCGTGCTCGCTGTCACACGAAATGACCGCCTTCTACTTCATTTTGCGCAGCAAAATCATTGCGGGCCTCAACAAAATCATCCTTTTCCACCCAACTTCCTTTCCATTTGCGCAGCAGGATCGCCCGACCTCTTTGGTACGTTTTTTTCTGAAAGAAGTAGGATTTTGCCAGCAAATTCATGGCCGGGTTCGTCGAAATATCCAATTTTTCGCTCGGATTTTGTTAAACGCGAAATCACTCTGATCGGCAATCTTTGCCAAATCCCCGTTCCACCATTTTTCCTCTGGAAACATGCCCGGGCCCCAATAATTGCCCCATCTCACTCACAGAGCGCTCAGATCTCTCACGCACATTCAACCCTAACCGTGACAGTGACTCACCTGATGAAAAAAATGAAGGTAAAACCAAGCGAGGTAGACGTAGGACAGCGGGGCAATGGATCTCAGAAAAAGGATGATGCCCTGGAACAGGCGGTAGATGGCGGTGTGGGCGCTTGGGGTGTTGACGAGTTGGCGGAATGCCGCGGATGAAAAGTTGAGGGTTCCCATTTCCTTTGCTTTCTTTGTAGTGCCTGGTGGGTTCACGGGGGGGGATGTGTGGGGAGCTCGTCCTTTTATAGCCGTAGCTGTGGAAAGGAAAGCCCTGGGATGCGGCAGTAAAATCCACACGGACAAAAGGAAGAAAGTTCAAGGACGGAAAACAAAAGGAATCTCCGACGTAAAAAGCACGAGCTGCTCACGTAAGCAGCATCATTGCATCCGGCTAAACCCCCCGGCCCGCTCGGCTCGGGTGGTTCCCACGCTTCGCTTCCATTGTGATCATTCTGTTTTAGTGGAACACACGTTGGGAGGGAACACACGCCGCTGGACAGAACACAGAGCACACAACGGAGATGTAAAACAGACAAAAAGAAATTGGAGAATCGGGGTATCGATCCCCGTGCCTCTCGCATGCTAAGCGAGCGCTCTGCCATTTGAGCTAATTCCCCCTTGGGTGGAAATTCGCACGATCCGGTCGGCTGTGTAGCTCACGTCCAAAGTGTTGTCCCCGAAATCAAGGAAAAAACCGAGTTCTCAATAGAATGAAAGCATAAAGATCAAGGAAAGAATATTGAGGCGGCAAGGTATCTCCAGGAAGAGATGAGGGAACCCACAGGCTCAAAGAACGATTAAAAATAGGAATGAAGAAACAGAAGGAACAGAAGAAGATATGACAAAAGACCGAATAGGTTGATAGCGAAAGAAATTTGATCTTGCATTTCCACTTTTGTATGGGAGGGAACACCGGCAGCGAACACATATGAAGTACAGCAACCAAATCGTGACCCTCGATGCCTTTGGAATTATACCACATGTTTGTGTTGCAAGTATTGCAAAAACTCGGGAGCAATAACATAAATGCCCAAATGCAGAACATCGGCAAACAAAGACCATCGTACTTGCAGTACCGTAACATTGAAACTTTCTGCCCACTTATGGGCGGGTTCAAGCGAATATTTTTGCGGGAGTGATTTTAGCTGAGCAGAATCCCAATGCTATTGAGAACCGACGAGTTCAGAGGGCAAAGAACAATGTGATTTTTTTGGTTGTGCAAAATGCAGCGTGCGTGCGTGAGGAGGAACCTGTGAGAACAAAAAAGTGTAATACAAATCTATGCCAAAAATACTGAACCAAAACCTCATTGCGCAACCTTGATCACCATGACTTCAATCCTGGGCAAGGAGAAATCATTTTGTTGCGTAAAATAATGCAGTGCGTGCGAGAGAGTGAGTGAGTGGGGAAAGTGCAAGTGTGTGAAAAAAAAGAGTGTAATACAAATCTATGCCAGAAATACTAAACCAAACACCTCACGAACTGGCGCAACCTTCATCAAAATGACGCTGCACGGAAACATTATTTTGCTGCGTAAAATAATGCACTGCATGCGTGCGTGAGAGAGTCAGGGTGTGTGGAAAAAAAATGTAACACAAATCTATGCCAAAACCTCAGCCCCAAACATCTCGCAACCTTCATCACCATGACTTCAATGCTGGGCGAGGAAAAATCATTTTGCTGCCTAAAACAATGCAGTGCGTGCGTGCGTGAGCGTGAGGAAAGTGCAAATGTGAGAAAAACAAATGGTAATACAAATCTATGGCCAAAATTGCTAAAGCAAAACCTCATTGCGCAACCATCATCAACATGATTTCAATGCTGGACAAGGCGAAATCATTTCTTTCTGAGTGAAATAATGCAGTGCGTGCGTGAGAGTGAGGAAAGTGCAAGTGTGAGAAAAAAAATGTGTAATACAAATCTATGGCTAAACCAAAACCTCTGCGCCAAACACCTCGCGAACTTGCGCAACCTTCATCAACATGACTTCAATGCTCTCGACCAGGTCCACGGCCGCTGCCCCCGTCGCCCCAGAAATATTCAGACACTTGACATAATCTCGTGTCCGGCGGCCCAAATCTTCAATCGCTGTGCGGTACTCATCCAAAGCCTTGCGGCGGGCTTTGATGAGGGCCGCGAGGAGGTGCGGGTGCGTGTGGGGGTTGGCCGGTGAGAGGAGGGAGAGGCGGCCGTGGAGGCATGTACCCGTTTGGAGGATGGTAATGGCTTTGACGAGGATGGGGGTGCGTTCGGCCAGGGGGGAGGGTGGGGCGAGAGGATGGTTGTTTATGGAGGTCAATTTCTCTAATATATCGGCATGGCCTTGGTCCCCTCCTCCTTGCTGGCTGTCAACCATTGTCGTATCCCCCAGCGACAATTGGGTACTTCCAGCCGGCGGGAGCATGACGGATAAACTGGTCCGTCGTGGGGGCGCAACCGGCGCAACCGTCAGACCCCCAGTCGTCGTCGTAGGAGTTACGTTTAGCAATGTGGGCTGGGACGAGGATACGGGTGATTCAGGCACGGCCGGTAGCGGTTCTACGGGCGGTGGAGATGTCATTTGCGACCTGACCGAATCCGTTCGGGTCAAAGTTGTCGCATTCGAGTCCCGAGATGAATTTCTCTCCCGTGATGATGATACATTTACGTCCTTGGGCGGAATCGGCGGGGGCTGGATATACATTTCCTTCTGTTTCTGGGCAATCGCCACAACCAACTCCCGATCCCCTTGCTCCTTCTCCTTCTCCGCCTCGACTTTCAAATCCCGCTGAATTTCCGTCAACCCCACCACAATGGCCTCCAGATCCTCCGCGCCCTTAAATCGGTAAATCGGTCGGACTTTCCGGATCCCTCCCTCGGCTACATTTCGCGTACTCTGGGCGCTGCGCAGGATGAGTGGACTACTGGGAGCCGTGGTGGCCTTTTCGCGGGTGAGGGAGGAGGGGGCCGTCGAGGCTGCTGCTAGCAAGATAGAGGATTTGGACAAGAGGTTGTTGTTGGAGGAGCGGTGTCGGAGTGTGCCATTTGGCGCAGCGTGGCCTCCGAACGAGGACATGGCTTGGGTTGGGGGTTTGGGAGGTTGATTGGGGTCGGGAGGAGTGGAGAGATCCACGAGGTTGGGGGTTGACTTGGATTTATCAAAGCCGCTTCGAGGGGTTTTTGGTTGTTGACTTCCCTTGACATCCGTGACCACGGCAGTATTCGTTTTTGTTGTTGTTGAAGAGGACGGAACACCAAGTTGTGGCGGCATGATATGGGTCAAGACTGGCATGGGAGGTACCACTGGATGCTGCTGCTCCTGCTGCTGCTGCAAATGATGAGGATCCGATTTTGTTCGTGGGCGAGGTGTCCTAAACAGAGATGGTGTAGATTTCATGGTTGTCGCAACCTGCTGAACAGGAACGACATGTCCAGCCTTGGTCGTCTGCATGGTCGCGCCATGCAAATTGCCCGTCCCGGAGGATGAAGGGGGTCGCAACGACGCCTCCAAAAACATTTTCTCAATCAAGTCATCCAATGCTTCAGGCGACAGGGCCCCATTCACCGTTTTTCGACTGGCAAAGGTAGAAAAAGCACTCGGATTCAGGTCCGGCCGTGCTGCTTCCTGCGTAAACGAATTGGCAGATAATGCCGACGCCGCGTCCTCAAACGGATCTCTGACATCTCCCATCTTTGTCGTAATGGTCGCGTCCGAAGTCCTGTCCCCCGGTTTCTTGTCCTCAACGGACATGTCGTAACAGGGGGGGATGCGGGCGGGGAGGTCTGGCAAAGAAAAGGGCTGATCGAGGGCTGGGAGGGGTCGGCGAGATGGGGAGGGGGGTATCACGGTTGAGAGCGTTGATTTTGGGGTAGTGGGAATGGTTTGACGACGCGTTGTAGAGGATGTTGGGGAATGTTGAGAGTCAAAGGGTAGGTCTAGGGTGAGACCAAGAGGGTTATTGGCGTTGCCCAGGCCAAATGATGGAAGTGGTGGCAATCCCGTCCTATCCCTCGACAACGTAGTAGTGGAAGTAGAAGTAGGTCCAACGGTCGCCGTCACATCATCCTGGCTCTGGATTTGACTAACAAGATTCAAGTACTCTTCACTCCCCTCCTCATCCGCAAACCGCCTTCCAATCCGTTTATGCTGTCCCCGGCGCTGAACTCCCAATCCAGCTGCCGCCTTGACCGCGCGTACCCACTCATCCATGCGTTCCGCATTCCGCGCAGCCAGCTCGAGGATTTGATTGCCCGCACTCTGGATCGTAAAGACACTGCCGCCGACACCTGGGATGGAGGGGCGGGGAGCGGTTGTGACGCGTGTGATGGACGAGATGGGGAGAATGAGTTTTGGAGGGCTGGTGGGTGAGGGAGAGTGGTGATACGTCAATTCGGATTCCGTCAACCGAAAAAATCGACGGAGCCATCGGTTGGGATGTGATTTTGATCTCTAAACTCGCCCCCCAAAATGTTAGTACGTTTTAAAATTTTGAATACATAAAATCGTAAAAATCATCTTACCTTCCAGAGGTACCCAGCCATTTCTTTGACCTCCATCTGACCCAGCTCCGGTGTAGACACCGACCGCGACATGCTCCCGACCATGATTTCTCTATATACCTTTCGTTCTGACCCGCCCACACCAATCTAGAGTTTCCAGCAAAGAGGAAAAAAAATAGAATTCCCAAGTTAAAAATCACCAGTTGGGCTGGTTGCTTCAAGTACCCTCATATTTGACCCCCGCCCCGTAGTTCTAATGCTGAGCACAACAGACAACCCGCGGAATCACTTGCCAAATAATAGGCTATAAATAGAGGCTCCGATGGGGTAATTGTTCTATATAAGCATTGCTCTTTTCATTATTTGCCTATTCAAGTTTTTAACATGGGAAACAAATAGAACATGAGGTCATGATTGGGGCGGAAACTCATAGAACATTTTCCGCTTTTTCTCCCACGCACAAACGCGCAAAACGTTCACAGACCGCAATGACCTGGCGATTTTCACCCAAGGGGGAATTAGCTCAAATGGTAGAGCGCTCGCTTAGCATGCGAGAGGCACGGGGATCGATACCCCGATTCTCCAATTTCTTTTTGCTTGAGCAATGTGTTGGATTGTCTTTTGGTGGGTGCTGTTTTTTTTTTCCAAGATGGCTTCGGCGGATCTCGGATCTACGAATTGTGGAACAGGTCGAACGTTCGATGAGAGTCACGAGACGAGCAGCACGTGACTGGCATTAGGCACGACAACACGGCCGCATATCCAGTGACATTACTCCTTCATTTCGACCTTGGAATCCTTCTACAAAGACACCTACTACCCTCCATTATCATCATTCTTGGTCGAAGGAGCAACTTATTCGGGTCAAATTTGGGTTTCTTTTGAGTATTTGACGTTTGGCAGTGATTGGTCATAAACAGCTACAATATGCCCCCACCGCCTTTAGACGGGCCCTGCGACGTCGCGGGACCGCTTTCACCTCGTAAGTTGTCTTTACCCGCAATGAAACGGTTCATCAGAGTGCAGAAATGAGCTGACACGGTCTTTTTTACCAGTCCGACAACCCCATATACACAACTGGATCAAGCATCAGTCACTGACAGATGACAATGTGGATGAAGGATACGATGAGGATTTCCCAGATGAGTTTCCGTTTTGGTATGGGGGAGCCAGTGGTGTGCAGCACATGGAGTCATCGGCCAAGCGGTACAAGAATTATCTGCCAAACACATATGACCCTCCACCAGACGATACTCATTCAGTCATGACCGATGAGACGACAACCTCGACTGCACCAACGGCAACCATCCGTCGCTCATCATACCATGATCACGATTCCGTTCTTCACTATTTTATTGCGACGGGGCAGAGTGAGGATAAATTGGACCGGTACCTCAACAATATCATCTCTGCGTTTTTGAACGAGCCGGCTCCGATATATGCCGGTGAGCCCGATATCCCTGAATCCCTTCGTTCCCAATTCACCCAGTCGGAAGTCCCTGTCCGGCGGCGGGCCGGTTCCCTGAGTCAATTGGCGGCCGGTGGTGCATCGACTTTGGCAGCCGTTCCTTCCTTTTCCGCCGAAGAGTATCTGAAAACGGTCAAGGCCACTGTCATTGATCGAGCCACCCGCGTCTCGTCCCCGAAAATGATTGGCCATATGACAACAGCTCTACCCTACTTTCATCGCCCCCTTGCCCGTCTTCTGACCGCCATGAACCAGAACGTCGTCAAACTCGAGACTGCTTCAACCATGACGTACCTAGAACGCCAAACGGTCGCCATGCTCCATCGCGAGTTTTACAAATGCAATGGGTCATTTTATGAGGCGTACATGCATAGTCCCGAACACTCGCTAGGTGTGTTTTGTTCGGGCGGGACCGTGGCCAATATTACGGCCATGTGGGCGGCCCGGAACCGAGCATTACCCGCTGACGAGGCCAACGGGTTTCGGGGGGTCGAAAAGGAAGGCTTGTACCGCGCACTCCGACACTACGGCTATGAAGGCGCCGTGATTGTAGGGAGTCGGCTCATGCACTACTCGTTCCGTAAGGCTGCGGATTTGTTGGGACTAGGCGATGACGGATTGGTGACTGTTGATTCGGATGATGCGTTTCGAATGCGTACAGATCTCCTCGAAACCAAGCTAGCCGAACTCGCCGCAAAACGCTATCTGGTCATTGCCGTCGTGGCCATTGCCGGCACAACCGAGACTGGATCCATCGACCCGCTAACCCGCATTGCCACCCTGTGCCAGCAGCACAAGATCCATTTCCATGTAGATGGGGCCTGGGGTGGTCCCCTCATTTTTTCGGTCGAACACAAACCCAAGTTGAATGGCATCCAGCTGGCGGATAGTATTACCGTCGACGGCCACAAACAACTTTATACCCCGATGGGCCTCGGTCTTCTATTATTTCGCAACCCGGCAACCGCCCACGCGATCCGCAAAACCGCCAATTACGTGATTCGAAAAGAGTCGCCGGATTTAGGCAAATTTACGCTCGAGGGCTCTCGCCCCGCTACCTCCCTCCACCTCCACGCGAGTTTACACTTGTTGGGCCGGGACGGGCTAGAGTGTTTGGTGACCCGGAGCGCAACGCTTGCGCGCCAATTATCCGTCCGGGTCGAGTCGCATCCTACCCATGCGTTTCAAGCGCTGCATGACCCCGAAACGAATATTTTCCTGTTTCGGTATATCCCGACCGAGTTAAGGCGAAAAGTGGATGCGGGGGAGGTGTTGACTGAGGACGAGGATGAGTGGATTGGGGCGTGTACGAGGGGTGTGCAGGGGGTATTGGCCGCTCAGGGGACGGGTGAGGCAACCACCGACCAGCAACAGCATCATGGCTTTGTGTCGCGGACTCGCGTGCGGTTTCACGGGCGGGAGGTGGATGCGTTCCGGGTGGTGCTGGCCAACCCATTGACGAGTTGGGATGACATTGAGGATGTGTTGCGGTCCATGCTTATTCTGGGCAAGCAAGTGGAACAGAACCTGCAACGGTCAAACATGGGTAGTGGTGCAGAGCAACAACAACCGGTGCGGGTACGGGTGGACGATGTGGTGAGGAGTTTTGTAGATATTGAGTCGGACGGTCGGAAATGGGACAGTATGGCAGTGCCTGCCCAGGGCGAGCCAATGTGGATTGGGTGGCCATTTGATATTTAAATTTTATTTCCTGTTACCTCCTTTGGACATTCATGTAGTTTAGACGTATAGGTAGAGTCTACTCTTTAATTTAAGCACCCTTTTCATTGTATACTGTTCACAGATGATCTCTGGCGCTACACACTCAAAGTCAGACAGAACATCATACATCAAGAAATGTCATGTAATTTGTGGTAAAACGTCAAAATTTACAGATTATGAACAGCCGAGAGCAAAACTACTGCTTGCCCTGCAACTCCTTGACGAGCGCAATGTACTTTTTCTGGGCGTCCTCCTTGCTTGTGCCTAATCCAAACACGTCAGTCCCAAAGCACGAGCAAGAATAACGTCAAAAACACATACCAGCAAGCTTGGTCCAGGCATCCCACTTAGCCTTGCCCTGAAGGTCAAACATACCAGGCTTGGCTAAAAAAACAAAGGGGTTACCACCAAAACTCCACTTTTTGACAACGCAGATCTAACAAAAGGTAAACGTACGGGTTGTGTTGTCACCGACAATGGACTGCTTGAACAGAGCGTAGAGCTGGAGAAGCTCGTCGTTGGAGGGCTTGTAGGTCAAGTTCTTGACGTCTGCGGCGGCAGAGACAAAGTCGGCCTGAGGGGGGGTTGTTGTCAGTGAGGGTGTTTCGGTTTTTGCGTCAAGGATGAAGGAACTTACGTTTCCGGTGGATGCAGGGTCGGACATGGTTTATGTTGATTCAGTTGGGTTGTGAGTAAGTGAGATGAGATGGAGGATGAAGGTGAGATGATCTGATGGAGACGGAGGGTAAACGGTTCACAGGGCCGGCAGTGTCATGAGGTCGTGCCACCGCGCAATGGACTTGCTCGCCACCGGGGGGTAAAAACATCCACGATCTTCAGGTGATCTTGGCAGGATCTCCAAAAGACAAGAAGGACTGAACGTTAACAGTGCCGATATCTTTACGATGAACTGGCGGGACTTTGCCGATAGAACCCAGAACAACAAAGTTTGAAAAAACGACGATTGCATCGAAATGTGTATGGAGCAGAGGATTATCCCCCGTGCGGGTGCCCGATGATCTTGGTGGTGGATAATAAGGCTGCTAAATCTGATGGCAAACGTTGGAGATGCAGTACTCCGCGAACTTGGAAGAGACAACCGGGACAGTGTCGGAGATCGGTATCCATTCGAGCAGGGACATTCTTTTGAAGCCGCGAAACTGTCATTGCGGCAGTCTCCTACAATGATGTTGGGATGGGCCAGCGGAGAGTCGCAGGGAGTGGCTAGGGAGAATGCCGAAGTAGTTAGTACCCACGTCGGAGTGGACTGGTACTATTACTGCCGCGAAATCTGTGTTGCCGTCCTCCAAAACGACCCTGCCGTCTCGCATGCAGATGGCCAATATCGGTGTGGTGGTCCCGGAGCAATCGTTGAAATTGATGAATCCAAGTTTGGCAAGAGAAAGTACAACCGTGGATATCGTTCACCACCAGTGGGCGATCCAACACGACGACCACCGAACTGCTAGTCACCCCCACCGACGACACCCCCTCCGCCGAACCGCAGGCGAGTAAAACTGTGGACCCAGAGGCCCCCGCCCAGCCCAAGTCGGCTAAAGTTGCGGGAGGACCTACCCCCCAATGAGCACACCCACGGGGACGAGCGTCGGGATGCAGAGACGTTGACATATGTCATCTGGAAGAAGATAGCACCCGGCACGCTCATATACAGCGACATGTGGAAGGGTTATGAGCGGGCCATGCTAAAGACCCTGACGACGGCCTGGAGGCCGGTTGACATCGCCCAAGGCGGATTCCAGAAGAAAAAGGGCACTGATGAGCAGGCCTTTGCCCTACACCGCCTAATCGACTCTACCCGAGCCCGCAAAGAAGAGTCGTGGATAGCATTCCTCGACATCAAAGCCGCGTACGATACTGTGGACCGCAATATTCTGTGGAGGCCCCTCCGCGATCGCGGATCCCCCGCCAGCCTGATTGCGATACTACAATTCCTATACGACCATTCGCACCTAGCAGTCGTGCTTGGTGGCCTCAAATCCCGACCCTCCTGGCTGGGAGTCAAACCCAAAATTTCTGGTTTCCGTATCTGGGGGTGCACAGTTCACCACCACCGCGGTCGGGTGCTGAGGACAAACGTGAGACAATGAACGCAGTCAAACAGATTAAATTACTGCTCTCGGGAAGGAAAAGAGCGGAAAAAGGCAAAGCGTGTGGTTGACGAAATCCTTCTCGGCCACCTATCAGACCCGGATGGCATCGCGTTGTACTATCAGATGAAAATCGACAAGTTCAAGCTAATCAAATATGGATGCATTCGGGCGGACAAATCTTCAGGAAGGAGGCGTGCATCAAAAGATGATTGCACGGTTCGCGAGGTACAAAGCAGATGTGCCCTTGACTTATAGCCTGATGTCCGAATTCGTGTCCAGGCACAATTGCAATGTAAGTCCAGATGAAGAAGGTCCACTTCACAAGGTTTATCAGGCTTACCGTATATTTCTGCTGCTAGGTTGGTACACTCAACCGCACGGGCAAACGCTGAAAATGGCATTAATGACCTTTGGCTATTGGACTCAATTCATGTACCTACAGGTGGCGAAGGCCCAAACGATGCCAAACACTCCCAATGTCACAACTGATCAATGAGAAAATCAACATTTGGGCCCAGCAGGACGGCCCCGACGTGGTCTGGTACAATTCTAAGCACAAGCTGATGGACATCCAGTTCTTCAAGACTTAACCGGAAACCGACCACCCTTGATCACGTTTGAGCCGGGAACCCCTGTCAGCGACATGGCGTGCGAACTTGTGTTTTGATCTATCTTTGACTCGTAATGATATGTATATACAAAAAAAAATCCAAAATTCAAAAGTCTGTATGTGTCAGAATGTGAGACTGTGCTCCTAGATAACCTGGATGATGACTTTTCCAACTGCCCTTCCCTCCTTTTGACGCGTAAACGCCTGCAAACTGCATCAGAACCGTCGCGAATGCTGACTGATGGAAGAACAATGTGACTTACATCGCGCACGCCCTGCTCTGTGAAGGGGAAGACTTTGTCGACCAAGACCTTCAACTTCCCGTTATCGACCAGGGTGGCAAGTTCGGCAAGCTCCTTGCCATCCGGGCTGAGGAAATGAGTGAATATCGGTGAATTACACGGTAAGAAAAAAGTCGAACTACTAACCTCATGAAGATGTACTTGTAGTCCTGCTTCTTCTTGCTGGCCGCCCACCGGTACTTTACAGTCATCAAATCCAACAACTTCCCAGTCATCCAACCGACCTTTCCAAACTTTGTGTTTGTTTCCTCACTATCGGGCAAGGTGGCAATGCTATATACAATGCCACCGGGTTTGATCACCTCCATCAGACTGCTAGCTTCACCCATGGTATCAAACGCCATGTCATACTCTTGAATCTTATCCGCAATCTTTTCAGTCTTGTAATCCACCACGACGTCCGCGCCCAAAGACTTGACCGTTTCGTGTTTGGCGGCGGAGGCCGTTGTGGCAACGACCTCGGCGTTGAAGGCTACGTGGGCAAGCTGTATGGCAAAGTGTCCGACACCTCCTGCGCCGGCGAGCACGAGGAATTTGCGGGATCCATCAGGACGGGATTTAAAGTTGGAACGCTCGATGACTTGATAGGCGGTCAATCCAGCCAAAGGGATTCCGGCTGCTTGAACGTGGGTAAGGGTCTTTGGCTTGAGCGCAATGTGTGCCTTTTTGTCCAGTTTAAGCATCATCCCATTCGCAGAATATCATCTTGTCAGGGGACTCACCTCAACAGTTAAAACGTACTCGGCGATGGTTCCTTTAGTAGTCTCCTCTACCCGACCATATACCTCGTCCCCAACTTTGAAGCTTGATACTTGAGGACCCACGGCCTCTACGACACCCGACACGTCGTACCCTGTGCGCAGTGGGAATGTATCCTTGATAAGCATCTTCAACGCGCCGGACGCAACCTTCCAGTCAACTAATGGAAATCAACACGCCCAAATTAGAACAAAAACGTCCTTCTCTTGATGATAGAGGGTGCATACTTACTTGGGTTGATGGAGGCTGCATGAACTTTGATCAGGACTTCGGTTGCCTTGGGCGCGTCGGGTTTTGGCACGTCGATGAGGTGAAGTTGGTCTTCACCGCCGTATGCTGCGAATGCTGCTGCCTTGTATGTGGCCATGTTTTTTTTTTCTGCGAGAAAAATGCTAGAGTTGTTGGTAAGGTAATGGGGGGAATATGCTAGCAGCGCTCTCTTATTTATAATATCGTCGGCAAATCTCGTGTCCGCCAGTGACAAATCGGCGGGACAACTCGCGCGACGGGTGGCAAGAATCGCGTGAAACTTGTGAAAGAACAATCTGCGAAATCTATCTAGAACTTGGAGGACATTCTCCTCAATCTACTATCCACCATCCTGTTGCCTTTTGGAAGCTTGGGGACATTCTCCACGGAGGTTGTTCTGGCCAATGCGGGGTGTGTGGATGGGCTCCTTGAACCTCCCTCGTTTTTGAGCTGATTTGAGCACGCCGAGACATTCATATACGTAAAGACGATCAAATCAGGACAAAAACGAGAGCAACCCGCTGAATCCGGTACAAGAGTTATTGAGTGCTTATCATTGAAGTTTCTGTTACCGATGTGTGCTTGGGAACATGAGATCGGATAAATACACTGTCAAATGCCCCCACTGTGGGTTGATGCCCAGTCTTTTGGCTGCCTCCTATGTACCAAATCCCGTACATAATCTCGCTTTCTTTGAACCATTACTATCATGCAATAGTTTGTAGGTGCATATTGCCAACATTTCCCTTTTGCAAATCATGTCAATGTAGTCAAATATCGGCTGAGATGTTGCTGTATGGGATTGATATGGAAAGTCTCTTGATAAATATGAACTGGACGTGATGCCAAAGTAGAATGAAATTGTACGAAAATAATCCCAGAAGAGCGCAAGAAATCTCCCTTCGTTGTCCCTCTCTCCGCCCATATTGTCTCGTGGGCCGTGGCTACCGCTACCGGCTACCCAAAATCCACGTTGACAATTCGGTTCCTGAAAATCTCACCCATCACGCCGGTTGCAGGATCTCCCATCGTGAGAAGACTTGGCTGCTAGCTTTGCGAAAGCGTCGTGCATAACAGACAGTCAAACAGCACTTTGCAAAGCTAGAAGCATCCGATGTATAGGAAAGATTCACGGCAGAGGGCAAGAACGATTGAAACACGGCCGCCGTGATACACTTTCGACGAGAAGACTGTAGAGCGAACATGCAAGCGTCTTCGCAACTGGCGAGTGGATTGAGCGCCATTTTCCAATCATGGAGCTTACCGCAGAGTGATACGACTTCCACCTACTTTCCGTTTCATCAACTCCCTGAAGAGATTTTCCTTGAGATCTTCTGTCATGTAGAAGAACCAGCGGCTTTTGCGAGTAGTTGCAAGTTTATTTGTCACAAGGGTAGAGACCAACACACGGTTGTACGTTGGTTGATTAGACAGTATGGGAAGCGGCGAGTCTTGGTGGGGGGATTTCGGAACCACCCAGGATTGATGAGGGTGGAGGTTGTGAAAGCATTGCACACTGCCGGCTGCCATATACCGAGATTTTTGGTTCAGGAGCTTGTCCAATCGGCGGGTAGACTTCGAGCAGAACTGATTGTACCAGCATTTCCATTGCTGAAAAGCCATCATACAACCCCAGGACTACTTGTTTATCTGATGAATGAGGCTTATGCACTTTACGGAGAGGAGGTGCGTTGTATGTGAAATCGTATCGTTTTTCACTGACTTATCAAGCATATTGCTCAGAGTGCCTTTACTGACAGCGACATTGACTGGCTCAAGGCAAATTATTCAAAACCAGAAAAGACAGAAGCTCTATGCAAGCTTTTTAGGACCTACGGAATGATTTTCACAAGCGAGATGATTTCGCACCCGCATGTGCCTCGCACCTTGCGTCTTCTGGGCCAGATCGACATGTCAATTATCAAGTATCTCGTGCATACCGACAGTATTCCAGTGCACGAATGTTACATCTTGCGTGCATATCTCTGTGCTGGAGATGTGCAGCTTGCTCGTCAGTTTTTGAAGCTAGGATTCCCCCTGAATGAAAGAGATCTGGATGTGGGTTTGCGGATGTGCAATGATGAAGTCTTGGATGTACTAAGGGAAAATGTACCCGCCAATCGACTGGATCATGCGGCACACAAATTATTCACTGAGCAAATGGCTCCGGCGTACGAGTTTTCGTCAAATCTGGCCGATTTCCTAATGCGCCATTTCGAAATTCCCGAAAGTGTAGTTGAGTGTAGCCTTTTAGCACCGCTCGATTTTCAATCAGGGCCAGAAGAAGTGGAAAGGGCCGCCTCCCGAAATTTCGCACCTAAAGCGGGCATACCCATTTTGAAGCCGCTGACTTACCCGTACCATCAAAAATTGGCAGGGTACGCATGGAAATGGGTGCTCCAATATTACGGCCCAAACCACCGATTCACCCAATACTGTTTTGAGGATACCATTATGGTCATTGGCCGATCCACGCTCACTCGACCTACAGTATACGACTTCCTTGCTGCCGGCGTCGAATTTCGCCCGCGACATGTTCGATGTCTGGCCAATATGGCCATTCTCAGCCCCTCCCCTTATCTCGTTTTGGCGGCTCACGATCTCGTCCGACGGCTCATAAGCCAAGTCATGGCCACGCATGATCCGCACGTGCGCGGCGATTGGCTCGACGTATTCAAGCTGGAATTAGAGCGCCTACAGGAACTGGTGTTGGAGATTGAGCCTTTGCCAATGCCAGATCCGGAGCCAACAACGGAAAATCCCTCTTTACCTCTGATGAGGCAAGCCCAGGGCGTATTACCTGTATGGGCACCGCTGCATTCTAGAGGGAGGCGTGGGCCGGACCCCGCCTTCCCAGTTGCATGGTTTATTTTGGAATTTGAAAACACGATAAAGGAACTTGAAGAGCGTGGAATACCTGTTCAAACTCATTTGGCCGCTTCAACTACCCATCAGTAATAAAGAATGAGTTGATTCAAACTCATTTAGCCTGCTCTAAAAACTCATTGACTTGTAGATTAGTCATAAGGCGCTCTTAGTAATTTATTTGGCTTTATACGTAGCGCAGCGTGGGAAATAAACTGTAACGTGTAGACGCGAGATAGATTGCGCAGTAGGACAGTTCTAAACTGTGGGTCCTGTGCAATACTGCAAGCACCGGAAGATCACCTCTTTATACCTTGGGATGTGCTGAGTAAGCAACTTCAGTAAGGCGCGAAAGTTGATACGTTTACGGGTATCAAGAATAACGCTATTCCGGAGAATTTATCAAATGAATTCTAAAGGAACATTGGAGACAAGGCATCGTCCGAACATAGCACCTTCGCAGTAAGTACATCTCAAAATGACAACTGGCATACCCACCTTCCCTCGCCTCGATTATCATCGTGATCGTGACCATCATCGCCCTGAGCGAGATCACCATCCGGCCAACAATCGTCGGGCCAGTATAGTGGCCACGCAGCGTGAGTTTGAAGCGATTTTTGGCAAGATCTCTGCACAACAGCAAGCCCAGCAACAACAGCAGCAACAGGCGCAACAGCAAGCTGCATTGGGTTTGACGGGGTCCGGAGAACAAAAGCGGACTGCCGGGGCACCGCCTGTAACCAAAGGGGGATCCGGTCGAGATCCCGGGGGTGTGGCCGCCATTCCGGTGGGATTTACTGCGGGTGCAGGACCGGGACCACTCGTAGTGGGAGCAGGGACGTGGAAGTAAGTCTTGGGCGGGTCCCATATCATCTATCTGGCGTTTAATTACCAACTAGGAATCGGGAAGCTGACGATGAATTGTCACCAACGTTAGGGAAATCACCTGCGAAAACAAAAAAGCAGTACGTTGGCATACATTCATCTTACGAACATTACATTCTTATCCCAAGCCCAATCTGCAGTACCATCTTTACCTTCAACAACAAAACCCACGACCTGACGATCCTGAAACGTAATTCACTTGTTAAGCATCCGACCCCCCGCACAGCGACATTTCATAAAATCCTGTTCTCATCCCGATTTGATCAATTACTGATTCAAGGAGCCAAATACGGCCGCGCACATGTCCGCTGGCACACTGTAGAAAAGGCCGTTGCAGGGCAAGGCGGGGGGATGCGAGGGATCAGGGTAAGAGGCGGTGGGGCCTTCAAACGGTTAGCGGAGCAGGCTGACGGGCCGGGGGATCTTGATGACAGGGGATTGGGAGCTGGGAATGACGGGTTTGTGCTGGAAGCAGGGACCGGCTTTGACGATGATAAAGCATTGGACTCGGCTATGAGCAAGGTCCCTGAAACAACATTTTCTTCATCCTCCGCTATAAATCCCAATGGTTTATTGTCTCCAGGCAGCGCGAATTCGCGATCGCGAGCAAATACTCTTTTGACTCCGGCCGCATCGGTTATCAGCCCCCCTACTGTTCCCCCTGAGGCAGCTGCAACGATGACTTTGGAGGAAGCGCGAAAGGAGCGGGCTTTAGGATTAAAGGAATTCGCTTTGGCATATTGCTTTCTTGTGTTATTCGTATCGCGGAATGTGCGAGAGCCAGCTAAAGAGCGAGGAGTGTTTGAGGTGTGTCACTCTTGATTTGAGTCTACCCCGTCCATCCTAAACTTTCGTTTCAGCACATCTATACGTTATCCAAGGATCTCATTCCCACCATTGTTGCGCAGCCCGCGTTCACCCCCCTTCTCGCCCAGGATCTCGACCGCTTGTTTCGCTCCTCCCTCTTTTCACGAGACACTTCAATGTCAAAACCTGCACCATCCATGCACCCATCCCATCCCTTTCTGGCCAATCCTTTCCTGATACAGCAGCAAGGACGTTCTGGAAGCGGCGACGCTGCTGGGGCCGATTTGGGTTCATTTGGTAGTATGCAGGCTTTAGGAGGCCCGGAACGCGTAGGAAGCGGTAGGGGTACACGAAGGAGGGAAGTGTGGGGAGAGGATCGGGATGGGGGAGGAGAGGCGGCTGGAGGTGGCATCCCGGACTCGGAGGGACGTGTACGTTCAGCAGGAGCGCAAAGAACCGCCAGCGCGAGAAGCAATCGGAGTGAACGGGAGTTTGGCAGACAAAAGTATACTGCATTTTTGTTGCACGCAACAAGTGCTGCGCTAAATATCGTTCATAGG
This sequence comes from Phlyctochytrium arcticum, assembly GCA_025602905.1. Taxonomy (NCBI): domain Eukaryota; kingdom Fungi; phylum Chytridiomycota; class Chytridiomycetes; order Chytridiales; family Chytridiaceae; genus Phlyctochytrium; species Phlyctochytrium arcticum. The sequence goes on along the minus strand of JAHLKI010000022.1, from coordinate 308,908 downwards.
AAAATATCCATCAATGCCGTTCGGATGGCGCGTTCACCACTAGCAGACACAGTTCTGCCCCCACCACAAAGATTTCTTTTTGTGCAGACTAGGTCAAATGTTATTGGCTCGCTCGTCGGTGGTAGGTGGCAAACATCTTGCGATGCTAGTTGATATGCTCATATTTGGCATTTAGGTTAACATTTGAGCGAAGAGTATAGTCAGGCGTGGGAGGATAGCGTAGGATAGCTTTTATATAGGATTCATAGGGATAAGTAGACTCGTAGATCGCGTAGATCGCGTAGACAGAGTGCTATTTATTTATACAGAATTTCCCCCGTCTATATATTCTCCGTCACAGAAGCCCTTCCGCTAAAGCTGACTTCGTAAGCAGAGAAAGGGTGAGCGGCAACTGAAAGAAGAAATTGCACCACTTTGAATGAATACCTTAGCGCAAAGATGCCCCCACTAAAAGAACCTCACTGCGCATCCTGCCAGCCATATGCAGTCAATGGCGAAGGTACAGTACCTTCGGAACTTTGTAAGAATGTGTTTCCAATTTTTCCTAACGCTTCCCTGGGTTTGGGCATCTTTCAGGGATTCTGGCACTTTTCGCAGCGCCTACCAGGGTGCCAAGTCATCTGGTCCGGAAGGACACGATACCGGGGCAAACAAATGGCATACTTCCGATTCTAGGAGCGGTTGCGCTGGTGTTTGCACTGGTCGTATGGACTGGAATAGCGCGGGCAGGAAAGAATAGACAAAAACGGATTTTTTGAAGCGGGACGAGTGTCCCGTATGAACCTGAGGGATGATCCACTGTAGCAGAATGTTCGCGACATAGGACCGATGTGCATGTATATAAAGTAAATTTCGAAGACCGGGCCTCCATCACTTATAAATAAAAGCAGATAGCCTATTTTATCGCAGCTGAACCTTTTTGATGTTGGAAGATATCACTGAAACAGCCTGAGAAAACCTCGCAAAGAGCGGCGGCTGCCAAATCTCCACCACCAAAATCCTATTTCTCCACCCCCTGACTCATACCTGCCTCTCACAAAGTGTTTGCACAGCCACTCGTCCTCACCTCTTTTGTGACAGCTTTTGTGAACCTGCTTGTGAACAGCTTCTGAAGCAGCTTGTGAACAAACTTGTGAGGAAGCTCATAGAGACAGGACCCTTGTGGGAGCTTTTGATGAGGTCGACAGACGATCTCATGTAATAGCGGAAGACATGTATATTGGAAAGATAAAACGGACTTTATGTGATAGCAAACAACAAATTTATAAGATAGGCAAGATCTTGGAAGAAGAGTGAAAATTTGAACCGATAATTACTTTCTCAATGGGCATTTCCAATAAGTGTGGGAGGCCGAACCGCAGCCACTACATTTCCTTACGGCTCGGACTATGGGTAGTGGAACTAGGGGCAGTGATGTCTCCGGTGAACTACTGGGGGTTGCAGTCTCCAAAGCCGCGGCTGGGCTGGCCATGTCCGTGTCGGAGAGGAAATCATCCGAGTACACTTGGGTTTCTAAAAAGGCAATAGGGCACTGCGAACGGTCATGCCCGCGCTCGTGACACACCCCACATTGCTGCTGACTCGCAAGCAATTGGCTTTCAGCAATTTCTGCCGTTGTCTTCGCGCGTTTGTTCCCACGCTTATGCGTGTTTTTCACAAAGCGACCAAGAGCCGGCTCGCGCACCTCCGAACCTGCGGCAACCGGCGGCAGATGCCAACTTTCAATGAAGTCACTCATTTTCAGTCCACGATCCTGCTTCTGCATCTCCAATATTTCATGCGAACACGGCACACCCATGACAGTTCTATGCCATGAGGTACAGGGTTTCAGAACCAATGACCCTTCACTTAAAATAGTGTTAGGATCGTTTGCTTTGACAATTCTGTCAGCCTTGATCCGCTCTTTATCCACCATGTGAAGGATATGTAAAGGGAGTCGCTTGTTGACATCCGCATAGGAAGGCTTAATCATGACAGTTGGTTTCGCTCGCTTCTTGCTCTTTTTCTTTTGGTTGGGATCGTCTTGAAGGAGAAAGCGATGTTGAATAAGGGCATCAGAGGTCGCTTCGGTTCGGTAATTGGCCATCTGTGCGGCGCATTTGTCTCTGATGGTTGTATAGAGGGTGTAGATGGTGGCATTAGCAGAACCATCATCTTTGATGGCATTCCAGTGCGCTCCTTCCACACGAGAAGTCACAGTGGTATTCAAGTGCTGATGCTTGTCGATATAAATGCTGGACCAGTGTTGACGGAGCGGGAGCTTATTTTTTTCCAAATAGGCAATTGTTGCCTTATCCACGTCTCTCTCCATCTGTTCCCAAAGTTCCTTGAACTCTTCTTCGGTGGTAGCATTTTCCAGTTCCTCCCAGGCCCTATAACAAAAGATTAGAACTATCCCTAGGTACCGGTGTGAGAATTACAAAGCGCAGTAAAACTCACTCTTTGAAGATGGCAAATGCTTCTGCATCATGCTTTTTGTCAGCGTCAACAAAGTTCTTTTGGCAATTCTTTTTAATGTTTTGCCATAAATGCCATCCGCAAAGTATGATTTTTGTGTTGGGCCACCGACTCTTCACAGCTCCAACAAACGCAGTATCGCAATCGATGACAACGACGGCTGGGGCTTTCGGGAGTGATGCTGTTATCCTGTCAATTGCAAGCTGGTAGTCTTCGGTGGTTTCGCCTGCCATTAGCATGAACGCGCCCGAAAACGTGTGGGACGTGTTCGTTATTCCCGCGACGTGGAGAAGAGGTAACTTGTGCCGATAAGTCCGGTATGTGCAATCCATAATAAGCACATCACCAAACTTTGTCAAAAGCTCCGCCATGTATTGCTGTAGACGAGGAGTGTTACAACAAGCACAAATGAAGCTGCTGGCATGACAAACTCACATCCGTTTGAAAAAACAACTGCGTGAGAACATTTTCCTCATTTTGAATCACATCAGTTACAACCCCTTGGTCAACCATTTCCGCAAGATGATCTAGGAGGGCTGCGAGGGGAGAGCGACCTTGCAGTATATCGTCCATTCTTTTCGCCTTCCGATTGCCGATTTCTTTAACAACAATCATGGGAGACGACGTATGGTCCTTGATGGTCGCCATGATTTTACGCGGCTTAGTTCCTGCTTTGATCATGGTATCGATGTCGTGGGCAACAGAGCTGTTCTGAGTAAAGCGTCGCGCTTGAAACATAGATCGCAAACCCTCCCTCGTCAATTGCGGATGACCGGTGTGAGTGCCCGCGCCAGAGCCGTTGCCGAAAATGATCGTCCACTCTCCCACAAGGCCGTCCTTGACTGCACCCTTCAGAATTGCCATATACGTGCAACCTGACTTTTTGCTTCCCTTGTTGCGCAGTGGAACGCCTTCGTCTTTTGGTCTATACTCCCCATAGCATGCGCAGGGGCGCCACAATTTGTGCACTGGGGTGTTAGGCCCACCAACGCGCTTTTCTCTCAAGTTTGAAATGGCAAATCCGTTGTCCATAGCAAACTGCTTCAAAGCAAAATCGGCTTCCTCAGATGTCGCGAATGGGCCCGAGGGCGGAGGTGGGGGAGTCCATGCTGCGCAAAAGATGTCTTATCATCGTATGAACCATTTCGTCTTCAATATTATCATACCATCGGAGGTTGGGGAATCTTGAAGTTCATCCATGACTACCTGATTGCCCAACTGACCGTTGTGTGCCGCGGCATCGCTGGAATTGCCATGTAAGCCGACCTCGGTAATGCCGATACTGGTATCTGCGCCTGCAATGAGGTACATTAGACTTAAATAAAGTGATAGGGTAAAAAATACATACCTTCGAATTGATGCACACACTCAGAATTGTTTTGGATTTCACTGGTCGGGCTCAATCCAGTAACAGTTTCTGCTGAACATAAACAATTGATTTATGAGATTTCTGTAAGGATATATGAACTACTGAACGATATTTCAAGCTACCATCAGAGAGATCTGGACTGCCATGATCCACAGGTTGTACTACTCGCAAGGCCTTCTGCATCATAGTCGGCGTTACCTGCGTCAATGCCATCAATTCCGCGAACTTCTGGGCCATCATTCTGTTATTTTCCTCCATGAGCGCTTGCATGGCCTTGAGGACATTTTCGGATGGAGGGTTGCTGCTGGACATTTTTTATATTGGGCTACTAAAGAGTGTCGTTACTGTGAGGGGAGTGTTTGTGGGCAAGGAAGGGCAAAAATGGATCTGGGGCAACAATTGTCGGACTTTTGTCCGGGCAAGTGGCTGTGCAAACACTTTGTGAGAGGCCGGTATGAGTCAGGGGGTGGAGAAATAGGATTTTGGTGGTGGAGATTTGGCAGCCGCCGCAAAGAGCGGAGCGAAGCTGGAGCGAAGCTGACGATGTCCAATTAAGCTGCTTTTGGGCGCTTGCCCCCTCGTGTCAAGTGCGTCGAAGGCCGGTCAAAATGCCGTCTCCGATTTTCCCGTAGCGACATTAATTGCGACATAAACAAGTTGGACAAATCGCTGGAAAACGTAGAAGATCTCAGAAGGGTGGTCAGATCGTCAAAAGAAACGAGCTTGAAATCGGTCCGGAACTGGAGGTTGCAAATTCCACGCGATTTTGCAACTCCCACAGGCGAAACATATCCAACATGACCGAGACTGCAAAGAACTTTGTCAAGAAATATGAGCAATTCGTACTCCACAATGCTCCACAGATTGGTGGAATCGAGAGTGGGCTGCGGTCCTTGACCTACATTCTTCCTGGTAAGTTGTTGTCTCGATTGGATTCTCTATCTTTGAGTTTGCTTCCCCGAACCAATCTACGAATGTGGTATTAACTTACCGTTATTCATCAGGACGATTCACGGATGCAGATATGGCGTCAGAAGCCAGTAAGTATCATTATTCCACATGTCGTATATACGTCTCTTAACCAGGCTGGCATATTTAGTTTTCGCGGGGGTCAATCTGATGTCCTTGTTTCACGACACAATCCTCGCTCAAGCGGCCCTCCGACAACAGCCTGAGACTCCCACAGGAAAATTTAATCGATATACCCGATACATGCTACGATCCAATTCACCGAACGGCAATGTGTACAAGCGCGTAGCATATTCTCTCGCAGTGGTACAGATGTTGGAAGTTCTGGCCGAGATGGCGGCTGCCAAGTTGGGCGGAAAGAAAGGAAAGTCGCGGGCAGTACTGGGAATTGAGATCATCAAGTATGAGGAATTAATTGCTTTTGTATACCCGGTGGCATACGCTAAACTTCAAATTTGTAGGGTCTTATGCCGCGGAGCGCTGCTTCGTCTCAACTCCAATCGCATGATCCTTCACTCGCCTGTTCCGGAACGCGATTATGATCCTTCTACGGTATTGCCACCACCCTCCACCCCTCCCGCCGCGACTTGGAAAGGCACACGAACCGGAAAGGAACACTTGCATGTCGACTTGATTACAAACAAAGAAAAAGGGGGATATGACCACGCTATGCAGTACCTTTTGTCAAAGGCTTTGACGGAGGGTGCCGCAACGCCAGTTGATCTACTGGGACGATTGGGTGGTGCCAGAAAGGTCTCCGAATGGATGTTTATCTTGCGCCCATTGATCTATGGTACTGTGCCCAGTTGCAAAATCACATTTAACGGCTAGACTCATTCATATCTCTCAGTTCTTGCCCTCCGTCGCTATGGACGCCGCTCCTACAAACCCTACACAATTTCTCTTGCAATGGAGCTCATAAGTCTTCTGCTTGCAATGTCATCATCCTCCCATTCAACAATCAATTCCCTCTTGGGCCGAGGCAACAACGCCTCTGCTGAATCCACTGGCTCGCAGGGTCTGACCCAGCTTGAGCGCGACGAATATAAACGACGACACTGGCTGTTGCTGTATTATCTCCTTCGCGATCCGTTTTACTCATTGTGGACCAAGGCGAAGATGGACTCCACCATCGAATCAGCAAGCAAGAAACCTCTCATTTCATTATTCTCTGGTAAGTTCTTGCTTTCATTCTCGTGCATACATACATCCATCTAAGTATTCCTTCCTTCCATTAGGTATTTTGCGCGATTATCAACCTCTGTGGGAAAAATGGCACTTTTACACCTCTGGATACTAGTATCATATTTGATCTATGAGCTGTGATTCTCTGGCTGTAGTCAACCGCCAACCAAAACAATAAATTCTATTCTGTGACAATGGCGCACATGTGATGGTGATGCCATTCATGGTCTTGGCCAGTTGGTTTACGTATGGTGAGACGGGGTGGTGGACGAACCGTGGCAAGCGGTCGCAGGGGTATACGCAAGTACACGATTCGAAGCCACAAACTAAGATCTCTTGCGAAGCCCTGTACAAAACGTTAGATGTCCGTTGATTTCTCTGCTAGTACAGCACGCTACGTACCATTGTCGCTTGCCTTATCAGCATTCGTTACCCTTGAGCCATCTTCGTGCTGCCCACTGCCATTCTCACCATCCCCCGCTGAGCTGGGGATTTCTCCCAATAACGCGGTACTTTCCACCCGATCCAGCTCTTTCCTTAGCCCCTTGAGTTCCTGCACATATCGCATGCTGAAAACCTCAAAGTAATACGACGCTCCGTTCCAAGTCGCGACACACATGGTCGCAATCAGGGCCGCAGCATGCACATACATGTTGTAATACAGAATGTAAGTCGGCAGGATTGTCACAATGGTGTAGACCAGTTGAATGAGCATAAACATGAATGGCTGATATGGTTTTGCCACGCGGGATACAAGTCGAGAGATTGCGGAGCGCGTGTTGGCCAGCATCCAGGTAGTTGAGGTTGCGTAGCCAGCTTGGATCTTGTCGGCTTTCAGGGTCCAGACGAATACCCAATAAGCAGCTTGCCAGAATATGTAAGTCGTTACAGAAACGAGCATGAGGTGCGATAGCGTTAAAGCTGGGGGGTCTGTGCCCAGCGTAAGGAGGTGGTCAGGCAGAATCTGGGGAAAGGACGATGGGCCTGGTGGAGAGGCCTTCCAACGCAGGATAAACAGCGTGAGTGGCGGGTCAAAGTGGATCAACAAAGACGTGACTTTGTCGAGGGAGTGAAAGACAAGACTGTTGCGCCAGGCAGTGATTGCCATGAGGACTGGGCCATTTGCGAGACCCCAAGTGGCAGCGTACAGATTCTTGTGGGATGTTGGGATGGCCAGGAAGATGATGAGTAACAGGTTGACAAAGTAACACTACAAGAAGGCAGAAATTAGTTATCATTTTGTAACTTTAAAGCCGCTAGATGCTATCTTACCATATCAAACATAAAATAATGCCAACGTTTCCGTCGGTATACCACCAAGCGCATCAACAACAGGACCAGCGCTTTCGCAACATAGAAGAAGGGTATAACCTCGGGCCAGACGCCGACCAATAGCGCCGTCACCCAAAGATTGGTCACTCCCACCACAAATGCAGCCTTATCCCGACTTTTGACCAACTCCGGACTGCTCTGCAGTTGCTTGATCTGATGATTGACTAGCTTCTTTTGTTTACCTACTAAATGTAGGAACCGCTTGCCAACCATGCTTTGCTCCAATTTGGAGCGCTGAGAGGTGAAACTGGACTGGAGAACATTGATCCAATCTGACCCTACCAGGTCAAACATGGATAGATCGTCGAAATCAAGATCAAAATCCAAGGCCTCGAGGTACGGAGAGGATGGTGGGGAGTCGGCCGAGGAGCTACTCACGGAGGGTGCCGTTGAAGAGGCCGAAGATGTGGGCGAATCGTTGATGGCATTGGTACTAAAGGTTGAGTCCGTCGTATCCGTCCGGTTGATTTGAGTTGGGAAAGCAGGTCCCAATAAGTCTGGTGGTGGCATCGCGCGCTAATCCGTCCGGGGGATCGTCAGAAGGTGATCTTCTATGCTGTAAGCTCGGCGTGAATCAGTGCCTATAGATACGCTTGAGAATATCAGAAAACTTGGTGAAGGATCTCTCGATTAACTTGGGCAAATTGTTGGGTAACTATACACGTTTTTGACATTGACACTGGTTTGGTTGACGTCGTTTTCGCCAGCGAGAGCGGTCCATGGATTACCTGAAAGTGGCACAGTCATATATCGCTCACTGTCATGCCCACTGCGCAAATTGCGCAGGATTGACCAAACGCTGGAGAAAAAAACAAGTTCAAAGACTTAATGGAACGAGAATACCATTCTAATAGCTGAAATAACTCAATAAACACTGTTGCATGAAGGGAAAAATGTCAAGGTGCCAAAGTATCTATTGTGCGCTTTCCATTTGGTCTTGTCGCAAACGCTGTAGCTTTGGAGAATCCCGATGTGCGCTCCTGGGGGTTGAACCAAACTGCCGAGCACGGTACACCTTGCGGCGGAACTCTACCCCCATCTCTTTCAACTTGTCGGCACTAATCCTTAGAGCGGCGGACTCACAGTCTCGCAGACACTCCTTTACTGCGCCCATCAAATTGGTTGCGCAAGCAACCATCTGAGCATCGCGATCACGGTCTTGAGGAGCCGAGGCCTTGACGGCTGCAACGATTTTGAGCTGCTGGCCCAAAGTTTGGATTCGGTCGGTGCGCGAGACCAACTGGGAGCGAAGTCGTCGATCGGTACACGCAGCAATAAGAGGACTGGATGCTCGAGCAACCTGATTAGCCTCAGATGTAATGGCTTGAGCAGAGGCGATAAAGGCCTTTTTGCTGGCCGCTTTGGGTGCTGATGGTGAGCGCAGCTCTGTATGCATCGCTGAGAGATCCAAGAGATGATTGGACATACTGGCTACAGCAGCCACGATAGAATTGCTCTCGTGGCTCCAGTTGGAGGCTTCTACTTTTAGTTGTTGTCCCGCTGCACGGATGGGTTCCGCTTTTGCCTCCTCCTCGCTCAGCAGTACTGGCTTTGCCTCGTTGTGAACAAGTACAAAATCGTTTCCAAACTGTTCAGTGAGTGCAGCGAGCTCTTCTTGACTTGATTGGAGTTCGTCAGCATTCGGGGTCTGCATCTCAGCAGAGAGTGACTCGTGCTCATCGCCGTATCCGCTCGACAAACCGGAAAGAGGCGTGAACTCGGGAAGCGCTAGTGCGGGTGGAAGCTCAAACGCTGGCAAATGAGGTTGAGGCGCGTGGGGGCGCGCAGTCAACGAAGTGTCAACTGCCAGGGTTTGCGAGCCAGCTTTGCGCAGCATACCAGTTCCGACTTTGGTGGCCAAATTTGTAAGACTGCTATGAAGCTCATCCTCCTTTTGACGCGCACCAATCCCTCCGCCGTCCTCTACCGGGACGACTTGCTCGCGAGGTGAAGCAGCAGGAGGAGGTTGCGTCAAGACTTCAGCAGCCCCTCCCTTGTGCTGACGAATAACGTTGCCAAGACCCGCCAATTGGAACGTGAGACCGCCAACAATTGCAGAAAACTCGCTTGCTGCATCAAGATCTCCAGATGTGAGGTCATCCAGAAGAGAGCGGGCGCCATTCAAAAGAGAAGGCAGAACTGGACCGGAATTTTAGCATTCAGTTTGAAAATAACTCAACTGAACCAACACGTACCAGTCTCGACTTGAGAAATTTTGAGCTCCAACTCTCGGCGGTACACTTGGTCGTCAGTATTATCAGCCTCTTTCTTGGCGATGGCAATGAACTGCTGTGCGGACGTCGCCACCAGCGCTGCCTCATTTGCCGATGTTTTCGCATCACCCGCGGTAGCGGCCGCTCTCAGGGCCTCGGCGTGCTGTAGGAAGCTAGACTCTGCAAACATAAATTTAATTTTTTTCGGCGCACGCATACTTTATGATAGTCCACCCACTTGTTCCTTCGACCAAATCTCCGGCTTGGTAAATACCCTCCTGTCCAATCACCATTTTTTGAACCTCAGCGACGCCTTCCTCCCAAGCTTGCTTCACTGCCTGGTAATGCTCCAGGGCCATTGGATCATTTGGATTATTGACCAAAAGCCTTGCGGCCCCACTGTAAGCCAAAGCCAGCGCAGAGGTTCGGTTTCGTGCCGCGCGTAAATCCTGTGCCATCTGTGGGTTTGATGTGCTCACCGCATCGATGGCGGCATTGGCAACATTCTGCAGCCGCGACGCCTCACATCCAAACGCCTCAAGATCGTCGAGGAAGCCACGTTGTTCGCCGCGCAGTGCAGCGCCATGGATTCGGTTCAAAAGTGTGCCTTCCTGCTCCGAATTTGCCACGGATCCCAACACAGTGCCGGCCTCGGAAATCACGGAGCGATTTACGGATGTCTGAAGAGCGTCCGTCCGACCTAGCAGTACATCCACAGCATGTTGTACTGCTCGGCGTGCGGCATCTGTGGGATGGGCCGCGAGAGCGGCAACTGCTTCTTGGAGGCTAACCTGAGCTTGGGCAATTTCATTAACGATTGCTTGTCCTTGTTGAGTTTGCTTTGTATCCCGGGATTGTTGGAGTTGATCTGTTACTTCAGCTTTAAAGCTTGTAATATGCAAACTATGCAGGGGGACATCCTTACCTTGCGCAAATCCGACCAGGACATCCGCAACCCGGGCCTGTTCGATGGTCACGGTACGCACTGCGTTTGTATCGCCGATAGCCAAGGCATTTGCAATTCGCGGTACGTAATCCTCTTGCAGAGCCTTCTTCAATTTCCCAGCCTCGCTAACGGTCTGGACAAGTTCATGGGTCAATGGTGATGCCTGAGAATGACAAATACTCGGGGATCTCGTACCTCAGAAGCCAATCCTTCCTCCTCGGTGCGAAACTGCACAACAATCTCAATTTCCTTGACAGCGTCCAGCAGTCGTTGACAGGTCTGCTTTCGTCCGTCCACCGCGTTTTTGTTATCAGGGTATACCAGTGAAACTTTGCAGGCCCCAATCAACACTCCACTCTCCCTCATCAAAGTGGCGAGCGCAGCCTTCAAGCGCGTGCGCAGCACTTCATACAAGAGTTCGCTGACGCGTTTGTTGGTTAGTTGGGTCAACACGACGATGGTTTGTGAAGTCTGCGCAATCGTTTGCACATAAACAGAGGTATCTTTAGGTGATGCTGGTCCAAGTGAGATAGCGTCAAGGAAAGCACGCATGACCGAGGCTGCAGAGAGGATTTTGCGAACTTCGGCCTCATCAAATACATTTAGCACCGCTGTCGTTCCCGAGAGAATCCCCTTTACACCCTCCAACAAAAGCTGCCGACCTTTTGGCGAATATGGGTCTTTTCCCAGATCGTGGGTGGCATTTACCAGATTCTGGGCAGAGTTCGTGACTGGAAAGTCCAATGTTAGCGACCTGATGTGTTCTTGGGCCCCTGCTGCGGTACCATACCTTCATCACAGGCAGCAGGCATTTCAGCCTTGAGCCGACCATCCGCGCTTGGCTGCGCCTGAATCTTCTTGCCCACATTGACCAAATTTGCAATCTGAGCCTGCACCCCGCTAGCAAGACCAGTCAAGTCGGGTATTGGTGTGCCTTCAGTTTCGGCATCAGAAACAATGACGATCAAAGCCGAAACGGCATCGGCAAGAGGAGTGAGAACCGCTTTGGAGGTAGTTGTATGCATGATGACGATTGAATTTGTAGACCAGGCACCGAGTAGTGAGGTACCCTTCCCGTATTAAGTCGTATAAAGCACTCTTTTTCAGCTGCGCGTCAGAATAGGATCAACATTATCTGGCTGTCCGGGTAAGACCCTCGGACCCAACCATTTCTGTCTTGGGTAATGGGATCCCTGTTGACCCCAGTTGACCCGTAAATAAACACATTGCCAACCACTTTGTAAAGTTGACATGAGTCAGGACATGAGTATTTCAACACATTTTCACGACAACATTTTTTGCGTACATCTAGAAATTCCGGTGAGAATTCCGTAGTAAATAATCAAATTGATGCACAATTGGCATTATCCCGTTTCTAATTTCGCATATTTCTTACTCTATCCATCATTTATTTGCACTACATCTATTACTTTCCTATCTGCGAGTCGTGATAAACATGAATCCAAAGCACACACTAACTCGAGTGAAAACCACCTTGGTAAACCCAATGGAGACCGTGGAAAGATTCACACAAATTGCAAGTAATCATAAAGGGCATTAATGATTTTGTTAAGGAGCGCCAGTTGTACAAGCTTTTCCTGGGGGATATGGGAGCCCTAGGGATTTTATACCTGTAAGAGGCAAGCCCTAGCCCGCCCTAGCCGGCGCAACGTGCTGCGCAAACGGGCAAACGGCGCTGGCGGCTATTTATGCAGATCGTCGTCTTGCCAACGCCGCTTCCAGCCGCTCAACCGCCCAACAACTATAACACTATAGCCCAGGCCTGATCATCTTTCCCCATCCCCGTTCTTCTGTCGATCCGCAAACTCATTGCGGACTGTCGGTTTCGGGCTCAACAAGGTAAGCCAGACGGTTCAGAGGGAGGAGGAACCGGAATCGTCGCGCGATCTCGATCCCGGAGGTGTCAGGGCGCTCGACAACAGGAAGATCCGGGAGATCTATCGTCGATGCATGCGACGACAGAGGGGGTTTGTGACTGGCAGCAGCCGTCCCGCCGGTGCGGCTGCTTGTTTTCCTGCTCAGATCTTGCCCGGAATCTCACTGATCTTCGGGCCAGCCAGGGGATCATAAGATTTCCCACGTTGAACATTCACTAATATCCACTCCTGTTTTCTCACAGATGGCTCCCAATCACGATGTTCACCAGGTCGCCCCGACTTTGTACTCAAATGAGGGCCCCGGTAACCTCTACTTTTCCAACTTGCACCTTGGTGGCGCTATCCTCGGTGTTCCCCTAGTCCTCCTCTTCCTGACCGGCTGGTCATTAAGCTGGTATCCGATCTTTGCCGCTCTTCTGGCTTTGCCTGTATTCGCTGCTTTCAACGTTCTCTACTGCCAGTATGCTGCTCCTATCCGTCCTCAGCGCAACTTGTCTGGCAAGTCGATCGAGGACTACATGACCGTTAAAGACAAGGACCTGCAGAAGAAATACTTTGGCAAGAACAAGATTCCTATCGAAGCTTTCTTTGAGGCATACTTTGACGAGAAGATTGACATCAAACATGACATGCTTGAATTGCTGGAAGCACGTCACGACTGGGCCAAATTTATCTTTACTGTTTCGCAAGCCAAATTCTTCCTGACTCAATGGATCCCTGAACTATTGTGGCACTCAAAGAAGCAGGATGAAGATCAAGTCCGTGAGCACTATGACCGTGGTGATGACTTTTACGAGGCATTCCGTAAGTTTATAAGATCCCATACTGATGATATATACACCTGCTTACTCTACTATTGCACTCAGTTGGCCCAATGATGATTTACACCTCTGGAGTAATGACGACAAACGACAACCGTCAGACATTGGAAGAGCTTCAACAGAACAAGCTGGACCTTGTCTGCAAGAAGATCAACCTGAAGCCTACTGATCGTATGCTTGACATTGGTTGTGGTTGGGGAACTCTCTCTGTCCACGCTGCTAAGCAAGCCGCCAAAGTTACGGCTGTTACTCTCGGCAAAAACCAAGCTGCTTGGGGTAACCGCAAGGCCCAGGAAGCCGGTGTCAGCTCTAAAGTTGAAATCCTCTGCTCTGATTACCGTGACATCCCCAAACAAAAGTTCGACAAAATCACTTGCCTCGAAATGGCCGAGCATGTCGGCGTACTTCGTTTCCAGACCTTCTTACTGCAAGTCCGTGAATTGCTTGAAGATGACGGTATTTTCTTCATGCAAATTGCTGGTCTTCGCCGCTCGTGGCAATACGAGGATTTGATGTGGGGTCTCTTTATGGCCAAATACGTGTTCCCTGGTGCCGATGCCTCCACTCCTTTGAACTGGTACGTCGAGCAGCTCGAGCGCGCCGGGTTCGAAGTTGCCAGCAGCGAGACTCTGGGAGTTCACTACTCTGCCACCATTTACCGCTGGTACTCCAACTGGATGAAGAACAAGGACAAGATTGTTGGCAAGTATGGTGTCCGCTGGTTCCGTGTCTGGGAGGTGAGTGTTTTTTTTGCACACGTATGCGTTGTCTTACGCAGATAATCTGATCAATTTAAACTCTTCAGTACTTCCTTGCCTACTCCACCATTGTGGCTCGCCAGGGTAGCGCTACTGTTTACCAGCTGGTTTGCCACAAGAACCTCAACTCCTTTGACCGTACCCAATTCGTCAAGGCTCGTTAAGGACATACTTTGCGGAATGGTGCCGTGCGTCCAATCATAGCGCCCCCCTTCTTTGTTTTCTCAACAATTGTGTTTAGTGTATTTAAACAAGTTCGTGCCAAGACCTTTATGTGATTTAAATTCATTGTACTGTACTTTGTAATTTGATTTGTGGGCTCCCAAGGAATATCATATCTTAGAGCTTTAAATTAAACACAAAACGCACGATAAGTTACAAAGTCTTCGTCACCCTCGCCCCGCAGCTCCACATCCACATCTGCTGGAATAAAATACACGAATCCCGTGTCAACCTCGTCTTCCTTTTCCCCCGCTTTGAATACACCTTTTCCGGCGGTAACAACCACCAGACTTGGCCCTTGAACACCCTTCACCTTCTCCGTGACGCCCTTAGCCAACTTTGTCTGCAAGATGGAGAATTCAGCGATTGGTGGGTCATAGAGGGTGGTATGAGAAGTGGCCGGGTACGGTTCGCCGCGTAGGATTTGAGCATCGGCGGGACCATATTTGTAGGTCAGCGAGGACACCAGCGTCTTTACATCCTTGAACTTTGGGGTAAGACCCGCGCGGATAACATTGTCGGATGCAGCCATGCATTCGACGCAGTCTGAGATATACAAAGCATTAGGCTTATAATGTAAGTGAGGCAAATAACAAAACGTACCACCAGATAAGTAGGCATGTGGTTCATTCGCAGCCAAAAAGATTGCCTCGCCCGGACTCAGCTTTACGTGGTTGAGCAGGAACGCACAGAAAACGCCACCATCCTTGGGAAACTGCATATTGAGACGATCCACCAACTCCTCGATTGAGCCCCCTGTTTCGGGAGTTGCAGATGCCCGTAGTCGTGTAATCAACTTGAGTAGATTCAGATTGATCTTTCCTGCATCGGCTTCCAGCAGCGCCTGGAACAGTTTTTTGAGCGCGGCTTTCCCTTCGTCCGCCTTGCCCACGGCCGCATCAAACTCTGTGGCGACTTCTTCACCGACCAAATCCCGAAATTCTGGGAATGCCGCTAGGTGCTCTTTGATTTCTTCCAATGGCTTAAAGTTGATGAAGGCTTCGAATGGTGTGAGTGCGATAGCCATCTCTGGCTTGTGATTTGGGTCTTTGTACACGTCCGGGAACTCCTTATGTAACTTCTGAGCAAGCGTCTTGTCCGGATGCGCTTGGATGGATAGTGCTTTACGAATGGAAAGAATCTTGAACAAGAAGGGTAGATCTCCGTCATATTCGCCGTGGATCTTGGCACCCAGAGTTTCGGGACTCAGGATAGACTTGAGAGGTTCACCTCCGTCCACCAGCTTGGAGGGCGCGTTGGTGTGGGTTCCCATCCATAGCTACAGAGATCGCGATGGTCAAGATGGTGCACGGGAGATGGAAAAATTGACGCGAATTAGAGGGATAAGTACCTCGGCATATGGCTTCTGAGACTCGATGTGTACCCCCGGTGAAGATTGGGCAAGCTGGGCGACCTTGGACTCGTTGCCAACCTTTCCCCAGTCATACGACTGGGTAGGACACTCTAAGCGATGGATAGACATTTTAAAGACTTAGACGAGCTACTAAATGAGATTAGTCAAATGCACAAAGTACGGCAGCAATGGTCGTTTCACTTACTGTTGGATTGCAATAGATGGTTTCTTTTCCAAATGAACTTTTTTGTTTGTAAAGACCTTCCAAGTTGCGCCTGGCGCGGCGGCTGCCAAATCTCCACGGGTCTTCTTGCCATTTCTCCACCCCCTGTCATGGTGACTCACAAAGCCCCTTTGTAAAGTGGGTTCACAGCCACTTGCCCGGACAAAAGTCCGACAATCTTTGGCTCAGATCCATTTTACCCTCCCTTGCTTGCAAATACTCCTTTAGCAAGCAACGTCCCACACAAACTCGATAAAAGATATGTCCTCCAACAGCACCCAGTCTGAGGATGTCTATAATGCCATGCTCGCATTAATAGATGAGCATAATGAAGCCAGCAGAAAGCTATCACAGAGGATGACAGACCTGATGGCTTTAACCCCGGTTACTCCAACTCTCATGCAAACAGCGTTGCGGGCGGTACAGCCTGTGGGTCATAGGGCTCCTACTTCGTCTGAGGGTAACTTTACACCCTTGAAGCCAATGATGAACCATGGAAAATCTCATGCGCCCAATTGTTTACTTACAGCAGAAATCAGTATTGGGTTGAACGCTACCGACGAGGCTCACAACGACTCGACCAATACACAGCCTAGTGGTCAAATTCAGCTTGGAGGTAAAGTATTCCTCTTCAATGTTTGTTGGTCATCAAGCTCATTTGGCTCATTGTCATCCTAGAACCCCATATCGGCTTGAACGACGACGGCGAGAATGCCACTTCAAACGATGCGGAAGATGACGGGAGGCTTGATGACCAGTCAGTTTTGAACAGTTCTGGAGATGCCACGACTTCTGATGGTATGATTGCGCCCAAAGACAGTAAAGGTTCACACGCTTAAATAAACCTTGTTTGCGCAGCATGGACCCCGCCCCTCCCTCCTTCCGGTCCATTTGCCACCGCAGAGGAAGCAGATCATGCTTTGAAGCAGTTTGCCATCGACAACGGATTTGCTATCGCGAACCTAAGGGAGCAACGCGTTTCTGGGCCAGGAAGCGCAGTTCACAAAATCTGGCGCCCCTGCGCATGCCACGGCGAGTATAAGCCTAAGGACCAAGGTGTGCCACTGTGCAAAAAGGGGAGCAAAAAGACCGGTTGCGGCTATATGGCAATTCTGAAGGGTGTAGTGAACAAAGGGGTTGTGGGAGAATGGTCAATCAAATTGTCCGATACCGTGGGCTCAGGAACCCATACGGGACACATGCAGTTGACAATGGCGGGGTTGAAGACTATGTTTCAAGCTCGGCGTTTTACCCAAAATCCTACTGTGTCCCGGGAAATCCAAAATATGATCGAGGCGGGCACAAAACCGCGAGAGATCTTGGCTACCATCAACAAGCACACGTCTCGGCCATTGGTGACGATCAAAGAAATCACGAATCAAAACTCGAAAACCATGGAAAACATACTGCAGGGACGTTCTCCCTTGACAGCACTGCTCGACACCCTTTCCCAGTCTGTGGAGCAAGGTGTTGTTACAGACGTGGTCCAGAATGAAGAGAATGTCTTGACTCACCTTTTCTTTCAAACTGATGTGAGTTCGATGGCTCAAAACCTTGTCTTATTTTCTTTTAATCCTCGTGGCATCTAGCGGGAGATGGCAAAGCTTTTAGAAAAGTTTGGCGATGTTCTCATAATGGACTGTACGTACCGGACAAACCGGCACAGAATGCCGCTTCTCCACGTCGTGGGAATCACCGACACCTTTCATTCCTTTTCCGGCGCGTTTATGCTGATGGCAAACGAAACGACTGAAGATTATAAGATTGCGCTTGATCGTCTGACAGCTTCGCTGCCAAAGCCACCACACGTCGTTGTCATTGATTGCGACACCGCCTTCATTGCAGCCGTGAAAGCTCAGTGGCCTAATACGAAGATCATCCTGTGCCGATGGCACTTGTGGCAGAATATAAAAAAACATTGCCAGAAGAATTTCGTTGACGACGACGAGAAGCATGATGCAGAAGCATTCTCCGAATTCAAAGAGTAGGTTCTATATTCCAATGCTCATAACCTGTGATTGCTCAGATATTTCAATATAGGGCATGGATGGAACTGGAAAGCGCTACTACAGAGGAAAGCTTTTTTCAACTCTGGGAACAGATGGAGAAGGACATTGACAAGGCAACGTTCGCCTATCTGGAAAAGAACAAGATGCCCTTACGCCAACATTGGGCCAGCGTGTTTATCGATAAACATCAACATTTGAATGCAACTGTGACTTCGCGCGTCGAAGGAAAGCACTGGGCTTCTATCAAGTCCAACGGCTCTGCCAACTCCACCATCTTCACGTTGTATCAAACTATCAAAAGAAATTGCGACCAGCAGATGGCGAATTATCAGGCTGCTGTCGTTGCAAACTCGAACACCATCCACCGCTTTCTCACCGAAGATGATATACAAGAAAAGCAGAAAAAAAGATTCATAACCCGTGTCAAAGTCAAGCCTTTCTACTCGGAAGTTAATCAACGCCTTTCTTTGCACATACTCACCATTCTTGACCAAGAACGAATCAAGGCAGATAGGATTGTCAAAGCCAATGATCCTAACACTGTTTTGAGCGAAGGGTCATTGGTCCTGAAACCATGCACCTCATGGCATAGAACAGTCATGGGTATGCCGTGTGCGCATGAGATATTAGCTATGCGGAGAGAGGATCGTGGATTGAAGATGAGTGATTTCACTTCAAGATGGCATCTGCAGCCAGTCACCGCCAGCTCGGAGGTGCTTGAACCTCCAGTCGGTCGCTTTACCAATTCTACGCATGGGCGTGGGAATAAAAGGCTGCGGACATCGGCAGAGATCGCAGAAAGCCAGCTGCAAGCGAGCCAACGACACTGTGGAGTGTGCCAGGCACGTGGGCATGACAGAACGCAATGTCCGTCTGCTCTTGTAGCTACGCAAGCCGCGCAAACAATTTTCGACGATATTTCCGACTTGAACGTCCCCGCACCTGGAAGCAGCTCAGAGGCACCACGCAAAATTCGGGCTGCACCGCGATGCTCCGGTTGTGGGTCGTCGGGCGACACTTACAAGAGTTGTGCAGCAAAAAACTGATTTTTCCTTTTACATCTATCTTTTGTCTACAATTACATTTCCGTTCCGGTATCGCCAGTATTCTCCTGGCATTTTCAGCAGTTTTCTTGAAGCATTTGACCCAAGCAAGCATGCTCTATATAGATGGTGAACATGCTATGTTTGCTCCGTATACCCGTGTAGTGAGCGGGGGGCAACCAGGCAACTAACCAGGCAATACCGGGCACTGCGCCAGGCCTGGGGCCAGGCAAGCACGGCCGCAAGTGGCTGTGCACTCCATGAAAAACCATGCCAACAACGGACGTGACTCATAGGGGTGGAGAAATGGGCGGCTGCCAAATCTCCACGGGTCTTCATGCCATTTCTCCACCCCTATGAGTCACGTCCGTTGTTGGCATGGTTTTTCATGGAGTGCACAGCCACTTGCGGCCGTGCTTGCCTGGCCCCAGGCCTGGCGCAGTGCCCGGTATTGCCTGGTTAGTTGCCTGGTTGCCCCCCGCTCACTACACGGGTATACGGAGCAAACATAGCATGTTCACCATCTATATAGAGCATGCTTGCTTGGGTCAAATGCTTCAAGAAAACTGCTGAAAATGCCAGGAGAATACTGGCGATACCGGAACGGAAATGTAATTGTAGACAAAAGATAGATGTAAAAGGAAAAATCAGTTTTTTGCTGCACAACTCTTGTAAGTGTCGCCCGACGACCCACAACCGGAGCATCGCGGTGCAGCCCGAATTTTGCGTGGTGCCTCTGAGCTGCTTCCAGGTGCGGGGACGTTCAAGTCGGAAATATCGTCGAAAATTGTTTGCGCGGCTTGCGTAGCTACAAGAGCAGACGGACATTGCGTTCTGTCATGCCCACGTGCCTGGCACACTCCACAGTGTCGTTGGCTCGCTTGCAGCTGGCTTTCTGCGATCTCTGCCGATGTCCGCAGCCTTTTATTCCCACGCCCATGCGTAGAATTGGTAAAGCGACCGACTGGAGGTTCAAGCACCTCCGAGCTGGCGGTGACTGGCTGCAGATGCCATCTTGAAGTGAAATCACTCATCTTCAATCCACGATCCTCTCTCCGCATAGCTAATATCTCATGCGCACACGGCATACCCATGACTGTTCTATGCCATGAGGTGCATGGTTTCAGGACCAATGACCCTTCGCTCAAAACAGTGTTAGGATCATTGGCTTTGACAATCCTATCTGCCTTGATTCGTTCTTGGTCAAGAATGGTGAGTATGTGCAAAGAAAGGCGTTGATTAACTTCCGAGTAGAAAGGCTTGACTTTGACACGGGTTATGAATCTTTTTTTCTGCTTTTCTTGTATATCATCTTCGGTGAGAAAGCGGTGGATGGTGTTCGAGTTTGCAACGACAGCAGCCTGATAATTCGCCATCTGCTGGTCGCAATTTCTTTTGATAGTTTGATACAACGTGAAGATGGTGGAGTTGGCAGAGCCGTTGGACTTGATAGAAGCCCAGTGCTTTCCTTCGACGCGCGAAGTCACAGTTGCATTCAAATGTTGATGTTTATCGATAAACACGCTGGCCCAATGTTGGCGTAAGGGCATCTTGTTCTTTTCCAGATAGGCGAACGTTGCCTTGTCAATGTCCTTCTCCATCTGTTCCCAGAGTTGAAAAAAGCTTTCCTCTGTAGTAGCGCTTTCCAGTTCCATCCATGCCCTATATTGAAATATCTGAGCAATCACAGGTTATGAGCATTGGAATATAGAACCTACTCTTTGAATTCGGAGAATGCTTCTGCATCATGCTTCTCGTCGTCGTCAACGAAATTCTTCTGGCAATGTTTTTTTATATTCTGCCACAAGTGCCATCGGCACAGGATGATCTTCGTATTAGGCCACTGAGCTTTCACGGCTGCAATGAAGGCGGTGTCGCAATCAATGACAACGACGTGTGGTGGCTTTGGCAGCGAAGCTGTCAGACGATCAAGCGCAATCTTATAATCTTCAGTCGTTTCGTTTGCCATCAGCATAAACGCGCCGGAAAAGGAATGAAAGGTGTCGGTGATTCCCACGACGTGGAGAAGCGGCATTCTGTGCCGGTTTGTCCGGTACGTACAGTCCATTATGAGAACATCGCCAAACTTTTCTAAAAGCTTTGCCATCTCCCGCTAGATGCCACGAGGATTAAAAGAAAATAAGACAAGGTTTTGAGCCATCGAACTCACATCAGTTTGAAAGAAAAGGTGAGTCAAGACATTCTCTTCATTCTGGACCACGTCTGTAACAACACCTTGCTCCACAGACTGGGAAAGGGTGTCGAGCAGTGCTGTCAAGGGAGAACGTCCCTGCAGTATGTTTTCCATGGTTTTCGAGTTTTGATTCGTGATTTCTTTGATCGTCACCAATGGCCGAGACGTGTGCTTGTTGATGGTAGCCAAGATCTCTCGCGGTTTTGTGCCCGCCTCGATCATATTTTGGATTTCCCGGGACACAGTAGGATTTTGGGTAAAACGCCGAGCTTGAAACATAGTCTTCAACCCCGCCATTGTCAACTGCATGTGTCCCGTATGGGTTCCTGAGCCCACGGTATCGGACAATTTGATTGACCATTCTCCCACAACCCCTTTGTTCACTACACCCTTCAGAATTGCCATATAGCCGCAACCGGTCTTTTTGCTCCCCTTTTTGCACAGTGGCACACCTTGGTCCTTAGGCTTATACTCGCCGTGGCATGCGCAGGGGCGCCAGATTTTGTGAACTGCGCTTCCTGGCCCAGAAACGCGTTGCTCCCTTAGGTTCGCGATAGCAAATCCGTTGTCGATGGCAAACTGCTTCAAAGCATGATCTGCTTCCTCTGCGGTGGCAAATGGACCGGAAGGAGGGAGGGGCGGGGTCCATGCTGCGCAAACAAGGTTTATTTAAGCGTGTGAACCTTTACTGTCTTTGGGCGCAATCATACCATCAGAAGTCGTGGCATCTCCAGAACTGTTCAAAACTGACTGGTCATCAAGCCTCCCGTCATCTTCCGCATCGTTTGAAGTGGCATTCTCGCCGTCGTCGTTCAAGCCGATATGGGGTTCTAGGATGACAATGAGCCAAATGAGCTTGATGACCAACAAACATTGAAGAGGAATACTTTACCTCCAAGCTGAATTTGACCACTAGGCTGTGTATTGGTCGAGTCGTTGTGAGCCTCGTCGGTAGCGTTCAACCCAATACTGATTTCTGCTGTAAGTAAACAATTGGGCGCATGAGATTTTCCATGGTTCATCATTGGCTTCAAGGGTGTAAAGTTACCCTCAGACGAAGTAGGAGCCCTATGACCCACAGGCTGTACCGCCCGCAACGCTGTTTGCATGAGAGTTGGAGTAACCGGGGTTAAAGCCATCAGGTCTGTCATCCTCTGTGATAGCTTTCTGCTGGCTTCATTATGCTCATCTATTAATGCGAGCATGGCATTATAGACATCCTCAGACTGGGTGCTGTTGGAGGACATATCTTTTATCGAGTTTGTGTGGGACGTTGCTTGCTAAAGGAGTATTTGCAAGCAAGGGAGGGTAAAATGGATCTGAGCCAAAGATTGTCGGACTTTTGTCCGGGCAAGTGGCTGTGAACCCACTTTACAAAGGGGCTTTGTGAGTCACCATGACAGGGGGTGGAGAAATGGCAAGAAGACCCGTGGAGATTTGGCAGCCGCCGGAGAAATGGCATGAAGACCCGTGGAGATTTGGCAGCCGCCCCTGGCGCGATGACGGACCTTGGAGAGTTGGTGGCGGCTTACGCGATACACGTGATTCTCTGGTGATTTTCCAAGCCACTTCTCGCGTCCGCGTATTTGCAGCTTGAAATCGCAACGCGTTCCAATATAGTCGGTCTAGATAGTGGGAAAATGTCAAATATGTATGGTGCGTGAGCAAGGTTCTGACAGTTCGATACGAGGACTTTTAACTAAAAATCGGATGCTTCCATAGGACGCCCACCAACGGGATCTATGGCTAATAGGCCTAGCAGCCGTGCAGGCGCTGGTGCTGCAGGAGGAGGAGGTGCTGGGGGAGGAACTTGTATGAACAAAGATTGCGCTTGATGAAATAGTACCGAGGGATAGGAGCTAATTTTCTGGCTTAAATAGCATGGGGGCGACCAGGAGTCACGGCTGGGCCGGGTGCACCACCAAGGACAGGTATGAGGCATCAGGAATCAAGCTGCGTCAACATTTACTAAAAGCATGCTGTAGCGGTGCGCGGGATGGGTGTTGGTGGAGCAGGAGCGGCAGGTGGGATGGGTACCGCACGACCGACAACAAATATGCGACAAGGAGGTACGACTTCTAATGGATAGTGCATTTGCGACGGAAACCAACGAGCGTTCGTGAAGGTCTGCAGATTCCGGATCGTCCCATGACACATCAAGGTCTAACCGGCCTCCCTCATCCCCCACCGACTCTCTCATCTGGCCGCCAAATCCACGATCCATCCTACTTTCAACACCTCCTCCGCACTCGGCTTTCCCTCCTTCAACGCGAAATCAGCAACCTCCATAACCTTCATGCGACCTTGGCAAAGGAATCCGCACATACGGCGCAATTTGAAAAGCGCGCAGATCTACTCGTGGAGGAGCTAAAGGCGCTTCAGGGGGATCTCGGGGATTTGAATATGTTGGTAGAGCAAATACACGCGGAAGTTGATTTGGAGGAGCTCGAACGGCGTGTTGGGGTCGTAAAAGGAAAGAATGAACGTGAGAACAGTGTTCTAGAATCTGTTTTCGAAGAACGGCGACAGTAAGTCGCGTATTTCTTGACTGGCTAACGCGTCGAAGTCTCTGAGTCTCCACTACAGACGCGACCAATCGGTGGCCGATCTGCAAGCCCAAATCACCGCACTCCATGCTCAATCATCCCATCTGCTAGCATCCCTCCCACCTGCTCAACAAGCGCATCATGCATCCCTCCTCGCTTCCATCTCAAATCATCAACTTACCATCACCCAGCACCAGACAACGTTAGCGACTCTAAACCGTACAACGGAAGACTTGAAACGTGACGTTGGACGAGATGAGCGACGAGTGCGAGCTGTGGGGGTCATGCAGCGGCTTGATGTGGCTCGGAGGAAAAAAGCAGAGTTGGAGGAAGAGCTGCGCAAGTTGGACGGAGGGGAGGCCGAAGGTGATGAACGAGGACGGCTGTTGCAGCAGGTACGCGCTGCTGTACCATAACTGATCCTTTTGGTTCTGAACTATGAGATAGGTCAAGCAAGACAATCAGGAGACGTCAGCAATGGATCGCAAGATCGCAGATCTGGAGGCGCAGTCTTCTTCCTTGAAGCTGCAACTCTCGCAACTGGACCTCTCTTTAGACTCCCTTCAAAGTAAGACATTTTGACCGTTCCTGGTTCACGCAATCAAGCAACTTTGGCTTAATATACCCTCCTCTGTATAGGCGACAAGAAGGCTAAATACGACGAGCTGGTCAAGCGCGATAAGGACATGACTACATTTATCGAAGCATCCGAGGCGAAAAAAGCGGCAGCACAAACGCGCAACGTTGCAACAGAACAGAAAATCGTCCAACTGCTCGAAGAAATCAAAGGATTAGCCAAGCATGAAATGACGACAAGCGCACCGGGCGCTGAAATGCCCACCCCGGGGGCATTAAATGACTTGCAGGGGGACCTCAAGATGAAAGAACAGGAAATGCGAAATGCCGAGACGACTATGGAGGCTTTGGTACAAGGTACGCAATACTACCTTCCCACTGTCATCAGTCGAAGCTAATAGGTGAATCTTGAACCTGTATAGAGCGCGATCGCCGGCTACAAGATTACGAAAAAGTGCTTGCCCTCGAATCCAAAATGTCTCTCGAGCTCCCCCACTTGAACAACCAACTGTCAACCCTCCAAACATCTCTATTGGCCATTTCAGACCTCGAAACCGTACGCACGCAATTGGAAACACGACGACAAGAGCTTCAAACCGCTGCCGCTGATCTGGCCGCATTCAAGAAGAATGTGCGCGACCGAGTCGAGGCGGTGGGACTAACTGCTGAAGCGAAACGGGCACATTTGGTCGAAAGCGAAACTGGGGCGGTACTGAGTGGTATGGAACAGCGCATACGATATGCGGAAGGCACAAACTTTCATTTGAAAGAATGTACGTATAGAATTGCGCGGGAATGGGTCCTTTCCGTTTGGATAACTAACAAGCTTTGCTTTAGATATATCCTCTAAACTGGCTGAAAGTGACTACGCGCCTGTCAAGACTGAAGTAATTGGCTTGATGGACGAAATCAATAGGGGTGTCATCAAGATTCTGGGTGGTGCAGCTACGGCTGCGCGTTGACCTGCTCGTTACAATGTAGAATTAGACAAGTTTGGCAGCTTGAGAACTAATCATTGGCCGGGCATCAACTGGGGCGCTCCAAGTTTTCCTCACATAGAAGTCAATATATTTCGAAAGCGTCCAATCAATAATTGTACATCTATTCACGGGGAAAAAATGCCTTACGACAGCAATCAGACTGCGCGGATTTTCCACGCAGCCCACGACGTGACGCCCCATACAGCCAAAAACACGCCGCAACCCATTACGACGTTCCCCACTACCCATAAGTCAGGCCACGCCTTGGGTGGTGGCACGACGGCCTCCATCGCATGCCAAGACACCAAGGCGGTCAACACACCGTCCGCGGCAACGCGAGGGAGGAGGCTGACGCGGGGCCAAGTGAAAGCTGTTATCCAGAGCCAAAGGATGAGGACTAGACTGTATTCGAGGACGAGACCGTCGCGTCGGAGGAGTGGAAAGAGACTAAAGCGAAAATTTGAGTACTGCATACACGTAAAAGAGTCTGATTTTGGTTTTGCTCACCTGAATGTCGCGACGCTGACAAACAAGCCCATCACAAACACTATCCCATCTGCCCAAACCTTTGTTGGTTTATCTCCAACTTTGGTGTCACTTTTACTAGCATCGTCATCGGCCATCCCGATCCCCATAAGCAGCACCGCGGGTAAGATCGGCAGCAGTATACTCTTCTCATGTACTTGAAACGCAAAAAGGAAGAATGACAGGGATCCCCCAAGAAGGGCAATCAGAAATTGAGTTATCGACGGATTTCGCAGGAGTGGTATCGTCGGGATAAATGTTGTGAGGAGGGTGAGGGATGTACTGAACACGTTACGAAAAGTTAGAATGCGCAATGTGCAGGTAGGGAGAGGACCTTCTGACTTACCTTAACGTTATGAGATCCCCAACGCCAAATCGCTGCTTTAGCTTGATGATGACGGATAGGGCACACCAGACATTTGCTACCTTGTCCTCATACAGTCCACGCTGCACGGGAAAGATTCGGTGAATGACCTGCCCCAGCTCTTGAATCCAATCATGGGGGGTTGTCAATGAAGGTGAGTAATATGTGGCAAGGGCCAGGTGTGTACCAATGAGAACGGCAAAGGATGCCACAGTGGTCATGGCAATGCCGCAAAACAGGCGGATGCTTGAAAAAGTTGAATCGAAAGTCAGTTGACGTTCTAAGAGAGCAGGGTGCGAACGTACCCAGCGCCTCTGGAACGCTCCCAGCGTTTCCAGCACGCTCCAAGCAGCCCCATAAACACCGGTACAGCCCAAAACAGGGCCATTTGCTTGAAGCCCAGTGCAGCCACGAATGCCACGCAGCAGCGCATATACCGTTCTTGCATGTAAAATACGATGGTCCACAGCATGAAACCCAGCATGACGGCATTGTACTGAAAATGGCCGTGGTCTATGAGTAGTAAGGGTGAGGATAAAAGGATGAGGTTGATCAAGACCGTCTATCAGATAAGTGTCAATGTTATTTATCGCCATTGGGACAACATGGTTTGCGTACCTGGTTGACCACACTTAAACGATACATTTTGGCCCATGTGCGAACAAAAGCGTAAACGGCAGGAACAAAAACGATGAACTCGCTCACTAGAGCTGTCCATCGCATAAACAACTTGATGCCATCACCCTCGATCCCTCTTGAGGTGTCCAGCGCTGTCCACGCGGGATTGATCTTCTCTGCGCTAGTCCCGTTAGATCACCCCATGAGCCCCCGAGTCAGCATCCACATATACTTACATCCACCCACATATCCATGCATGCAACGCCGTTAATGGCGGATAATCCAACCCCCAGTAATCCAGTTCGTACCAGTACCAGTCTCCCGCAGGTACCCCACGCGTCAGTTCCATCCAATGCCGTTGCGCTTCAAAGTCCCCATGACGAGGCGGATTACCCGCACCAGAATAGGAGCCGAGCGATACTGTATGCCGGATGTAGAGAGCAAAGAGGAGGGTTGTTGGTAGGTGGAGGTTTGGAGGAAGTGCAGTAAACAAAGCTTTCAATGGGTTGAGCAGAGGGTTGATGCTGGACTTTGGGGGCGATTGTGATACATCGGCCAAAGAGGTTTCATCCAGGGTTTCATCGTCTGCCGGTACCACTTTGTAGGCATTTCGGAGTGGGCTTTTGGGTGTGCTCTTTCGAGCTCGTAATCCCGAGTCGGGTTTGCCCATTTCTCCTTCCCTTTCACGCACCCGGGTGTGTATGTGCTTGTAGGTCCTAATGAGCTACTCTGCTGTATCAATGAGTAAGGCTATGACCGTTCATCGTCGCTAGAGCTTGCGTTTATAGCCTGTGGCTTCTTCCCGACCAGCGGACCAGGCAGATTCGGCGGATCTCTGGTGATCTCTGAAATACCTTCCAGGGTGGTGACAACCTCTAATTGGCGCTCAGGAAATGCTGTTTGAACGGTTGGTGCGGCACAGTCATAGAATTCTGAAGGACGCGACTTTCTTGATGCCCAAGAAGGACTTTAAGACTGGCGCACGTGACGGCCGAAATGGCCGGCGCCGTCCAAATCGTGAATACCTTCGCGCTGCCCTTCGCGCGGATCGAAGGAATCGTCTGGCCATCAGAGAAACTCTGAACACACCCCGCACGGGCCGCACGGGCCGCACGATGATCTCTTTACAGTCTAGCAATCGTGCTACGGTATGAATAGGGGTAGGTTGCCTTGCCCATCAAAATCTACTTTAATCTGTCATGTGAGGTCTTCATAGCCTCGACCTTCATTACGGATTGACTACCCTCTGTGCTCTACCATCAAGTTTCTTGGATCAGTCAAAGAAGTATTCCTCAGGATTGATATGGTTGGGTGCCTCAAACGAGACCAGTATATTCGAAAACATTGAACAGAAAAAGAAAAAAAAAGGAAAACGAAACAGTCTGACACCAGCAACAAGAAATATATACATCAAGTCTAGACTAAGCTAAATCAGAAGAATGGGGGCGATCTAATGTCTCTCAACAACCATAAGCCTCTACAACTCCCATCCTCCAATCCTCCTCTTCAGCACCGCCGGGCATAACACCCACACTGGGCCGAATGCGTGAAGTTGATCGAGGAGGGGCGCGCATGGCGGCTGGGGAAGCCGACGATGAGGAAGGGGATGAACCATCATTTTCGGCCGAGAATCCAGAGTCGCGACGCAAGGCGTTGGCCGAGATGAGCATGGGTGATGAACTCTTTGGTTGTGCTTCGCGTTCTGCTGGTTGCGCGGGGGTAGGAGCAACGCTAACGGTCTGGTTGTCAGGCAAGGGCTTGTTCACGGGAGCATACTGGTAAGGTTGTGGGGTAAAGAAGAAGGAAATGGGAGGGGTAGCGAGAATGTGCGCAGGGATTTGCTCTAGTATCGCGCTCAAATAATGTGTCAATTCCGCTTGCTGGTTTGTCACGCGCTGCGACGTGGGAGGGAAAGCCAATGGCAGAGGTAATCGAGTCCGATTTTGGAATGCGATGGGTAATGAGTTGTGAAGGGTCTGGAATTGGGGAAATGTGCGCGTCAACGCGTAGGACTGTTGGCCCGGCTTGGAGAAGCGTAAAGTGTATTCCAAGGGCGTTGTCGATGTTGGCAAACGGGTGGAGATGACTGTTATGGAGGAAGAAGGCTTATTGATACTGCTCTGCACGGGCGCGGCGAAATGGTGGGAATGCGGAATGGGTTGTTGATATTGTTGCAGAGAAGGGCGTCGTAGGGGTGCGCCGGGGGGTGCCTGAGCTTGGCCGAGAGCATAAGAATTGAGACTCGAATTTGATTTTGACCTGGAATGAGTAACTGCGTTGGGGGGTGGTTGGTGTTGAGTGGGTTGCGAGGGAACAGCTCTGTAGACACTTCGGGGCACAGTTCCTGAGCGTTGGTTTCCCAAGCGATCAGAGTGATCAGCTGGAAGCTGAGAGGTAGACGAGGACAGATGCGGTGGAACATGGAGTGCGCCATCCGAGTATCTCCTTGAGGCTGCTGATGCCGCGTTGTTGTTTTGGAGATGGGTAAACCAGTTTCGCGAGGTGGTGGTTGTAGTGGTCGTGGTGTTGTTGTTGGAGGTCACTGAGGATCGACCGCTGCCCGTCATGGCTGCAATAATCTTTTGGGACGTAGATTTGGAAGAAGGGGGGTCGATGGGGCCATCGTGGCTCGATTTGCGGGAGAGACGGTTGAGAAGGCCACTGGTAGACGAAGCTTGAGCTTTGGCCTGTTGTGCCTGGCTCTGGGCATGAGCTTGCGCATGTGCTTGGGCCTTGCTGTGAACCGCCTGGTTCTTCTGTTGATTCGCAGCTGCAACCGCCGCCGCGGCAGCATTGTTGGCATTGGGAGAGGGATCCTTGCTCAACAAATCGACAATCTCAAAGTGCGAGGCAGGGACCAGTCCAGAGACGGCCGTGCGAGAGAACGGGGTCGCATACTGGGTACTGACAAAGTACAGTCCGCGTGGGTTGTCCGCGGATAGGACGTAAAAGGCCTGCGATTTACGAAAGGACAAGAGGGTTTCGTCGGCCAATGTAGTGGTGAGCAGGAGCTTTTCCTCACTGGTCGTCGTCGTTGTTGCCTGGCCTGATGATCCGCCTGAGAACGAGTCCTTTGGAGCGAGAAAGTCTGCAGTCGCTCGAACTTTAAAGATGGAAGTGGCCGTAGCTACCATGCCTGCTGCTGCTGCTGCTGCTGCTGCGTTTGTCGCGAATGTCCTTGATGATGATGATGGAGAGTCAGTAATCGTTGATGCTTGGAGTTTTTGCTTCCAACTGACCTCTTTTAAAAAATGCAAACGTTCCAAAGCCAATGTTCTTTGCGGAAGGAAACTCTTGGAGCCCAGCAGATCATAAACAGCTTTTGGCAGAAAGGCAACGGCATCCTGAAACCCGCAATACAACTCCTTCATCGCTCCCTGTTGCTGCCAGCGAACTTCGCGTCAAACGCGCGGCGGCGGAAAAGGCAGCGAGCCCAGATGAAACGCGACGCAGGCCTGTGGCGTCGCGTCCCAGCGGCGGCGTTTGCGGTCAGTCTGGCTTACCTGAGCAATTTCGCCCGTTTCTGGCTTTATGCACGCCTTTTTCGGTGATATTGCCTGTGCGGCGGCCTTTGAGCCCGCCTTTTGCGGTTTTTGCCGAGGATGGCCCATAACTCGAGTAGGAAATTATCATAAGGGAAGACAAAGGCAGCTCATGAGGCCTCATATACTCCCAGTCTCCCAGAGGAAAAAACATGCATCAAATGGCGGTGGCTCTCTGGTCTCATTCTCAATCAATCCTATTTATCCGGGCCAGAGCGGCGTCGTAACTCCGGAATAACAGCTGCTGCGACGAGGACTTTGTTGGCGGAAACAAAGTGCCAAAGGGGGACGGTCTGAAATATCGTAAAGCAACAGCTTGTTCTTCTACACCCAAGGAAGAAAAAAACATTGGCGATATACCTTCGTGACAAAAAAGAAGCGGTTCTGTGCACTTTTCCCTGTCTCTTGCCGTGTGTTCTGTTGATCTCCATCAATATCAGACCTATTATATTCCTCAGCAGGTCGTCGGCAGGTTCAGAAGAATCAGAACTTGAGTTATCTGGGTTACGAGTTAAAGTTCCAAACCATCATCTAAGTCAGAATGAACGTCGACCACTGTATATATACATGTACCATCAGAATGAACAAAGAAAATGCCGCTGGCAAATTACTTGCAATGTAAACATTCGCATAAACTATTGTTATGAACGAGATGACTTTAATCTCATGGTCCATATATGCGCTCCACCCCACTTTGGGTCATCGGAGGCGAAATAGCTCAGATCACAATTCGAGCTCCCACTGTATACAGTGGGAGTATTGCCGCGCTTTGGGTGTGCGCATTTTCATTCGTGCTTTCATATCGGCTTGGCTCAATTTGGTAGTAAATACGATCGTAGCTGCGCTGGAAATCATATGAGGACAAGATATGGAAATTTAATTTATAAAGGTGAAGAGAGGCCAATCAACATAGGCACAGAAGAAACAAAAGATAAAAGAAGGGGAAGTCCGCATCTAGGCACGCTCGAGCAACACTGCGATACCTTGGCCTCCACCGATACAAGCAGATCCGAGGGCATACTTGCCGCCGGTCCGTTGAAGTTCGTGAGCCAAGTGGCCCGTAATCCGTGCTCCGGATGCTCCGAGAGGGTGGCCCACAGCAATAGCACCTCCGTTGGTGTTGGTCTTGCTACGGTCAAGACCAAGCTCCTTCTCAACAGCCAAATACTGGGCCGCGAATGCCTCATTGACTTCCACCAAATCCATGTCCTTCAAGGCCAGACCGGTTCGCTTCAATACTCCCTGAATGGCTGGGACGGGTCCAATTCCCATTATGCTGGGGTCGACACCCGTGTAAAACCAGTGGACCAAACGAGCAATAGGTTTCAGGTTGTACTTCTTTACAGCTTCTCCTGATGCAATCACAAGGGAGGCAGCACCATCTGAGATGCCCGACGCGTTACCAGCGGTTACGGTTCCCGTCTCCTTGATGAAGACTGAGGGCAACTTGGTCAGACTTTCGATGGTGGTTTGTGGACGGGGGTGTTCGTCAACGGAAAAGGACTCGGTGCCCTTTCGCGTCTTGATGTCAACGGGAGCAATTTCGGCCTTGAACCGTCCTCCTTCCTGAGCTAATGTCGTCTTTTAGTGGACAGCCACTTGAGATACAGGCAAAAGCGATTGCTCCACACATACCACTCTTCCAGCGCTGCTGACTCTGTAATGCGTACTCGTCACACTCCTTTCGTGAGATGTCGTACTTCTTGGACAGGTTTTCGGCGGTGATGCCCATTGGGATCTTTGTTGGGTAGGTATCAATCAATCCATTTGCGAGTGTGTCCTCCAACTTCAAACTACGGTGCAACATAAACACATCAATCACCCAAATTTGGTCGTTTGTTCAATTTGTTTACTTACTCGACACCGTAACGCGTTCCCGCTCGGGCATTGCGCAAGGCGTATGGAGCCTGACTCATGTTTTCCGCTCCACCCGCCAGCACAACCTCAGCTTCACCCGTCAAAATTTCTTGAGCGGCGCTGATGACGGACTGAAAACCAGATCCACACAGTCGGTTGACGTTCAATGCTGGTGTGCTTAATGGGAGGTTGGCCATGTGGCCGACGTGACGAGACATAAACGCCGCATCTAGAAAGAAGAAAATTCAATGCTAGTCCCAAATAACCGGCACCAGCAGTTTGAGAGCGTACCACCAGAAGTCTGCAACACATTGCCGTAAATGACAGAGTCAACATTGACATCCTTAAGGCCCTTCAACGCAGCAACAGACGCCAATCCTCCCAACTGAGTCGCCGTCAGGTTGGTCAGCTTTCCACCGAATGCTCCAAATGGAGTTCGCTTGGCAGCGACTATGCAATCAAGTAGTTTAGCACAACATTCGCCAACAGAGCCTGCAACGCGTGGTTGCTGAACCCACCAATGTAAATCTCTTTGGCAAACTTTGTAGACATGGTTGACAGTAAGGTTTTTGGAAGGTCGGTGTCAGGAGATGCTTGAGGGATGGAGAGGAGATGCCTTTGGGGATGGGAACAGGGAAAAAGTCGGGCGCTGCCGAATATAAATAGATGGACCCACGTGTGCCCGCGATAACGACGCGGTACGACTCTTTAGCCGGGACCTCCCGTGAGTGACAGCTGTCATTTTTGGGGTTTAGGGGCAATTTTGACAATTCTACTAAATGTATCGGAAGAGATGGGAGAGGGATGCATGTACAAGAAATAAAAAGACACTCATTTCACGCTCTCGGCACGATACATCCAAAACTTTTTCCGAATTGGATCATGCTCGGCCAGCACTTGGCACAGCTACGGTGAAGATTGCATTAGACGTGGCAATGAGTTGGATTCGAGCAAGCATCAAAGAAACCTTTTCGCATTCTGCCTTGTGTCCCTGGGCCAATTCGATGTCTAGTTGCATGGCAAGCGCGTGGGGAACTTGCCAGCAGGTACCCGCGTAGTCTTTACATGCAGTCACCAACGCCGGGTATGCTGGTAGCGGTTTGTTGGCCAGCGTCGCGGTTCTATAAGACAAAGAGTCAGAATTGAATCTTGGAGGAAAGATGGTATGAAGACTTACCCCCGAATGTAACTCCAAGCGCTCTCGTTCCGTGGGGCCAGATAAATCATCTCGACCGCGAATCTATAGGGTTCACAGGATCTTAGCGTTTGTACACGTATAGCAGCGATACTTGATCACAGATACATACTGAACTTCCGAATCCAGTTCTTCGGCCGTATGCCCTTTGGGTCTATTTTTCACGACCCAATACCGTTGATTCCACGCCGAGTTATTCCTCAGATCAGCGTCGATAAACATAGCCATTTCAAGCATCTCGCCATCCCACAAATCAAACTTTGCTACGACCCATTGCCTGCAGATAGAAGAGATGTCAGTCCCCAGTCAGGGTCGAAATCAGAACTACCAACCGGTATGACCACGCGTGGTAATTTTTGGAGTCGGAACGCAACATGCGGTTGACAAAGGCCAACTCATTTGTCCCATCATTGAGCTTCTCTATTATACCTTGGCGGTAGTGCCTACCCGCGAAAACATAGGTGAGATCAATAGCGAGTAGGTACTCGAAATCTGGCAAGATTTACCATGTTTGATAGCTCTTTGGCTGCTCTTCAGCCATTTCTTCCACAAATGCTAATTCTCGATGCAGGTCGGCGTCAATCGCAAGTACTGTCTCTAATCGGTACTTCCTATATCTACGTCAGTCCATAACCGAAAGCCAGATTTCCATATGAAGGCGTACCAGACGGTATAATGACTTGGATTCAACCGAATAAGATGCTGGGTGAGCTCCAAGACTCGAGGACTGTACTCTTTCTTGTTGATGATTGCCCGGAAATAATCCATAGCATCAGAGTCTATTATAACAAGTAATCATCAACGCTTTGAAAATGAGAATGGTCTCGCGCGTTAGACTTACAGTCGGGACTGTATGCGATCGGAACTAATGGACTCGGTCCATCGTGCTGGATCAGGGGGGTCACATCTTGCCACTCTGGCCGTCTGCTAAATAGTTGACTTTGGTCGTTCATTGCCAATTGAATTTTGGATTGCCCAACTTTCGTGATTTTGTCAGAGCTCAATTAACAGCAGTGGTTCGAACCGCAGGGCCGCAAGCTGGCAGTTTGCAGCGACGAACTTGGCGATCACCTCGACCGCCCAACACTGTCATCCAAAGATCACCAATATGGTAACGTAGCAAATACTCCCCCCTTCACAAATGGTTTGATACTAACCCTTGCGCGTATTGCTCACAGTCCGATACATCTACCCCAACGGCCCCCCGCACCGCAGCCGGTCTGCGCCGTCGCCAGACTGGCAATGTCGCCCGCCAAAATTCCTCCTCCGCCTCAGGCCGACCTGCTCAAGGACCCGGAGGCATGATGCGGATTTACACGGATGATTCTCCAGGCATCAAAGTGTATGTCTTTTGGTCAAGTTTTGATCTACGTCTATAAAGCTAAACTTGGTGCATTTTCAGTGACCCCGTCGTAGTTTTGGTTGGATCTCTCACGTTTATTGCCTCAGTATTCCTTCTTCACATTGGTAAGAGACTTGTGTGAAACCTTCCTTTTAATCGTTGTCTGATTGCTCTTTTGATTTCAGTCGGCAAATACACCCGATAGATGCGGTTTGCTCGGGTTGGGATTTTGGTGTTATTTTGACATGCTTTTTTTTATGTTGATTAGTCTGGCTAATGATGATTCGTGCCTCTTTTTGAGTTTCGTGAGACAATCTGGAGTTTTTGGCGATTTGAGGATCTCAATCAACGAGAGTTGGTTACCCATTTTGGTAGCATATCAGTATGCGTGCATTCAACGACTGCTGGTGATCAAGTGCTGAGAAATTGGGAGTCTTGCAATAACCGCTTCGTCCATTCATTTCAAAGTTCAAAAGTTGCCGCAAATTAACCCTAACCCCGTATTGGCAGCACATCTGCGCGATGTGTCAAAGTTGTCAACAGCATCCGCACCAGCATTGCCCTTCTATATCCAGTGAAAGGAGCTGTATAAGCTCGAATCCTTTGCTTCGGCAAGTCCAAGATTCGTTGTTGAGTGCGACATAGGCTCTCTCTTTGGAATCTTGTTAAGTCTGGTACGCCTTTCATACACCTCAAACAACAAGCGCAGTATGTTTACTCGACGATAGTTTCCATAGCTTTGTAGCGCATGCCACCATTTGTGCACGACCACGACCTCTCCATGTCAAATCCTACGCCCCGCTCAACGCCCTCCCCTACCCGCGATTTTGCCGCTGTGGACTTGACCGAGTCGGGGTTCGAAGAAGATTCATGGGCGCCGGCCTTTGTGGACTATAGCGAAGGAGTGTCACGAGGAAAAGGGAAAGCAGACCGGATACCGTTACAGTCGCAAGGGTACTATGACGACGACAATAGACGGCCTCAGAACCAGTCATACGAAGAAGATGGGTCCGACTATGGGGATGAGTACATTGACGACATCAATCGGCCGTTGGTCAGGGGCGTATGGCATGATTTCTCGGTGAGCGGTAAGGTGAGGAGATCAGCAACGCAGATTTGCATGTTATGTGAGTCGGCTTGAACTAACGGTGGTCTGGAATAGCGGGTCTTGCGCCAAACCATACGGCGGCCATGCGTGCTGATGACTGGATTGGCACTTATACTGGTCTTGATTGTTGCTGCTTCAATAGCGTCAAATGGGGCAGACGAAGGTACGCTGAAATGCAGGCTATACTGTCAACTTTTTCATTCAGTCGGGAAGGTTAACGGCTGCTTCCTTATGTAGATGAAGACTTGGATTATGGACCAGGTTTGCCAAATGTAACTCTGGCGGAGGTACTGACCGGAACGCTTTATCCTGAAAGGACCTCTTATTCTTGGGTTCCAGGTGAGTGAGAGACTCCACGCATGATTGGAATGACGCTTCTCAAAGTACTCACAATGTCAAAATTTTCTCAGCGATCGATGGGGCTTTCGCGCTTACGGGCAAAGACGGGTTGGTCCTCAATCACGTTGAGACGGGCAATCAAACCGTACTCGTTCCCTCTGAACCGCGCGATCGGAATGGCAATGTCATTCGATACCGCCAATTCTCGATATCCGCATCTCTTGATTATGTCCTGCTTGAAGATGATTATGAAAAGGGCTGGCGGCACTCCTTTTTCGCAAACTATTGGGTTTGGGACGTAAAGAACGGCAATGCACAGCCGCTAACATCGACAAAGTCTACTAACCCTATTCCGGGCGAGATTGGGAGCGGTAAAGTGGCTCTCACAAAGTGGAGTCCAGTTGGAAACCATGTTGCGTGGGTACGTGACAACGACATTTACGTGACTTTGGAAGCAAAACGCGAGGTTCGTATCACGAATGATGGATCCAAGAATGTCATCAATGGGATCTCGGATTGGGTATATGAAGAGGAAGTCTTGGAATCGCATACCGCCATGTGGTTTTCCCCGCAAGCTACGCGGTTGGCTTTCCTCAAATTCAATGAGACGACTGTGGCCGAGTACTTTCTGCAGTATTATGAGCGGAAACCACAAAGTCCGTACCCTGAGCAGGTCTCGGTCAAATACCCGAAAGCCGGAACCCCAAATCCAGTTGTTACCCTGCACATTGTAACACCCTCGGCGACTAACGCTGCTGGCAAGGATATCGCGGTGCGGTTTCCACCTGAGCACTATTTCTTGGATGATGATCGTATATTTGTCGAGTTGGACTGGATTGATGAGGACTCACTGCTGGTCAGAGCCACCAACCGGATACAAAACACAGAGCGACTTTACGTGGTCCGCCGTACGGCGGCGGAGGACGCAGGCGATCAGTGGAATGCCACGCAAGTACGCATGTCAGAACCAAAGGATGATGGGTGGATTACGCGCTTGCAGCCACTTCATCTTGTTCCGCCGTCGACGGCTGTTGGTCGGCAAAATCCATCTTATATAGAAATAAAGGAAAATGAGAAAGGGTATGCACATCTTGCATACTTCTCCTCGGTCGACGCGGACTCGCCTACCAACTGGCTCACTCAAGGGAAATGGGAAGTGGCTAGAGTTCTGGGCATTGACAGTGATCAAGGCATCGTATATTACCTAAGTGCCGAAAGAGGGCCTTCCCAGCGCCACGTTTTCAGCATTCATTTGGACGGGTCCAAAAAGCGCGATCTTACCCCTGACGCAGCATCAATACCTTACAAGTCGGTGATGCCGGTTCTCGATATCCCGCTAAATTTTACCGAGCCCGCCGGTAATGCAACGGAGGGAGTTGCTCATGGATTTTATGCCGCATTCTTCTCCCCCGGATGCGGGTATTACCACCTACAGTATGAAGGGCCGGACGTACCTTGGAGTCGACTAGTCAAATCGGACGGCTCATGGATGAAGGAGGACAATGCTAATGCCAAGCTTCGCGAGCTCATACCCAAGTACGCTGTCCCGCCAAGGAAATTCTTTCAGCTTCCAATAGGTTCGCAACCGTCAGGCGAGGACGGGCGGGAACGACGGGATGGCATCGAAGGCTCCTTACTTCCGATTCCGCGCGACGCCATGCGGCTCAACATAATCATGCAAACTCCACCCTACTTTGACCACAAAGACACAAAACGTGCTTATCCTGTTCTGCTGCGAGTCTATGGAGGACCCAACTCCCAGGTCGCGACAGAGGGGTATGGGATCGACTTTATGACCGCGGCCTCCTCCGCTGGCGGTTTCATTACCGTTCTTGTTGACGGGCGCGGGACTGGGTACATGGGACGTGCTTATCGAAGCAGTGTCGCGGGCCACTTGGGTTCGGTTGAAGTTGAGGATCAGATTGCCGCGGCACGGTGGTTAGCCCAGTTACCCTACGTAGACAAGAACCGAATAGCCATTTGGGGATGGTCGTTTGGAGGGTATATGTCGTCCAAGGTGGTCGAGGCGGACTCGGGCTTGTTTTCGGCAGCCATGGCGGTTGCTCCAGTAACAGACTGGCGCTTTTACGATTCGATATATACGGAGCGGTACATGCGGACTCCAGAGCAGAATGGGGCTGGATACGATAAAAGTGCAGTGGTAGAAATGGAAGGCTTCAACAAGGTCAAATATCTGCTGGTGCACGGGACTGCTGACGGTATGTGGTTTTTTTTTGCGTCACTAGACTTGTTGCAGCTTATTTATCGAATGTTCATTCTCTATTCCATCTTTACTCGTTATGGTTATTTAGACAATGGTAAGCCACCGAACGCTCGCATCCTTCTGCCAAAATTCTAATATTTTTTCGCTTCTATAACAGTCCACTTTCAGAACTCTGCCGACCTCATTTGGAAGCTCACTGCCGCTCAAGTTCACACCTACCAGGTACAAGTGTTTACGGATTCCGATCACTCAATTTCCGCTGGGGGTGCTTGGCAGGAGGTTTTTGTAAGGCTCTGGCGGTTTATTATGGAGGCACATTGGGGACCTGGTTGGGAATCCCTGCCAGGAGCCAAACTACCGACTATTCCAAAAGCTCTATGGCAGCGGGGCCTGCCTCAAGCATTCGCGCGGACAACGAGAATGGGTGCCGGGCCATTTTAATGTTAATATCGATGGCAAGGCATTCGCATACTCTGTTGCACGGATGCATTTATTTACGCGTAGGGATGGTTACTACACTACTGTACATAGGATTCTCCATTTTTCTAATTTTCAAGATCTGTTTTGGAGGTGATTGCCGACCACTCATCGAGCTCTTTCTGCTGGTGCTTTAGCCGCTCATTTGCCAGCTTTACAGCATCCGTCCCCAGCAATATTCGTTCTGGCAGATCCTTTCGTCCTGCACACGTTCCACTGTGGGTCAAAATATCAACAATCATTTGCGCCCGTCACCAGGCTGTTTCCCATTGTAGGCTGCAAGCATTTCTTTCATTGGCTTTACCACAGGGTCATAGTCGGCGATTTCCTTTTTTGCCTCAAACTGGTGCCCGTCCTTTAAGAACTGCGTGCGAAAGTATCCCGGCTCGATTGCCGTGACTTCAATGCCCAAATGCTTCACTTCCAATTTGAGACTGTTGCTGATGCCTGTCAATGCCCACTTGCTAGCACTGTACATACCAGCACTGGCATATCCAGCCCATCCCGCGATTGAGCCCATAAAGGCAACAGTACCAGATCGCTTGGCCCGCATAAAGGGCAGGACAGCTCGGGCAACTCTAAGCTGCCCAAAAACATTGGTATTGAATTGGCCCAACGCTTCTTCGTGCGATATCGCCTCGATAGGGCCTTGAAGCAGGAATCCCGCGTTGTTTAGCAGGATATCAATTCGACCAAATGCAGCATGGGCGGAAGCCACTGCAGCAGCGACTTCTTCATCCGAATGGTTGATATCGAGGGAAACGGCTACGGCACCCTTTGAGACAAGATCGGCCATCACCGGCGAATCAGTGCGGCGGGCTGTGGCAATAACCTTGTCTCCGCGCGCAAGTGCGGCCTGTGCAATCTCGCTCCCGAAACCAGATGTGCTACCCGTAATAAGCCAAACTTGAGACATTGCGAGATCTGGGTGAGAGATTACGAGCATGAGCGTCAAAAATAGTCCGAAGTCGCAGATGTTTGATTGCATCAACGCACCTTTGGGAGAATATGCAAGGAGGACTCTGTGGATACGAGCGCCCAGGATGTCAACTCCTTTTATACTCTCCCAAAGTGCCACGTTTGTGTGGATTCCATGCTGAATTCCATGACTGGGTCGGAAATTGCAAGCAATCTTGCTGACAAATCGAGCTGCTGTGCCACTTCGTCTGTTTCCGCGGCAACTTTGGGATCGGTTGAGACGGTCATTACCGAGTATAAACAAACCATACCCACATAACGAATACACATTCCGACAATGCTATCAGTAGCGACGACAATACGCAGCACTAATGGCTTGCGAACGCAACCAGTACGGCTGGTGAACTCCTTTGTAAGTTTAAGCTCCTCTTGATCAAGGAAGAGAGCTGTGATTTTGACATGGCAAGTTTAGCGAACAAAATTTGAGAAACCTCCAACCCACGTAATACTACTGCAGGATGTGAGGGGATTGGGTCAAAAGGGTATGTTCCCCATGCCACTGTCCATTCCGATATACCCGATACTCACGTTGTTTCATTTGCTGCAACTTAGGGGAGATTACACTGGTTGATGGTAAGACTATGAAGTCAAATTTGATGGTTTGATTACTGATGACGAATTTCATCATATAGTTAAGAAGGCTCGAAACTACTTGGTCCCATTCAAGATGGCATATTACGTGCCACGGATAAGAGGCAAGCCTGTTCTTCCTGAAGGATGGGAACCGCGTGTCCGTGAGGAGGAGATCGTTTTGGAAACGGTGGGTGCTTTATATTCCGTTGTACAGATTGTAGTGTTTCTCATATTCCTTTTGTTCAGATCACTCCCGCTTTCCCACCGGTATCAGCCAAACTCACATGAGATACTCAACAGTCCCGATGTATATTCTCCCAAAATCCTCCTTGCGTGCCTCCGCATATCCTGTATTCTTTAATTTATGGTTGCATGTTATTTACCTAGAATCTGTTGACTCGACAGGTACCATTGAGTCTCTGCTTTGCCTAACATGTTGAGTGCTGAACCTTTTGGCGCCTGGTCCACGATGCGTATCATACATCAACTTCGATGCTACAATTGTTCCGAAAGACGGCTAAGATACAGATGTTCGCCCGGTAAGCGCGCACCAGAAATTTAAATTAAGTATGTGCCGTAAAGGCGAATAAATAAAAGTACAAGAAGCAAGAGCACTAGTCCCACCCACCAACCATCAGACCGCTACCCTCTTCCTTTGCCACCACTGGCTTCAAGAGTTCGGAAGGATCGAAGGCATCAGGAACAACCACCTTCTTGCCCTGAGGCCGCTGCTTGACCTCCACAACAGCCAAAACACCTGACTGTGGTGGTGGTGCTGGGGCTGCTTTGGTTGGCCTGGGTTGGGACTTCTGCAGCTCGGCAGATTTGGCCTCGAAGGGGTTGGGCTTGGAGGGCGTGGCCGGTGCTGCCTTTTCGGGCTTGGAGGTCTTGGGCAACTGTTTGGAGGATGGTGCAGTTGAAGCTGCAGGTGGGGAGACGGCGGTGGGGGTATCGGGTTTGGGAGCTTCGGCCAAGAAAAACGAATCATCAGTTGCTGCAACTGGCTTTTTCTCAGACGACGGCGCATCTCGCTTGGCTTTGGCCTCCTTTTTATCCTTGCGGGCTTTGAGGTCAGCCTTCCCTTTACCCTCCTGCTTCTTGCCTTCTCTGGGCACAGCTGCTTTATGGTCCTTTTTGAATGATTTGCTTGCTTCGCGCGGAGAATCATCCACAAGTCGCTTTCTTTTTGGCGTCGTTTCAGAGGTGGGTATTGTCTCTGCACTTGTGCGAGTCTTTTTGCGTCCTGCCTCATCGGCAGTTTGTGATGATGGGCCATCCGATTCGCGCGCTCGTTTCTCGCGGACCTCGACCTTCTCTGCCTGATCAATCTTCCTCTTTTCTTTGACCTCTTTGATTTGCTTCTTCTGTTCCAAGGCCTTTCGCTTCGTTCGTCGTTCCAGGAACTTTGCATCGAAACGTTCGGTATCAAGCACGCGCAGGGTTGGGCACAAAGTCAAAATACTTTGCCTGTACTTTGCCTTGGCAGCATTTTTGGCTTCATCATCCTCTGGTGTATCTTTTGGCATGAGCGGATTGCCTTTCAGAGTTAAGTTATTCAAACAGTGGACTGATGCCAGAGAGGTCACGTCCGCCAAGGACCTAATCAGGTTATTGCCAACATCCAAGATCTCCAGCGCCGGCAGGAATCGAACATGATCGGCAATAGAAATGATCTTGTTGTCGTTTAGACGCAGTTCCTTCAGTGCAGGGAGCGCACGGAGGTCCGGGAATTGGCGGAGTTGGTTATGCGCGACGGACAATTTGACCAGGTTCGGCAGAGCTCCTAATCCTTCCAGAGAAGGAATCTGGTTGTGTGATAGAACTGAACAAGACAAAATTGGCAATGTTAGATCGG
Organism: Phlyctochytrium arcticum; assembly: GCA_025602905.1. NCBI lineage: Eukaryota > Fungi > Chytridiomycota > Chytridiomycetes > Chytridiales > Chytridiaceae > Phlyctochytrium > Phlyctochytrium arcticum. The sequence goes on along the minus strand of JAHLKI010000022.1, from coordinate 266,816 downwards.
TCGGCTCTGCAGATATGCCCATTAAGAGAAGCGTCTCTCACCTATAGTATTCAATTGCTTCAGAGTAGTCATATTCTCAATCCTCTTGATGCGGTTATGGTTCAATATCAATGCCTTCAGTTCCTTGCAGCTCGCGATGTGGTGGGATATTCTGTTGACCTCGTTGTGACTCAAATTCAACACTACCATCGCCCAATTACAAACAAATCTCGTAACAAATTTCGGAAATTCAAAACTGACCTAACAATTTCTCCAAATACTGAACTCCATCTGCACTTTCTAATCCGTTTCCTTTGAGATTCAGCCATGTGATCTCTTTGTTGTACTTGAGTCCACTGAGTGCGTCGGCCTTCTTTATGGCATTGTCCGTCAGGTCCAACTTGTGAAGGTTGACCGCGGCGGAAATATCCTCAATATGGGCAATACCCATTTTGCTGCAGTTGGCATTGGCTAGCTCGTACAAACTCTTGCTGGGGTGGTGAGCCGCTAGGATGGCTGGTGTGAGCTTCATTGTAGGTTTGGGTCTTTGGCAATTTTAGAATTTTTGGCACTTTTTGAACGAGTCGCGCACTTTTCAAATTCCGCCTTGCTGATGCATGTCATGTGACCTCAGTTCGTGGGAAATTTATTAGTGCAAAGATTTGGGAGCAGGACCCAGAAAAGTCAAGCGGTGGACGTACAAGAGCGGCATGTAAAATGAGATCGAGCTTTCATTCTGGACAAGTTGCTTAAAGAGCCTCCACACTCGTTATAAGTGAGGGGGTACTCCTTTGTTCGGTAATATTTGGCTAATGAATGTGCCGGGATATCCGAGATGCGCCCCACCTAGGATTTCAGCCTTGTAATATTGCGGGATTTGCCCTGCTCGCCTCTTCTCAGCAGGCTCTGATGTCGCCAGCGGCGCTCACACGTCTCACATTTATCCGACTCGAAAACTTGCAAGGCAGTAACGTTTACGTTTTCCATTTTGTTATACTTCATTCTTTTCTCCAATCTTCTTAAGCAAGTACAGTATGAAGTGACACAGTGCATGGACCATGTATATATCCGAATGTTCTAAACACTCAGCCAGATCTAATCCGAGTCCATGCACTGTGTCGTGAACAACCCTCAGAACTGAATGGGCCGGGAAGGCCTGCCCATGAGCAGTGTGACACGCAGATTGAACCACGATTCCTGTTCTCATGCCCGCTGATGGGGCGGTATCTTTTACCTTCCTTTACTGCGTAGGAGGTAAGCAACGAGATAGGGATTTGCAAGGAAGGCTCCGTGTTTGTAACATGTGAGAAAACTTGGGAGAAGTAGCGTGGCGAGTAGCGCGGGAAATTGTTTTCGGGTCACTTTCTTTTCAGCCTTATTCAAGAGCTGGGTATTGTCTCTGCATCAGTGCGAGCTTTTTATGCTCATCTTTTTCTCGCGGTTTCGAGAGAGGGACAAATATCCACAACGCAAGACAATGACTAGTCTCCACCACACCCATGGCAGTTCGTAAGAATATATCCAAACCTTCGTCGTTACCAGAAAAACGCATCAGGGCCAATATCCGCGTAAATGTCATAACGGTCATGGTGGGTAATTGTGACATGCGGTGGCTTCTCTTCCATGATAGCTCCCATGTCCGAACTACTAATTCCCCTATCTTTCATCATATTAAGAGTCGTCAAGTTGGTAGCGAGATTCATGATAGAAGATACTCCGGTGCGCGTAACGCGTGTGCCTGATAAGTCTAGATGTTCCAGCAGTGGGCACATTCTGGCGATGTCACCAAGACAATCATCACCAAGGTTGAGGACATCAAAACGATCGAGCTGTCGCAGATTTTTCAAGAAGGGCAAGATGTTGATGATACCCGTGCTTGTGATGTTGTCGCAAGTTGTTATAGACAGTTCTTCTAATGATCTGCACTTTTCCACGATGGCGTGCAAATTCTGGTCTTCCATCGACCCACAGTATGTCAAATTAAGCCTCGTGCTAAAAGGATTGGGTCAACTCCAGTTTTCAAATATGGAGCTGGTAGACTTACAGATTAGGGAATATGCTTACTAGCCTAGCAACTTCCGCATCATGCGGCGGATAAAGTCGTCCACAACCGACGGACAAATAGCTGCCATTAGCTGTGTGCTTCACCTCCTGAACGAATCTTGCCAGGGTTGTTCGTACAGGACCCACAACACGCCCAAGAACGTCCATCAGATCTGTGTTGTGACAAATGTTGCGGTCTCACCCCAGCGTAAGGGCAAAGGGTCTCGCGTAGAGGACGTATGCATGTCGCAGAGATCTTGCTTTCAAGAGATAAACCTCGCGAAAGCATCGCATACTCAACCGTGATAACGCTAACGTTCTATTATTTGTCATTGGATTCCCTTGACTGTGGCATAGGACTTTGCAGACAAGATCCGGAGTTCGGTGCGATTTCGTTTGCACGTTAGTTGGGTTGGGACAACGGGGGTGAGCATGGACCCATTGTACTCGAAGATCGGTTGATCATATCGCAAGGGCCGGTCGCTATTTACGTAACGAACTGGAATGTTGATATGCTGCAACTTACAAAGGCCTACGATTCGTCTAACTTCGGGTCGGTGGGTGGCCGATGGACGAGCTATGTTCCGGGCTACGACACTCAATCTCTGTAAATGGCCGTATTCTGCAGTCCATTCACCTTGAATTGGGTTGAACAATGATGTTATCTGTTCTATGTGTTGCAACCTCATGATAGGTGGTATGGCCCCTCGAATGCCCGCCAGTAATCAGGATTTCACTGAACTCTGCTGAAACATGATGTCCAATGAATTTGAGTGTACTGAGTGTATCGGCCTATTGTCGCACTGTTCGTCCTGTAGGGTGGTCCAGTTTGTGGAGGTTCATCGCAGTGTGCTCAACGCGTGTGCGGCAGGCCATGTTGCGGCGTTCGCCATTAGCTACCTTGGACAACTTCTTTTGCTTTGATGTGATCTATTGAGGAGTTGCTGGGTGATCGCTGGGGTGTGAGACTCAATCTCTCAGATTTCGGCCTGAAAAATTTGGAACTTTTATAGAAAAATGCCCTGGCCCGACCCTTGTCAGCTGGCCGTGACACTGCAAGGGGCGCTTTCTGTCACTTTTCGTTCAGCTCCAAACTGCGAAGCAAATACTATTTTCTTTTCCGTTATTCTTCCTTGTTATATTCACCCAACTTCAAAAGCTCAATTCGAACAACTCCCAGACTAACCACGGAATCAGTGTGACACGCTTGGTTGACCATGATTCCTGTTCTCATGCCCTTTGGCTGGGCGGCATCCTCCTACCTTTATTGGGTGCGAGGAAAGCGACATGATACCCTCACAGAGATTCTGCAAGGACCGGATCCGCAGGCTTCGCCCGAAGCTGCGTTTGTAACTTACGAGAAGACTTGGGAATATGAATTCCCGTTTTTGTCACGGATGGTATTGGCCTCGTTAATGTCACTGCATGAGCTCCCACTGACAGTTTATATTTATACAGGCCTTTCATTTTGGAATGATCAAGGCATTTGCGATTCCTTCCATAGCGAAATCTATCGCATCTTCGAAAAAGGACGATGCGGATTTTGCGAGGGGCACGGAGGATACGGATTTGCTTGTACGAGAGATGACTGAGCGACCTCTGACACATCCGCGTGCTCAACAAGCAATGGAACGAGCGCGAGCGATCCGGAGCATGTATCGGCTTACGAACGACGAATACTGCTACGTTTTGTCAGTTCTCGTAGTAGAGCCATGTCGATTAGTGGAGAGGTGGGGTTATCGATCCTTGGCACCGAGAGAGAAGGAGGTGATTACTTTGGGTGATGGTTCGAGCAAGCTGAAGTCAGCTAATCTCTATTGCTTTGGTAGGCCCATTTCGAGGTTTGGAAAGCCATTGGCACGCATATGGGGATACAAAATATTCCTGCGAGTTTTGAAGAGATGGAAGAGTTTGCACAGGTACGGACTCATCTCCAGCCATGTCATGGACGGTGCAAGTAACCGAGCTATCTACAGGCATTTGAAGCGAAGCACTCTGGGAGCAGCGCTTCATCAGCCGAACTCGCTGCAGCTGCCATTGACCTCTTTATCGACACACTCCCCTTCAAATCGGCTCACCCTTACATCTTACCCCTCGCCCGCCGTCTCATCCACTCTCTCATGGACCCAGCGCTCCGCAGTGCCCTCCGAATATCTGCTCCTCCCATTGTATTGGCTTGGACCGCTGAAGCAATGATGCGGCTTCACAGTGGGTTTGTAAAATTCCTTCTCCCTCCTCGCGAAGAGCCTTGTCGCCGAACCCCTGAAATTGCATCAGGCCCATCGGGCCGAATCGTACCGGTCACAAATGTTTATGGCGAGTTCTACACCCATGGCTACCGCATCAAAGACTTGGGCCCGAAATCTTCCTCAGATTCCATCCTAACACCGGCAGCCACAATGGCAAAAAACGTTGGTGATGCCCTTCGAATGCGTTCGCTAAAACACCATCTCAGTGCACCCCGTTTATCCATGCCCGGGCAGTTCTCTTGGCAACCTATAGCACCGGCCGAACCTGGCGACGCTGACACAGCGGTTGAGACGCACAAGGAAGGAACTGTTCATTCTCGTGAACTGAGAGGAAGACAATCATCTACGTTGAAGCGTCGAAGCCTGCAAAGCATCCGGGACCGATGGAAGGATGATTCGCTGGGGGACGCTGAATTAGACGAACCCGTCCTCTTCAAGCGTCACGACTTGCTGCCCGTAGAGCGCGGACGCAAACGTGAGCGTTAGTGGTAACAACGATAAAATGCTCTTTGAGTCTCTCAGACTCTGTCTCTGTTCATACTTTTACTTTACGTTGAAAATACACATTCATTTTTGGTGATTATCGACCACATCCATGGCAGTTCGCAAGAATATATCCAAACCTTCGTCGCTACTACCAAAAGTCATCGGGAATATCCTACAAACTGTCATAACGGTCATGACGGGTAATTGTGACATGCGGTGGCTTTTTTTTTTTATAATAGCAGCAAAATAGCTCCCATGTCCGAACTACTAATTCCCCTATCTTTCATCATATTAAGAGTCGTCAAGTTGGTAGCAAGTTTCATGATGGAAGATACTCCGGCTCGCGTGACGCCTGTGGTCGATAACTCTAGATCTTCCAGCAGTGGGCACATTTTGGCGATGTCCCCAAGACAATCATCACGAAGTTGGAAGACCTGAAAAAAATCGAGCTTTCGCACATTTTTCAAGAAGGGCAAGATGTTGATGATGCCCGTGCTGGTGATGTTGTAGCAAGAGGTTATAGACAGTCCTCCTCATGATTTGCACTTTTCCACGATGGCGTGCAAATTCTGGTCGTTCATCGACCCACAGCATGTCAAATGAAGCCTCGTGCTAAAAAGATTGGGTCAACTCAAGTTTGCAAATATGGAGCTGGTAGACTTACAGATTAGGGAATATGCTTACTAGCCTAGCAACTTCCGCATCATGCGGCGGATAAAGTCGTGCACATGAACGAATTTTGCCAGTTCTGGATTTGTTTGCGAGCGTTTTATGTGCCAGCGTAAGTCGAGAGCGGTACCTATACAGGGGCAATGTGGCAAGTTGATTTCAAAAATGAGATGCAGACCTCACAGAGAGCAAGGTTTTGACGTCGAACTGGAGTCTTGGAGTCGACCATTTCAAGACGGAGTATCGAAAACTTCCACGCGATCGTCGCAAGCTCACGGTGACAGACGATAAAACTTCTAATTCGTAGTCGGGCATTGCTGTCCTTTATATAAATATCTATAGTGTCTACCCAAGACATCCAAAGCGCAGTAGAGACAACCAAGATAACTTCCAGTTCTGGTCACACGGCAGATGTATCTTGTATAGCTTCCTGGATCACCACAAGGCCGTGTAGCAATTGCCGTGAGAAAATTGCATACATCTCCGACGATCTGTGCAACACCTTCCTTGACAATGTTCCCACAGTGTTCCCATACATCTGTCCATCCGCTTTTGGCACAAACCCTGCCATCTCCGATACATCGCACGCTCCTAAAAGTTTACACATTGATGAATACTATCTATACCTAATTACACCTTAAATGCCCATGGCAAGACAACTAGACAGTGCCCTGTCCCGACCCACAATCATCGCAATTCTGCAGAACCAACCAAACCCTCAACGGGACTACCATCGCTTGAAAGATCCCCGTAGTTGTATTCCCAGTCAGAGACGACAATTGAGAGATGCGATGGCCTCTCCTTTAGGATATCTCTCATGTCGGAAGGGGTTATCTCCTCACTGCAGTCCGACAGATCGAGGAACTTCAAGTTGGTAGCAAGAGCCATGATGGCAAGTACTTCGGTTTGCCCGCGACCCATGCGCCCCAAGTCTAGGTATTCCAGTAATGGGCACATTTTGGCGATCTCACAATAACAATCAATGTCAAAATCGGGCATGTCGTAGAGATCCAGCTTTCGTAAATTTTTCAGGAAGGGCAAGGCCTTGATGAAGCTCTTGCAGATTTTATAGCAACTGGCTATAGACAGTTCTTCTAATGATTTGCACTTTTCCAGGATACCCAGCAAATCAGGGCCTTGAATCCAGTAAGTACCAGCAAGATCAAGCCTCGTACTAAAAGGATTGGGTCAACTTAAGTTTTCGAGTGAACAGCCGGCAAACCTACAGATTTGGACACAGACTTGCTAGGCTCGCTATTTCTGCATAAAGTTGTTGATCACCTTCCTGATAGTCCTCCCACTTGTGACCTTTAACTCTCGAACGAAACTCGCCAGATGCAGTTTTTTTCGGAAGGTTTTTAATAGCAGCTGAAGTTGAGAGGGAATCCGAGGAGAGTCCAGCAAGTAAATGGAGCGGTACAAGATTGGTTGGGAAAGTTGATGCCAAGTATGGGATACGGAGCTCAGAGCCAAGAATGTTTTACGGTCGTCGTTGGCGATCCTGCCCGCATGTTCGCTAGTATCTCAGCCGGAAGTCTTGAGCCGGCCATGTCGCAGTCACTTGATTCAGATCAGGTCGTCCAATGTCAAGAATAGTGTACACATTTTCACTCATCACATCTCCGATACATATTGCTGAATACACTCACAAAAGGTGTACACATTTTTTTCATCCTTTAAAATAGTAATTCTTGGCGTCACCGCGAGATAGTGCAATACGCGGGACACCGGTGCCGGCCGCCTAGGGCAAGCCCATCAGCAGCCAGCGAGCGTCAAAAATTAGTTTGATAACAATTGTCCACAATGTGAACAGATTCAGTTATCAGACTGAATAGAACAGATACTACACTTGATCTTAGCCAATAGGCCGAGAGGATTAAAGAAAACCAGAGGGGGGCCGGGGCGGCGCCCGGTTTTATAGGATTTCAAACGTACTGTGCCGCCGGAAAAACGTAAAAGTGCTCTGATTGGCTGCTTGGCCTTTCTTGACTGGGCATTTCTTGACCACAATAGGATTAAATCAACTTGACGAGACTTGCGCTTTGCAGCGTATCTCAGAGCGTATCTGCGTATTTGCAGAAGCAGAAGAGCCTTACTACCTTAGTGGAAAGGCCAGATAGGAAGGCAATGTCGTCGGATAGCATTGATGCGGATCGGATTTTTGTGCTAGAGTCTCTCCGCAACCGGATTGTTCAGGTGCGGGACTCCCTTAACGACTGTCTCCAACTCCCCAATCATGTGCCTTGGTGAGGCCCTATGCCAGTTCGCGTCTTGACTCCCAATACTCACACCCCGGATAACAGGCCTGTGCTGCTTGGGCAATACAATGTTTTAGTAGCCAGATACCAATCGCTTCTCGGTGAATTGCGCCGAGACTCTTTGAAACAGACTCTGGTGATTCCTCACCAACTTCCCCCCGACCGCCCAGACTTTGGTAACGTCAGAATCATATGAGTAAGGAAGTACAGTCATTGACCCAACGAATCGTATAGTCCCAAATGTACTGCTGCGAACCAAGATGATTCCAGAGATTGAAGTCTTGCGGGAGGAACAAAAACAGCGAGCTCTCCAAAAGCAAACCGCGGAAACCGGTGACATCAATTATCTGGACGAGTCGGCAGTCAAAAATGCCGTTCAAAGCTGGGAGGTCGGTTCATTGGCAATATTTCCATCATATTTAGATAAAGCCAGCTTACTCATCACACTCTCTAGACACGCCTGGAGGAACACGATGGACTCATCCAATTTGCTCTCGAAACGCTGCGAGATCGTGATATCCGCAAGGAGCTCAAAACGCGTATACCGCCAGAAGAAGGCGACGTGGATACCAGTCGATATATTGAAGATCATGCCAAGGAACACCAGGAACAACTTAACAAAACCTTGATGTGGATGTCAAGTGGCCCCCGTACGTTTCCACTACTTGATTGGGTCCATGATTATACTGACCGACCAGTACCTTGTTTATAGAAAGCTGGGTCGAGTGGGAGAAGCGCAGCCGCGCTGTAGCATACAAGCCATAAACCTGATGGCATCGCCCCCGGCCCATCGAGGTACAATCCCCGAAAGATATGAACAATGGTCAGCCATATAATGCATTAAAATCTACTCTATGGTACATTGGCTTAGCCTCGTTCTAAAACTCAGGTCTGCGGGCGGGAAATGCAGGGTACGTTCGTAATCGGAGTCGCTCCACCTCCTCGCGTAGAATGGCAATATCCTGGGCTTGTGATTTCGCCAAATCAATCAGCCTTCGCCGCGCGTAAATGGATCCAAGTACATTTTTGCGATTGCTGTGTTTGGGAGGAAGCTCAGTCAACGGTGGTTCCGGCTCATCCGTGTCTTCGTCATCCATGACGCCTGCCACCCTCCGCCTCTCGCGTACATCATCCATGAGTCCATTGACTTTCGACTCTAGTTTCCGATTCTCGCCACCCTTATCTCGCACTTTGCGACCAAGTCTTTCAGTCAATGCTTTCAGTTCAGACAATTTATGCTGGTGAGCGCGGATACTGTGCTCGGCTCGTTTCTCGAGTGCTGCAATTTCGTGAAGATGCTTCTTGTCGTCTCCACCGCGAATAAACTCTTGCATAGATTTAGTGACCCGGAGTAGTTGGATATCTCGCGTTCGCTGTGTGAGGGACTCAGCCTGGAAATCCAGCATTTTAGTCTCCCTAGAATCGTATCTGTCAATATACCATTTCCTTAAATCGACTTGCGAGCGATTGACGGGTCTTACCATTCCAAAGCATGTATGCCACGACGGTATTCCTTCATCTCTTTCAGGGCGTCAACCTTGGTCTGTCCCAGTGCAACGATTGCCTCGTTCAGTCGCTCTACGACACTCCGATGCACCAATACCGCGTCACTGTAATCGGTGACAACCGGCGCCTGGGGTACTTCCACCTGCCCTTGCTTCAAGCCCACCAGTACCTCCAGATCAAACATACTGCCAAACCGGTACTCTACAAATCCATTCATCTCATTTGTCAACTGTTCTGTTTCCATTCGGATCTGATCCGATGCTTCCAACAGGTTGCTGATGAGCGACTGCAGATTTTGCAACATTTGAGAAGCCGAGTGAAGGTCTGCCTCCGTTTGAATCTTGCGTTGACGGTGGGCGACCAGACTCTGGAACAGTTCTGGTGGAAGACCCTCTGGATTATCGGCCGTCTGGTTGAGTGGAGCGGGTGTCGGTGGAGGTAAGAAGCTGTACTGTGTGGTGGCCCGATGTGACGCTGGTCGCGATGTTTGCTGTGGTTGTCCTTGCGATTGCTGTTGCTGCTGCTGCTGTTGTTGTTGAGCTTGCTGTTGTTGCTGCTGCTGATGAGTAGGATACGGCGCATAAGTATTCATATCCTGCCCTCCGGTTTCCCCTCCCTCCCCATTCGCCAAATCATCCAGAGTATCGCGCTTCTTGAATAACCGCCAACAGGCCTCCCACCAGTTATCCATTCCCTGAGCCCCAAACTCTTTCCGGAAGGCCCGCTCAACTTCCTTATCCCGACGCACTGCCGCCTCATATTCTTCCTTGCACCGTTCCAGATCCTTTTTGATTTCTGGGATTTCGGCTTGATAGTGCATTTTTTCGGCTTTACAGGCCTCCAGACGAGCTGTAATGGCCTGTTCCTTGGCTTCATCTTCCGAGGCAAACAAGATTGACGCAAGAAGTTTGACGAGCACCAGTTCGTGCTGATAAATAACATTATCCGTGCGTAGTTTGTTTTCAAACAGCGTTTGGCGAAGGGATACGGCATCAAATTGATCGCAAATTTCAAAAATACTCGCCAGCAGCTTTTTGAGTTCGGTTTCCAGGGCTTTACGCGTCTTTTCCTGCTCTTCCTTTTGCGTCGCCAGTTTCTTCTCAAACTCTTTGGCCAGCTTGCGCTCCTCATCTGACCATTCAGTTGATGGCTTGTTGACCATCCAGTCGGGTTTGGCTAGGACGGCCTTGGTCTCGTCCTCGGCGCTTCGGTCGTCAAGCTTGCCATTCATCATTTGGGTGAGTGCCCGATCGCGGATGTTGTCTACGGCGGCGGCTCGCGCACGTTCTGCTTCTTGGCGCTGCTTTTCGGCTAGTCGCTGTTGCTCTTCGGCGGTAATAAACTATCAAAGTGCACAATGTAATTAAAAAAATTGTCCATGCAACAGTTCCCAGAGGTTCTAACTTCTTACCCGTTCGCATTTGACCTCCTCATCGCGCACCTCGACAACGCGTTCCGGCTCCTCTTCTTCATCCAAAACCGGCTTAAAAATCTCTACTCCCTCCACACCTCCCAACTCCTCCATAATCCCTTTACACCGCTCTCCCCTCTCCTCAATTTTGCCAATTTCGTCGCGCTTCATTTTGGCCACCTCGCCAAACTTTTTGTTAAATTCTTCCTTCAACGTTTGGATGTGGTCTTCGAGTAGCACGAGCTGGGTTCGACGACGGTCGTTGGTAGTGAGTTCAAAGGGGGTGAAGAGAAGGGGTGGAAGAGGTGTAGTGGCTGGGGCTGATGGGCTGGTGGCAGCTGTGTCTTTGGATTGGGGTGTAGCCTCGTTTTCGGTTTCGGAGACGTCAAGTTCATTGCTGAGGTCAACATCGCGAGTCCCCTTCTTCTGCACCACCTGTAGACACTCTCTCAGAAAAACTGACAAATCAGTGGACCAAGGTTGAATCATACCTTGGCAGTCGCGCTCGCAACCAGCATTCCAACCTTGCGCAGCAACATCACCCGATTGAGCTTTTCGGCAACCGCCTCATGCCTTTTGCGTATAGGGTAGTTTGTGATAGTGGTTGGTCGTCCCGTGAGAGGATCGGGATGGAAGGACTTGATTGCTTGACCCACAACCTGCATCGAATCCCAGCACTCTTGCTAATGAGTTGTAAAAGAAATTGTTATCCACCTAAGCTCACTCTTTGATCCAGAGGGTGGGATCTTACCTTGATCCGCATTCCGATAATCCGCTTGCGAGAATTCTGCTCTTCAATCTGCCGGCGTACCAACTCTACTTTACCATCCGCCTGCCCCAGCAACCGATCCCGCTCTTCATAGTCCAACACAAACTCTTCCCGATCTAATTGCTCCAACGGTGGTAAAGACTCATTCTTGGCAATGGCTTTTAGCAATCGATCTTTGAGTGTCTGTAGACGACCGGGAATATCAGTCTGGGAGCTCGATGCGGTGCCTGGTGCAGGTCCGGCGGCCGTGCCAGGGGGAGGTGCAGCTGTGGGCTGATCGGCTCTAGGGAGCACTACGTCTGCAGGCGTCTCGCTATCGGGACCGTCTTCAATAGGCTGCGGCTTCTTGTAAGGAACGCTTGGGACAGACTTGTTCGAAAAATTGGCCCATCACCTACCGGCAAACGAGCCAAATTGGCCTCCAACTCATCCGAAATCGCTTTATTTCCTTCTACCACTCGGTCCATCATGGTGGTCGTTTCAGTGGCGGCCCGACGTCCCGCCACCGAGTATTTCCACTCCCAAAACTTGATCAAACCATCTCGTCCCAGCGTTACCAGTGTTCGACAGTCACGCGTAGTGGCCACGGCTGCGCAGCCGCCCTGATAAGAGTCATGGGTGTAGAGACGGATGATTTTGTCGGGCTCGAGGAGGGTGCGTAGCGTAATGGTGCCGTCTGAGCTGGCGGTCAGTAGTACTTCCGATGTTGCTGACAACCGAACTTTGTTTAATGGTTTTTCATGATCCAGAGTCTACGAAAATTTCGTCGATAAGGTTACATTCATGAAGCAGCAGTGGGAGTATTCAATGTTACCTCGTAGCTAGGCGCGCCCAAATGTACAATGTCCTGGCTAACACGGCTCTCGTCACGTCCGGCAGCTGCAGTCGCCATGGCGGCCGCCTTGGCTCCTGCAGGGCCTTGGTATGCCTTCAGTCTCTTGTCCACTGAAGTCACGTAGAACGTTTCTCTGCCAGCAGTAAGATGGCTGAATGCACAAGTAATGTCAGAAACATATGTGAATGCTTCCAATGTGAAACTCATGGTTTGCTTACTTTGGAGCAACAATCATGTCAATCAAAAGATCATCAATCCGATAAACGACTGACTACAGCCAGAAATTTTTTTAGTATGGTTAAGTCTGTGGTACGCGTCCCACTTCGTACCTGTAAGTTGGCCTTACGGATCTTTCCGTCGCTATGCTTTTTGCGCTTTCGATCCAGGGGGAGCGTAAACCGATGGATAAAACTCGTTTTTTGAGACTCATCCGCCGTCAATATGTACAAAAATAGAATCTACACCGATACCACGCTACGTCAGATCAGATTCACGGAACAATAAGAGTGACATACGTACCGTTCCAATGTCCTCCTCCAAACACCAAGCACATGCCCGGACATCATTTTCAACCTTGAGGTACCCGAAAGGCTCAAATTCTGAAAAAGTCTCGAAGAGGGTTACCCGCCCATCTCTGGCGCATGTGGCTAGAAACCGTCCAGTAGCATCAAAGTCCATGTGCAATACTTCCGAGTCATGAACGTGGTGCTGGGTCAGAAGCTTGGCTGGCGCTTGCATATCACGGCAGTCATAGATACGGACTGTTCCATATGATGTTCCCATGACGAGTATGGGAAGCAGGGGGGATGTACAAATGGATGTTGGAGTGGTGGGGAGCAGATGAGAAGCAACTACGGTATGCTTGAGGGGATCTTCAGTGCTGTAAAAGTGGATATGGCGGGAGGAGATGGCTGCAAAGGTATTGTTGCTGCGGAAAAAGGCCAAACTTGTTGGACTTCGTGGAGAGTCGACTACCTGTAGTGCGCAGTAGATGTTTGGGAACTGTAGTGTGGGAAATAAACAAAAAGAGCATAGCTACCAGAGTAAACTCGTCTGATGACATTTTGTGAGTAAACAAACGCCCATCATCGCACTCCGCTACCAGTGTTCGATACTCGGGTGAGAATATCAGTCGAGTAATGGTCGTATCTTGCGCCACAACGAAGGTTTTGGTAATGCTATCCGATGCAAACGAGTACCACCTGACACAGCCATCCTATAAAGAGTTTGAGATCCCAGCAGGGGACACTCGGATTCGCCACCTACCCTGCCACCAATCATGATTCCATCCCGTGCAATCATGGCACAAGCCAGCTGTCCTTTTCGCAACCGTCCATCATCCTGGTCATCCTCGTCTTCTAACTCCTGCGCCTCAAGAAACAGGCGACAATTTCCTGTCATTGGGTCATAATGTACCAGCTCATTGGCCTGATGAGTTGTACAAAGCACCTGCGAGTCAATCGTCCATGTATGATCGGTAGGTCTTGGGCCCGCAAGGCTAATCAATGGCCGAGGAACTGATTCGTCCACTGGGATAGCGTGACCAATACTACAATAAGCATTAGCCAAACTTGTGTAACCGTTTGCGAGACAATCCTAGCTCACATTGCTTTCATAGTATTCCTCTTGTGTCCATGTTCTATCCGCCAAAACGTTACCCCTTCCTCACCACTGGCACATAGCCATCGCGAGTCCATCGGAGAAAAGGAAATCATTGACGCGATACGATCGTTCTTTGCCTGGCAAACAATTGTGCCGTTCCGCCAATCCCAGACAGTAATCGTAAACGTTGGCAACGACCCCAGCGCGGCTAGATACTGGCCATCATTCGAGAACGCAAGATGTTGAATGTACACATCCTGAGCAGCTTCCAGCTTTCCGAGTCCAAGAAGGGAACCACTGGGCCATTTGACAAGTCTGACTACGGAGCTGTCGCGTTCGACATAGGCGACCACAGACTCCTTTCGCCACAGCGCGAATGAGCTGATTTGGTTGGCGGCTTGGATGGATTTGAGAGGATTTGAGGTTGTACCGGATGCATCTGTAGGTTGTTGTGCTGGAAGAGCCGAGTCGACAAAGTTTATGCGGTTGCCAGAAACATAGGCGAGTATCGTTGAAGTAAGAAAGATCGGTGAAGTAAGCGCGGTATGGCCAGTTGATTTCCTGGAGCATGTAAGGTTAGAGCCGCACTTTTGATGAACATCTGACTCAATATACTTACACCAACTCCAATTCACCATATAGTCCCCCAGGCATCTCTGTGCTGGGAAGTTGCTATCTACAAAGGTCTAATGAGAAATGACAGCCTGCCAGTTCGCGGATCTGAGTTTCGCGGCACCTGCTTACTTTTCGAGCCAGCCACGCGGCTAGGGGTTACCCACTGGGTATTATTTGAATTTATAGGCCTCCCAGGCACATTTACCGGGGAATTTTACCCCCTCGGACAGCATGTCTTATTGATACTTTACGTCCTTTGATACAAATCTAGTAAATTCATTTCTTCCCAGTCTCTACAGCTTCTAATGCCCTACTGCAGAATATATCCCCTGTTTTTTTGGCTAGTAGATCAAAACAGCCCACATATCTCAAATCCCCTATCCCCAAATCGACATCCGGGGCACCCAGTATTACGATGGTAAGATCCCGCGGTGAGGATTTTGAGAAGAATGTTGAGATAATGTCTTGTCCAGTAGTTTCTAGGCGGTCTCGGGCTAGATCGTCATCATCATCCAAACTACGCGTAACAAATCTGATGGGTCAATCACAGCTGCGAAAGTGAATAAAAAGTGAACTTACCGTTTGCCAGCTCGATAAACTACCCCTCGTTTGTTAATGCGATCGTGCAAGTCAACAATATCCTCCAGCCGGCGAGAGATAGCCTCGGCGTCGGTTTTACACCATTTGATGAGATTTTGTTTCAACGGAGTGTCGGAGTCGGAGGAGAGATGTAACATAGGTAAAGGGGATACAAAATTGGGTGCCGGAATGGATGGAGGGACAGCTTCCTTCCGGATGGGGGCATCACCTTTTTGCGTTTTGCTAGATTTTTGGCCCATTTTCCTTTCTTGGATGGGAAATATAGATGCGGTCGCGCTTGGTTGACCGAGGTAACGTAATAACTCGACGTGATTTTCGTGAATAAAATGTACAAAAGATTGATAATAAATTAAAGTAAAAGTTGACGACCAGCAGAACGCAACACCCTCTACTTGAATGTGCCGCTCTTATTCCCTGAAAGGGGCTTGTTGGTTGGCCGAGGTGGCTTTTTCTTGAGCTGATCAGACGAAGGATTAGTATGCAGAAGAAGGACAGCTTTTCGAGCACACAACATACCAGTGGATCTTCATCCAGGGGTCCATGTGGGTTAAAGCGCCCGGCGTTATTCTTCTTGGCCTTCGCAGCCAAGCGTTTGGAGGCCTGCTGCTTTTTGCGCTTGTCGCCGCCGTCCTCATCACCACTCTCAATCATGATCACTTCCATGACGTCGTCCACGTCCTGACGGGCTTGTGCAATCTCCTCTGCAGTTGCAGTGCCGGAGGCGGCAGATGCACCGGTCTTCTTCTTCTTTGATTTCCGCTTTTTACTGAGCGTGGAACCTGTTGTCTTGATAATAGAGATGTTTTCATCACCAATGGTAATGGTATCCGTTCCCGCTGCGACGGGGTCAACAGCATCTGACTGTTGCATTGGTTCCGGAGAATTGCCATTTGACGGACTATCGCTGGAGATATCGCTGATATCCTCATCTGGGGCATTTGTTGATACTTCCATGGGGACAGAATTAGAAGAAGCTTCAGGTTCTGCAGGGCGCTTGCGTTTCAGCAAATCGGTGGATGGTGCTACCAAGTATAATGTTCTCCTGATGCGCTCCATCATTTCCCGAGCAGCATCTTCGTCTGCCGCGTTCACCTTTTCTGCCCTGCCACCACCGAAAATCGAGTGATTGGTGACCGCGACGCGTGTTATCTTTGGCGCTGTCGATTGCCCCTCAGGAACGTTGAAAGGAGTGGAACCAAATAAGGAAGATGTTGTGTTAATCGCGACTTTTGCACTGGATGGCTTTCCCTGGAACGAGAATTGATCCGAATCTTGTACTTTGTTTTCATCCTCGTCACCATCAGTAAAGCGCTTGTGCACAGGTCCCTTCAGCTTCCTTTCTTGCCATTCTCGTTCCCGTTGAGCCATCTCTTCCCGTACTTGCTTCAACTGGGCCTCCATCGTTTCCTTTGCTCGAGTCACTTCCACAAGCGTATTATCTATGATAATAGCAATATCTGTTGCGTGAAGTCGAACCAAAGGGGGCACAGGGTGGCAGCAGCCAAGAACGCCCTGAGCGTCAATTGGCATACGGTCAGCTAATGTGTAAAGCATATGGTTTGGAAGAACATAGCGTTGAGATTCGTCTTCCTCACGGGCTGTGTGGTCACGCCAAGCATGAATAGCACGGAAAACCGCGAATTGCTTGGCGCTAAGCGTTCCTCCAAACTTCCGGAGAGCATTTCTCCACCCGTTCGGACCGTGTCCATTCTCCAGGTCGTAAACGTCCTTTTCGTACTTGTTGAGGGATGTTTGCTGTGATCGTTCTAATGTGGCGTGCATCAGATTATGAGTTTCCGGGTTGGACAATGTAAGAAGCTCGTTTCGCATCCGATCATATACATAGAGTAGATAGTGAGTGTCACTTCGCGCGTACTTCAGCATTTCTGTTGGTAGAGGCCGAATCCGCCAGTCTGCCAGTTGGTAAGCCTTGTTTGTTTCGACACTGCAGTAATACTTCAAAAGGAATGCCAATCCATGTTGAGACATTTCCAGCATATGCGATGCATGATATGTGTCAAAAAGATTGACAATATACAATCCGAAATCCTTTTGCAACCATACAATGTCCATTTCTGCTCCATGAAGAACTTTGACGATATTCGGATTGGTAAAGCAGGAATTCAAGACATGCAAATGATTTCGAAGGGCTAAAGCGTCGATCAAGAAATCTTCGTTGCGAGTGGACACTTGAATCAAACAAACAAATCCTTGAAAAGAGCGGTAATCATGATGTTCCGTGTCGATAGCAATTTCTTCAGCAGAATCAAGCAGAGTCGCCATTTGTAAAAGCTTCTCCTCGGTGTCAACCCATGTGCACGGTGTTTGATCCATGCTCGCGTACAGCTGCTCTGGCCGGATCTTAAACATCGATTCAGGGTATTCAATAGTGCGGATTTCATGCTCGTAGGCGTGTGGTAGACTGCAAGCAGCGTTAGGACGAAGCTTCCATTAAAGCTGCGAAGTTAAACTGTACCTGGACTCTATAAGCTCTGCACTAGGCTTGTCTGACATGCTTTGCGTTGCAGTTTCCAAGGGGACCTTTGCATTCGGTTTGAAGGTAATCTTGCGCTCATGGGGTCGATTGGAATTGTCAACTTTATCCTCGAACCTTAGTTGCGGCCGAACGATGTTTTGTGCTGCAACGACGTTGAAGCTGCTCTTTCCACCTTTGGCAGACCCAGGGCCACCGGCCGAAACCTGTAACATTACTGGTGCTGATTGCCCCGGAACACTGTCTGGAGCATTCTTCTTGATTCTACCAGTGACCTCATCCATGCATGTGTCCTGTGATAAACACCAAAATTAGTCGGATAGCAGTGAAATAACTTTTGCGGAAGACGCACCGCCTTCTCCAACAAACTATCAACGACATCTACGACTAAATCAAAGTCGTCAACCAAGTCGTCGGAGTCTTGAAAGTTCGCCGCCTCTTTGGTCGAGGATGACGAAGTCCCAGCAGCTGCTGCATGATTGAAGACTCTGTTGCAAACACCGAGAAGTTTATCACTTGAACTCTGCAACCGCTGCGTGAACGTTGGCGACAATGACTTGTAAAAGGATAGATCGGCTGGTTTCAAAGGTTGTGAGGCTCGGGCAAGCTGTGCCAAGGCAGAAAATAAGCTTGACTGGAAGCCATCAAAGTCCTCAACGTCTATCCCGCCTTCGTTGCCCCCTCTCGCAGCTCCTTTGGGCATGCTGCGTGAATTTCGTCAAAAGTAAAAATAAAAACGTTGCTGCAAACTTCGAAATCGCCCACCAACTCAGAGGGCACGTGATTTTGGCCATCTGGGGTCTGGGGTCTGGTCTACAGGCGAAAGTTGACACGGGCGACGGCAAGGGAACTTATGGTCGCAACTCGCGGATACAGAAAACGCATACATAATGATGTTGGATATAATGTCTGGCAGATATTGTATATGAACGCAAATGTAAGAATTACTTAGTAGTTCCCTTGGGCCACATCCCACTCGCAACAAACTCTTCAACAACATCCCTCAATCCTTTCTCTGTAACGTTTGGGATTGTATACGAGAAACCCAGCTCATTCTCAATCTATAATGCTTGTGAATAATAACACCCAGTAACAGCGGAAACGGGTTTGACAAACCTTGGATCCATCCACACTCAAAGCGTTATCTTTGAGCAATTCTTGATCCAGGTAGGGCGTCAACGGGGTATTCGTAACACCTGCAGCCTTACACAGTTCAGACCATGGTTGGAGATGCTTGTCGTTCACGTCCTCAGTAACGGAAGCAAGATTGAGCTGTAGCGGGCTTAGTTAGTCTGCCAAATACAAACAGCTGTGGGAATTCTCATACCTTGGCAAATTGACTGATCATAGTACCCTGAAAGCCTGTATCTATTCCGAAGAGACCTTGAATATGTTGGTTGATTTTTCCTTGATCTGATGTCATATTTAGAAAATAAAAATTGGTGAAGAGATAGGGGCATAAAACCGACCGGTGTCATTTTTGTCTGCCAAGTTATAAACTTCAGTTTTGGTGATAGGACCGTTGCGCCCACCACCTTCTGCTTTCAAGGCTGTAATATGCCAAATAGCTCGAGCCTGTAATGGCACTTATCATTAGCAGTGCGATTTTCTGGTCAGAAGATAAGACACGCACCACATCGTGAACGTGTACAGTGTTCATCTTCAAGTCCTTGGTCCACAAAAGTTCCATTTTCTCGCTCAACTGACGGTAGACGGCTCCCATGATCAAACGAGGAGCTTTTTACAGTCATGTCAAAATCTCTGTCTTATAATTGGGTCGTAAACTTGCCGGATACTTACTGATTCCGTAAACATCGCCGGGTCCATAGACCAGAGCTGGACGAAGAATTATGAGATTCAAACTAGATTATGTTTAGTATCACAACACTTCAGGGGTCTCTGCTCGACAAGCTACTTACCCTGGTATTTTTTTCAGCTCTTCTTCTGCCTTGAATTTAGATTTTGCAACAGCTGTCCATGGCTTGATCTTCGAATCCTCGCGGGAAGGTTTCTGTAAGGTACGCCAGTTAAAGTGGGTTGCCATCTCATCATATTTGATTCAAGGTCAGACCTTGTCGGATTCGTACACCTGGGCGGTACTGACTTCCAAAAATAAAGGAATTTTCCGCTTTGCTGCCTCCTTGGCCACAGCAACAGACAATTGATAGGTCCGCTCATCGTAGACTTCATCAGACTGACCGTACTTGGTCTCGGCAGCCAAATTGATCACGTAGTCAAATTCCTTGCCATCGTCCCTAGTGAAAACTTTCTCGGTGGATGCTAGTGTAGAATGGTAAACCATTGATTAGTCGGCCGAATATCGACATATCACGCGTGCTTTAGTCCGAGCGCTGATACCTACCGGCATTGGTCAAGTTCGCTTGTCTAAATTCGACTCTTTTGTCGTCGAACGTTTTCTTATGCTGCTCTGAGAGATATGCAGTAGCCGGAAGTGCCTTATCGGCCACACGAACGGTTTCAACGAGATTGTTGTCCAAAAGGTACGCAACGAGGTTACGCCCGATAAAACCAACACCGCCAAGGACGAGAACGGAGGGTGCCATGTTCAGCTCAGTGGTACACTGCAGACTTGCGAGGTCGTTCGTGGTTATGTTTGTTCCTGAACCGCGATTGTTGTCGAGGTAAGCCAACAAGATGCTTGAAACTTGGAAAATCTCACGCGTCCAACGAAAGGAGCTCGCGAAAACCTGCGCCGGACAGTGACAAAATTCAGGAAATGAGAGCTGTTCAGCCTTTATATTCCCTGTTAGAAAATGGTACAGATAGAGCCTTTTGCCAATAGCGACCTGTCAAACGAATGCGCCAATATTTACGGGTTACGTTGCAGCTCAGGCTCAGGGTCTGAAAGAATTAAATTTGTTGGCGACAAATGCGACAAATCTCGGTCCAGATCATTCCGATTCTTCAACATTAAATTATGGTCGATGACTTTAGAAACTACAAGAGTACAGAATACAAGATGGTACAGCGGAGTGATGGGGAAGATGAAGATCTGATTTCACGGTGTATCGGGGCGGGTAACTGGAAGGGTGGTAGGCGGTGTGGAAAACACAAATATATACATCTAACAATTGGGTACGGGTGCATTATACAGTTCCCAGCATGCATTGGGGGTAAAGAATTCGTCGTCGGGCGGAGCAAGTGGGGCGGAGCTCTCTGATGACATGTGGAGCTATGGCCTATCGTTTCTTGTCACTTTTCTTGTACGTAAATGCCTTGCGGGTGAAGGCAAACTCTCCAAGCTTGTGATTGACCATCTGTTCTGTTACGAGAACCGGAAGGTAGTCTTTGCCGTTGTGAACCAGAAACTTGCGTCCGACGTGTGATGGGAGGATTGTGCTGGCCCGTGCTCTTGTCTGAATGGCTTCCCCGGCTTTCGCAGGTGGTAGCGGCACGAAAAAAGGGCCCTTCCACACAGATCTCATAGTGTATAGAGTCGTCCAATTGTGGTAATTCTGGTGGATGATATCGCCGCCTGGAAATTGCCAGCATTGCCGTGCTGACACCATAGCAACACTGAGTCATTGCAGTGACAAAGTCGCGGATCGAGAAGAAGCTGGCCAAGGCCTCAAAATGGCAAAACGCA
This sequence comes from Phlyctochytrium arcticum, assembly GCA_025602905.1. Taxonomy (NCBI): domain Eukaryota; kingdom Fungi; phylum Chytridiomycota; class Chytridiomycetes; order Chytridiales; family Chytridiaceae; genus Phlyctochytrium; species Phlyctochytrium arcticum. The sequence goes on along the minus strand of JAHLKI010000022.1, from coordinate 245,693 downwards.
AACGAGCATTAGGAGAGGAAGAGGAGAAAAGCCAGAAAGTACCAGTACCGCCGGCCAAGGACAACCAATGCCATTTTCTCGTGAGACCTGCTACTTGTGTCTTCAAACTATCTCCAAGTCTCAAATTTCCGTTCTTTAGGTCAAACGAAAGCGGCGGTACTGTCATTTGGGAGTGAGGGTCGGAAACAAGTATTGTGGGCAGCACTCGGAGTTTGAAGAGAATGATGACAGCAAGGATCGCATGCCTTGTCCTTACGACCCCTTACAGTATGTCGTTGAAACCGATGGTATACTCTGGCTTGCTAATGAAACATTCTTGCTAGTAACATAAACAAAAAGGATCTTGTAAGACATTTACAGAAATGCAACAGCAGACCAAAACCCCAGCCTGCTTACTGGATAGAGGATATAAATGTCTCAGACGTGAAAGCAGCCAAAATTGAAATGATTGCAGACTCTACAGCACCCATCCTGCCGAGAGACGCCCTCAAATCGCTACCAGCGGAAAAATTCGCTACCTTGGTTTCAAAAATCCGATCGCTTTACGCTAAAACCCTTCCTGATGGCAAAAATGACTATGAATCTATGATTTTGAGTCATAGTTCCATGAAGGAGCGTCTTGAATCATCGAATGACGGAAAGCATCCCGCGCAACAGGCATCGTTACTAGGCCATTTAGACCGACTAGGGCTCTTAAGCAACAAGAATGTTTTTCTCGAGTTTGGGGCCGGAAAAGGAGAGCTTGCACATTGGATTCATGGAGCAGTTGGCGATGCTTCTCGTTTTGTGCTAATTGACCGGCAAAATTTCCGACAAAAGGTGCAGACACTTCCCCCTCAATCCTGCCATTTTGATTTAACCCCGTTCCGGTTATAGTATGACAAGAACATAAGCAACAACCCATCAAACTCCGTTGAACGGATTGCCATGGATATCAAGGACCTTGATTTGACCAAATATGAGCCTTTGAAAGGATATCCATCAGTTGCGGCTTCAAAGCATTTGTGTGGTGCAGCTACTGACATCACACTTCGTTGCATTGGAAATTATATGCAGGGAGGTGGCGATGTCCGCGGGCTGGTTATCGCTCTCTGTTGTCATCAAGTCTGCAAGTTCAACATGTATTCGAACCGCTCCTTTCTGGATGCGGAGAGTATAGACGAAAATGAATTTGCGTTCATATGTGTGATGAGCACTTGGGCTGTTTGTGGCTCCAAAACGCCGCGTGCAAAAGCTGCGAGCGCTGACTCGATTACCGACCCGGAAACGACACCATCTGTTGAAGATGATGCCGAGGTTGAAGACGAACAGCACTCGTTAGACTTAAATGCGGAGGATATGGCGAAGGATGAAGACCATTGGTCCGGACTAAGCTTTACAGATCGGGAAACTTTGGGATTCCAATGCAAGCGTATTTTGGACTATGGACGGCTTGATTATGTGCGGAATATGGGCTTTGAAGCGGACTTGCTTTATTATGTAGGAAGGGACAAGAGTTTAGAGAATCTCGCGTTAGTGGCGCGTAGAGGGTAGAGGCACGCCCGGTATTTAGCTCATCCATTTATTATTATTGTTTGACTCAATCGACACTCGCATTTTCTGATCTCGGTACAGATCTACGAGATATTGCCGTGTGCGACTCTCCAGATGTTGCAAATCTAGCTCATGGACAGGATTGAGCATTCACCTCAATTAAATGCAGCGAGATGGAGTTACCCGGGGAAGCTAGATGATCTGCGCATTTCTTGGCCTCCACGTGAAATTGAGAGTCTCTCCTCTCATACCAGTATGGTTGCGGAGGGCGGACCTCGTCCTGGCAGATGAAGTCCTCCTGTAAGTATACATATCGGAGTTAAGCAAATCAGCTCTTATACCCAAACTTCCTTCCACCGCTGCACCAAAAGCTTCTTTTCCTGTTGTGTGTTGTTTATTTACACCCGCCAAATGTTCAGTATGTATAGTTAGGACGTACTTCCACTTGCAATTTCTGCAGTTGACTCTCTAGTGTCAATCGAGGATCAAGCCCATCTAAGGGACAATGCAGGACGGCGTCGTGTAATTCTCGGTTTTCATCGCTGGGGCTGAGGAGTCTGCCCAAGTTATTCTTCCCACGCGCAACCACCTCGGCTGAATAGGGTGGATGCTTGGAGCATGATCTTCTTGCGCATAAACGTGAGTGCAAGTTTGATCAGTTTTCCCATCTCAGTGTACCTGAAAGCACAGTCAAATGTATCACCCTTCACGTCGTCCGCCACGCCAATATCAGCACAATCTTCCCGGTCGATATTTTTGTTGTGTGCCTGAATCTTTGCAAGCTACTGTCGGGGTACCAAGATTAGCAACCCGATCAGGCTGAGATTCTTCCGATTTCAATCGCGTCAGGAATACCTGCCTGCCACAATTCAGCCGAGAGGTCCTTTACACTTTTGTAGACGTCTGTGTTATCACTGGAGTTCCCATCGCCGACAAACTGGGGTGTGTCTAAGGCCGACTCAAAGGAACTGGTTGATGTGAATGAAGTCTGATTTGTGAGAGTGGTCGGAAAGTTTGAATGTGAGTCTCTTGTTTCCACTTTCGGAGGAAGAGGTGGTGGAGGACGGCTCGCGCGATCAGCAGGTGTTTTGAAAGAGTCATTCCTCGCATCATCGTTCGACGCGTCACTGGTCGTAACCCATCCGATAAGCGGGGAATGATAGTGCTTCCGACCAGGTGCTTTGCGTCCAGCATGGTCCGTGCTGTCTACGTCTGCATCTTCCCCAGAGTGGTCCGACCCATGTGATTTCGATACTCTCATGTGCGTAGACGGAGTGCCAAGTTCCATGTTTGAAAACGCGTACACTACATCAGGTAGTGGCACATCAAGGTCATCACTAACTTCGTCGCATGCACGGTCAATAATGCCCTGGCCAAAACTGTATGTTCTCTGGGCAGCAGCTGGGACCGCTAGCACATCACGAACTGTCAGCAGAAGCAAACGTTTGTATCGAGCGAAACTATGCGCACCTGTGGTTGATGTATGTCGCTGTGACTTTTTTGATGACTTTGGATGACCTCTTGAGCTCTTGGGGCGCACGACCTTGTGCTGCACGTCTTTCTGAGACGTTTTCGCTTGTTGACTTGGTATATGAAAGGTAGGCCGGGCCATAGATAGGGTACTTCTGGAGGCCGAGGACGGCCGGGTGGGAGGGGTCGAGCAATGATTAACCAAAGAACATGCTGACGGAGCCCTTGAAGTGCTTCTGGAGGTGAAGGTGGATGATGGTTGAGAAGTGCATCTGACTGCGTAGCTACAGTGAGGCCATCTGTAAGTACCGAAGAACATGTTACGCGTAAATTGTGACATACTCAATCTGAGTGCCCACAACGGACATTTTTCCCACACTTCGCCGCCAAGAATCTCGGTTTGTATTCAAATCGTCCGCATCCATTCTCCATTCAGATGCGTACTCGGCCCCAAACCGCCCTCGCTGTCCAGGATATCCGGCAGCAGGTGCAGCTTGCTCATGGTGTGCTTGACGATTTGCGTTGCATCGCCGACATTGACAGGGATGTCCCTCGGTATTGAGCGGTACGGTGTTATCAGGAACCTGAGAGCTACCAGCTGCCCATGCCTGTCGATACGAGACTTGCCCGCGGAGATTTTTCATTGATGAGCTACCTTGTTTATTTTGACTATTTGAGGAATTCTGACGGTCAGACGAAGTTTTCCACCGTTGGCCAATTCCAGTATTTTCATGGTACTGAGTCTGATAGCTGTTGTATAGAGCCCACATATCACTGCTGCGCTACGTTCAACCTGAACTGGGAATTTAAACGTAGACGAGGACGTTAATCACTAAAAGTTTGCTCAACCCTGAAACCTAAATAAGCTTAACTTCTCGGAAATTTTCCATAAATTCCCGAGATTGTCTTCTCTGCACGCAAGTGGAAAATTAAAATCAAACGACATGCATCAAAGCCTATCCTGAACTTGAATTTGGGACTTTACAAATTTTATGTTTTGAGTTTGGAGCTGGTACAAGAAAGTTTTACCTCCGACAATTGCCCCATAAGAAACGGTGGTAGTTTATTTCTTTAAGGGTCAAGAAGCCAGGGCTCTCATGTGTCGGGATCTAAAAGATGAGAACGTTTGCTGCGCGGAATCATGGCAACATCCTCTCACATCAAGCGCAACCTCAAAGTCCGTCTGATCTTGATGGAACTGCGGAGGGCAATTATTTTTCCCAACCTCAACCCCAACCACTGCCTCCCATTTTGACCCCACCTACATCAGCAGAGCGTTTTCTGAATCAGCAAAGAAGAGGCAGCCCATCTCAATTACAGGACTATCCGGAGTCAACTTTGGTTGAATATCGTGAACAGAAACCTGTGAACGTCAGTCTCCAGCTTCCCTCGCAACTCACCAAGGGACTACTAGGTCTCGGAGAAAAAAACAAGTTACATGAATTACAATTGCAAAGTTTTTTTGAACGGTTGACGGAGAATGAGCGTTCCCAACGCTCCTTGGCAACAGAGACCACTCGATTGCACGGCGAGCTGAATGAGAGTTTTCGTTTCCATGATGGTATACTTCGCGATGAAGTCCAAACCCGCCGGTAAAGTTGAAGCGACGCGTAGGTGTGGCAAGAGATTAACTGGTTATAGCTCGATGGAAGAGCACTTTCGATTCCTGCGGTCGGTTGTGCAACATTTGCAGGATCAAACATCTGCAATGTCTCAGCAACTCACTCTTGAGCGTGAAGCTGCCTTCCACAGCATTGAGCTATCGAAAATCCGGGCCGGTGAACAAGAACGGTTCCAAGAAATAGTACGCCAACGTTCGGAAAGAGATGCTGAGCGCATAAGTGCCTTGACGGTAGAATTGTCCCATTCCCGACAAGAAAGCGCGCAGCTGCGCGCGGAAATGGACGCGAGGCTCTCGGCGACGGCAGATGAGCTTCGACGCTTGTCACAAATTGCTGAAAGAGCCGATGCGGATGCAAGATCATGTCGACAAGATTTGGAGGCTTTGAAGGTTACAGTTGCTCAGTCTGAGGCAAGATTTCATGGGACTATGGAAATGCACCAATCGAAATTGGAGCAAAACACAAAGTCACTGCAAGAGTATGTGCTATCTACCAAAAATGCGGAAGATCAGCAAATCTCCCAAATGAAGGATGAGCTGCTAGCACATTCAGCAAAGCAAGAACAACAGCTGAGCGTGACTGAAAATGCACATCAGGTGGAAATTCATCAGAAAATTGACCACATACTTGACACTCTGAGGAGTCAGCACGACCACTTGAACGACTTGAGTGCCCAAGTTGACTATAAGTTGGAAACCAATGCAGAAGCAGTCACGAATCAATTTCGGGATATTCTTGCCAAGCAAAAAGCGCAGCAACTGAACGAATTGCGCGAAACTCTAAAGGCCATACAAGCATTGCGCATTGTTGGAAAAAGTACGCGTGAGGAAGAGCGGAAAGCTCGAGAAAGTTTGGAAGCCGACTTACGGAGAACCAAGTTGGACATACAGTCTCAGAACGAAGAGCTACGGAAGGATATTCAAGCACAGCTGAGAAAGATCGCTAAACCATTTATTGTATTGTAATTACCGAACCCTCTACTCCCAACTGTTACTCTATGCATCAGTACATCAAATTCTTCTCTCGCTGTGACATTATCTGTTTTCAACAACAGTACGGTACTGTATAACTTCTGGATCGGTCAGTAAAATAAATTTCTCTTTTTGAAGTTCAGTATAAGTTAACAACATTCTTTGGATCTCCATTTCGGAAAACACTCAAACAAATCTCAAGCTACAACAACGATCGCGAACAACTGCAACAAGAAACAACCATCTTTACATCTTTGCGGTCCCGGAAAAATAAAACGTTCTGATCAACTACATGTTTTGATGGCGAGAGCTCCAGCCAATAAAAAATCAATATCTCAATAGCCGTGCCAACGGGCTTCCTCTTCTTCCCTAGACAATGCCATGCGTAAAGGAGGCAAACGGGGACCATGTGAACCGCCACTACGAGTTGATGTACCGGTTGCTGATGAAGGACGCTCCGTTGTCGCACCTGCGGCCTGAGTGGTTGGAGACGACGGATTGGCAGGTCTTTCCCTTGGCGAAGTAGCTGACTGTGTAGTAGAAGCGGGAGTGGCCGCGTCCCACAATGGGGAGCCGTAGGCAACATCCCGGTCGGCAGAGTAGGTACCATCACGTTGCTCCCCCAGCTGTCGTGATATATTGTGCATTGAGCGCGGCGTATACGCGGCGAGTAGCGAAGCAGGAATGTCAGTACGGGCATATGGGTGTGTTCTGTACGTTCGTGGCGAGTTTGGCATATATTCAGATTGGCCCCTGTACTTGGCATATCCGGCTGCCCCGGCGCTGACGCCATGTGGCGGAAGACCGTCGTCCATCAAACTGTGACGGCCTGAACCATCTTGATAGCCACTGCCGTAAACAGCGTAGGCGTATTCCTGGGACCTTCCCGGTCCGCCAATGAGAACTTCGGAAGCCCGTGGAGAACCGCCGCGATGCGCTGAAAAGGCTGCTGAGGGAGAATGTGCCATAGAAGTCGGCGTATGGCCGGACAACGACATTCGGCGGGCAGAGCTTGGTGTAGAGGCCAGCGATTCCATAGACTGCAAGTGGCCACGATCTGCTGGAGATGAGACTGTAGAGCCCATTGTGGAGACCTCAGGAATTATATCGGGGTAAAGACCAACTCTCACGGCCAAATGCGCGAGGGCAGGGTCTTGACTTGGGGTAAGAAGTCGTCCACTTGCCACATCGGACTTGGTGTAGTAGCAAACGACATGAAGTTTCCCTCCCTCCTTGGTTCGGACCGAAATAGACTTTTTTGTAAGAAGTTGATTGGGCTTTTGGCGAGCCTGCCCCGCTCCTGATGGAGATGATCGGTCTCTACCACCCCCGCTGCGGCGCCTGTCACGCGCATCACCACCAGTTGAAGGAGATTGCATATCATCGTCTGATGTGTTGGGCGAGGACCGGCGGCGGGCAGTAGCCTCGTCAACTTCACGATACACCAAGAAACTTCCCTTGATGCGTGATGGTGACCAGCTCTTACTATCAGTCCATCTGGAATATAATTAAAGTTAGGTCAATATCAATCCCAGAATGGTGATTAGAAGTTAATATGCACCTTTTGATACCGCTTTCACTCTCCTCCCAAACAAAGACAGACCCACTGCGAATGCATCTTTCGCGCTCTTGCTCCGTTAACCGGCGTTGGACGCGTTTGAGTGCCCCGACGCGACACGCTTCAAAGAGTACTAGGCAGTCGTGGGTGGTCGCGACAAATCCGATAAAGGTCGGCTGGGCAGCCGAGGGAATAGCGCGCATCACGCCCGAGGATGCACCTGGCATAGAAATGTCACTCTCCGAGGGAAGGATGCGATCCATTGTCGAGAGAGCCAGGTCCGACTGCTCAGACGGGGAGGAGGGAATGCCGGCGGAAATGATGACAAAAAAAGCCAAGTGAAAAGAAGGAAATGAGACTGTACGTGTTCTTTAAGAATGAGTTTTGACTGTGGCTTTGATGTTTGACCAGATTAGCAGTGAGCAGGTTAATCGTTTAGTTGCTCAAAGTTAAATGTGCGTCTGCGACTAGGTGGAACTTTAATCAAAAACACTCGAGGGGGAACGTGGATACGCGTTCTCTGCTGCGCGCGATGCTTTGTCAGCAAACGAAGCGCGTCGGTCGAAACTTGCGCCTTGACGTTGCGAGATGCGAGATGAGCGACTCCTATAAACCGAGACCTGACAGAATACAGGAAGGTCCAGCTGTGCTATAATATAGCGTTCCGTGGGTTTGCGATCTGCGGTCGAGATCGTACTGTAATGCGTCAGAAATATGATCTAAACGCCGTATACAAATCTTTTCACGGGCATATGCGATGGGGCAAGCTTTCCTTTGAGTTAGCTATATAAATTTAATTCCTGGCAGTGCCGTGCGACTACTCTAAGACAATAATAGTGTAAATCTGAAGTATCCAATACCACGCCTACAAGCCTGTTGGCTGGTACTTGATGGCCCACTTGGCATTGTTCCGCACGATCCCTGGAAGGGGGTAAAGAGCAGTATATCTTTCCGCGAGTCATGCTTGCCGAGTGAGATATCTTGCCTGGAATTTCGTGTAAACAGGCTCAAAGTTGGTGCCCATTTTTGGGTTGCGAAACCAGCTGATCCAACAAACTCAATGATGGTTATGGACGCAGAGCCACCGAGAAATTCAAAGGGAAAACCTCAGTCTGGGGTAAACCCTGAGGCCCAGCACGGTCCTTTCTTCTTGCAATGATGTGACCCGCATGCAGCCTTGCCATAATGTGGGTACGACGGATCCCGGCAAGCTGGCATTCAGATTCGTTCGAGATGAATCTGGAGAAGGTACCCTTGAAGATCTGATAAGACATGATTGTTCGATATTGTGCCACAACATTGACAACAGTGTTTAAACAGGCCGGAATGTTTCCATTTGTTGAACGCATGGGCGGGCAATACCTTTGGCGCAACTCCGCAACTCGATCGAGGTCACAAAGCTAAACCATGGCGATGGGTACTTTCTGCTTCGGAGATTGCTTCGCTTTAAATATTACTCTTCTCCCATCCCAAACAATAGCAACACTGCATGGCGGCTCAGCAGGCGCTTCTTTCGAGCTTCCGCACGACGGTAATATTGTCAAGAGTGCCTTCAGGCCGGTTGGAAAGCAGGCCATTTTACTTCGCAGGCTTGGCGCAGATGTATCCTTGAGAATGCGGCGTTTACCATTTATTTACCTTTTAAAGAATTTTGAAGCAAAGCGGTTGGCATATGGTTGCTTTAACATCAAATGTTGTATGAATTACGGATGAACTACCTTCTCAAATATCAACTTGGTCTTAAAATGTTCTACATCCGAACATCATCGTAAGATTGGAAGTGTATTCGATTTTACCCTGGCAATGAAGTTTGTGCTATGAACCCCATGAAGAAAATTGTGATGGGACTCGTATCGAATGGTCAACTGTTCCTTTTATAAAGTTTCCTTTTTGTTGCGGCCTTTTGGCCCTTTCCCCAAGTTCAAACCAGAGTTCAAACTCCGCTCTGAACTCCGCGTAATGTAGCTCTTTTGGGGCAGGTTGTGCGCAGCCACGTTGGGACGCTTGACTTGACTTGACCGTGTCTTTCCCCTGTGGATGCCTGACAATCTTGTCAACTTCAGCAACGCATCTCACGCCAAAACTATATCCATGCTCAATAGAAACGATCTATCACGTCTAAAAGGTTTGCCTGTTTTATCTGAGCTCATTTCGCGTCAGTTTCCTCTAGATCAGCCATGGACTAGATGTGATTCCTTTCAGCGAGTATGTCAAAAACATCATTTTGCTGCCATTGACTACTACCGCTTCTTGAATGGATATCCCGGTACGAAGCCGACCATCGCCCTCCGCGCGGACAAGCGCAAGCTCCGGTGGGTAGACGTTCCCTTCAACACGTTTCCCTGTGCCCCGGCGCGACCAATAGAGGAGTGCGTTACGTCCAATTCGATTACCGTGCTATGTGCGAGATTCTGGGCCGCCGGGCTCATGCCCATTACTTGGAGCTCTATCCGAAAATGGTTAGGACTTCCCCAACGACAACAACTCCCGGATGGACGTGTTTTTTCAAATTGTCAACCGTGGAAAGGCTCGCTTCCTGATGCTCGACCCCAAGAACCCGCCACTCCCGAGCTTGAAGACGAGCCTACGCCTCCCCCTGCCCCCAACTCCATCGAAAATTTCGGAGACCTCTGCATCCGGCGCCCAACCTTCATGGAGGACACCGCGGTGTTCACCAACGTCAACTGGAACAGAGACAGGAACAAGACCACCTACGCTCTGGAGCGTCGGGGACTTCACCCTACGTTGTCCTGCTGATGGGGCGCCTAACTGACGCCTCCAAGACGGGCCCGCTCGGCGACTTCTTCCAGCGGCAAAACAACAGCTTCGACGGAAAGTCGAAATTTATGTTTGTCCTCGAACCCCTCGTCCATCCAGGATTGGGCGCACTTCACAACTGCGGCGAATGACTGTCAGCTCACCTGCCCACTGACAGACCTTTCCAACAACTGCCCATATGGTCTGGTGCGAACGACCAAACCTCCGTCCACCATCGTGCTGAAGTCCCCGTCTCTGTGGCTTCCCCCATCGCCTACGACGTCCACCCAACCGACACGACTGGCAGCTGGTCGGGCCTGCTCCAGAAACCGGTGTGGCCGAAAGTTGTGGACTGCTTCGGGACACCTGTGCCCCCCCCTCCTCCTTTTCCCTCGCCATGCAGCCGGGGGCCCCCTTGGCCATTACGGCTTCCGTCAAGTCGTTTTTCATTATTGACAAGGCGCGGGGTAACTCCATTACCCATACTTGGGAAATGGAATCGGTGCGGATGCTGATGCCGATTGGCGAAGTTGTTGACCAGACAACTGTGAACTCTGACGAGTCCGACTGGTTGTTGACTATGTAAATATCTTCTCTTGCCGTCTTTTTCCGCAAATTATTATTGCATTGTTACTGCAAGTTCATTTCCTGAATCAAATCCCTCTTTCCATGTTTTGGATAGTACTCTCTTCCACTGTACTGTATCTGTATCTCTGAGATGTGCCTATAGTATCCCTGTTAGATCCCTTCCCGGCCTTTTTCTTGAAACTCCGACATTTATGACTCAATCTCCCGAAGTGACGTTTTGCATGAGCTGAGTTGTGCTCAAAAATGTTGAAGAAATGCAAAAGTAAATCCACGGCGCAATTTGTAGATCAGATCTAGATCAGGCTGGGACTCGAGGACCATAGAATCAGGCATGCATAGGCTCTTCATTCATTTCCGGCAGCCACTCTGCTCCCAGCGGGCAGCTCACCTATCATCCTTCTCCCGAAACTCGCATCCTCGCCGGCAGTTTTCCAACTGGCTAAAGCCTCGTCCACCAAGGCCAAAGCAAGATTCCCACAACTTCAAAGGACCCTCTCGGACGGCGCTAGGATGGCTACTTTTGGGAGGCGTTCCCATCATTCAACTGACCAATACTTCATCTCAACTCCCTACCACCACGCATCAAGCTTTACTAGCCCCCTCGCCATCATCCGGCCCAGCAGCAGCTCCCAGGATCCACAGGCAATCAGAATCTGCCCGCTGCGATATCCTGATCATATTCGACAAGGCAGTCTCGCTTTTAATGAAAACTCTGAAACTTAGTTTTCGCTTTGTCAATCTTGCCGTGTTATTTGGCCCAGTCATCTTGACCTTTCCGGTCTGGTATCTACTGGAGCGTCATGCTCTGAAGCGGGGTGAACGCCCACGCTTGTGGTGGGTTAGTTTTCTGGTCTGGAGTTTTGAAACCAGTGGCCCAACTTTCACAAAGGTTCGCATTTCCTATGAGTTTTGACTGAATCCACAAAATAACATTCTGATTTCAATGTGCAGTTGGGGCAATGGGCCAGCTCGCGGACCGATTTGTTTCCACCCTATGTCTGTGAAATCTTGTCCCGATTGCAATCCAAAGTATCACCTCATTCACTAAACGCCACCCGACGAGTGATAGAACAGGAGTACGGGCTCACTTTGGAAGACATGTTTGAAGAGTTTGATGAAACGCCTATCGGGGTCGGAGCAATTGCACAGGTATGGCATATGTCATTTTGGGCCAATCTCAAGAGAATGCTCAGCTCTAATATTAAAAACAGGTACATACAGGCGTTCTAAGGCCTTCCGAGGCTACAAAGTCCTGTTCAACATTACGATGTGCTGTCAAAGTTCTTCATCCAGGAGTTTCATACATGATAAATGCAGATTTGACCATCATGTGGGCTGTTGCTTCCCTCATCAACCTGTTACCGGAAGCAGAATGGCTCTCTATTCCCGATGAGGTGGAAATGTTTGGGCACATGATGCGCGAGCAATTGGATCTACGGCACGAGGCACGCAATCTAGAACGGTTTCGCTCCAATTTCAAAGAACGTCCAAGAGTTGGGTTTCCGGCCCCAGTTATGCCTCTCGTACGACAAACTGTGTTGATTGAAGAATTTGTGGACGCAATCCCTATCCCAAAATTCCTCAATGGAGGCCATACCCCTTTCGACCAAGCGCTCGGCAGGATTAGTCTGGACTTTTTCTTGGTACGATCACTGCGCTCAATGAAAATGCCATTCATCATCAATTCTGATACTATATATTCAGCATATGCTCATCATTGACAACTTTGTTCATGCTGACCTGCACCCAGGTAAGTCTGGAGTATATGAATGCAAGAAAGCAAAACACCGCGCTTAACAGACTCTTAGGCAACATATTTGTCACTTTTTTCAAACCTGGTCGCGGACCTCCATCATCATGGCTGCCGTCCTTTGGCAAAGAGAAGAAAATCGATCCCCCAAAGCCTGAAGATTTCCTTTCCGCTGCTGAAGCTGCTGAATTGAGTGCTACACCACCTTCAGAATGGGTTTCCACGATGGAAAAGCTTTATCATCAAGGGTACACTCCTCGAATCATTTTATTGGACGCAGGACTCGTCTCGGAGTTATCTATGGAAAATTTACGCAATTTTCTGGACTTGTTTCGTGCTGTCGCGGAATTCGATGGTCGTGGCGTTGCCCGATTAATGGTAGCACGCTCTCGCACGCCTCATACAGTTATCGACAAAGAAGGGTTCGAAGACACCATGGGTGAATTTTTGGATCAAGTGAAGCAATCAACATTGAAGCTGGGTAATATTAAGGTCGGCGACATTCTTGCCAAGGTCTTTACCATGGTGCGTCAACACCACATCAAAATTGAGGGTGATTTTGCCAACGTAGGCGTGAGCATCATGTTGCTCGAGGGGGTAGGCCGCCGACTTGACAAGGACATCGACCTTTTGCATGAGGCGCTTCCGGTTTTACGAGAGGCTGCACGTTTGGGACAAGGAGGAGAATACGCTGGACCCGCTGGTGACCGGGCTCATCAGGCCCACCACGCGTTTGGAGAGCTTGGGGCGGGCAAGATCTACTGGATGTCTTGGATGTACCACAAGTTGCGGACATTGACTATACTGGCCGAGAAGATAGATGTTCCCGTGTTCGAGGACGCTCGGATATACTTTCCAGAATAGATAGATCTACTTTGTTTATTTACATACATTTTCCTTGTATGGCCTTCCCCCGCGAATGAAAATGTGGAGGCTTGAAAACTCCTCTTTTTCCAAACCATCATATAAGCGCAGAGCTGCTTGAATCCTTTCGTTCTACTCGTATTTCCCTCCCCGCAATCAACGGCGCAATGCACGGAAAAAAGTTGATAAACAAACCTGCAGCGGTATGTTATGGCTTGGTCTTCCTCCTACCGTACACACGCTGAACGATAAAATCTGACTGTTGGTTATTCACCATCACTTTGAATACAGGTCGTCGACGAGGCTTTGGAAGGCGTCCTCGCTGGCAATTCCGACTTATTCTTGCTCAAGGATCACCGTGTCATCTTCCGCAAGGCTTCCGACAACCACGTCGCTGTCATCTCAGGTGGCGGATCTGGACATGAACCTGCGCATGTTGGCTTTGTCGGCGATGGAATGCTCAATGGTGCCGTGTGTGGCAGCGTCTTTGCTTCACCTTCCGCCTCCCAAGTCTATGCAGCCATCCAACGCGTGAATACGGGTGCCGGTGTGCTTGTCATCATCAAAAATTATACCGGTGATCGCATCCAGTTTGGAAAGGCAGTGGAACGAGCCAGACGCAATGGTATCCCAGTGGAGATGGTCGTTGTGGCAGATGATTGTGCTATTGCGAGAACCAAGCTCGGACGAGCTGGTCGCCGAGGATTGGCCGGGACCGTTCTGGGTAAGTCTAGGAGCCGTCATCAGCTATAGATCACGTCAGGAATTGACTTTTCCCATTAGTTCACAAGGTTGCAGGAGCAGCGGCTCGTAGTGGGTAAGGCCTGTTCATCTCCAGCCATCTGTACCGCTTTTGTAACTGAGCTTTTCCCCTAGAATGTCTCTGAAGGAGGTTCATGCCCGCGCGCAACAAGCATCTGATGTGATTGGTACGGTTGGAGTTGCTTTGGGGCCATGTACCTTGCCCGGGGCGAAAGAGCCCGCTTTCAACATTGGACAAGATGAGATGGAATTTGGTTTGGGAATTCACGGGGAGGCCGGCGCTTTTCGAGTTGGTACCCAGACTGCCCACGATGCCGTTGCCAAGATGCTGGACTTGATTTTGTCTGAGGACACGGATCGTGGATACCTGACTGTCGATGCCAATGCCAAAGAAGAAGTGGCGCTACTGGTCAACAACCTTGGAGCACTGACTGGCTTGGAGGTAAATCTCTCATCATTTTGAACGCGACCTTCACAAATACTCATTCAGTCCACAGCTCAGCATTTTGACAAAGGAAGCCGTGGAACATCTTGGTAAATCACCAGCGACGGACTTTCCCCCTCACAACGGGTCACTCATTCCAATTATCTCTTGTAGCTCGCAAATCTATCAAAGTGACGCAAATCATTTCGGGGGCTCTGATGACCGCACTTGAGATGCCGGGTGTTTCTTTGACTCTTTTCAAAAATACACCAGACGGGTACTTGCACAAGGCTTTGGCTGAAGAGGTATCAGCATCAGCATGGCCGCTTACGAACGGCGCTGGCTACACGGACATTCATGAACGCGTGGTTTGTGAAGCCAAAACCAACGTCGAGCCACCCAAATGGCCGATTAAGACCCCACAAGGTGAAATTCGGGTTAATATTCGCAATGCACAAATTCTGAATCCGCCTTTTTTTGTTCTTAGGACTTCTGATTGCCCGTTGCCTGTTTCACGTCTCGCAGAATCTCCTGAAAGAGACTGACAAACTCAACGCATACGATCGCGTCTGTGGGGATGGAGACTGCGGAAGTACTGTCGAGAGTGGAGCAAATGCCGTTCTCGCCGCTCTGGGTGCCAAGGCCACCGGCTCCCCCGAACCCAAACTGGGAGATGTCATCTTGATCCCGGTCGACAATGCCTCGGAAACATTTGAGACCTTGAGTGAGATTGTTGATTCCAGCATGGGCGGCAGTCTGGGCGGAGTTGTTTGGTACGTTTATACCTGTCTCCACCTAAATATCACCGTCAGCTTATACATTTACGCAGCTTGTTCCTTGAAGCGCTGTCCACTGCCGTGCCATCGCCCATCCACATTGCGCTCACTAAAGCCCTTGCCGCTCTGGAGAGCCATATCCAGACTCGTGTTGGAGACCGTACTCTCATGGATGCACTTGTCCCATCTATCGGCGCGTTCAATGAGTCGCTTTCCAAGGTTACTGCTTCGAACCCCACCACCCAGATTCAAGCTGCCAAATCGGCCACATCCGCCGCATGGACCGGAGTGGATAACACGGTGGCAATGAATGCGGCCAAAGCGGGTCGCGCCGGTAGCGTTGGAACAGACTTGAGCGGTACTCCTGATCCCGGTGCTGTAGCGGTAGCCGTAGTGTGGGAGAGTGTGCAATTGGTCCTTGAAGATAAGGCCAACCAAAATATTAAGGTAGCCTATTAATTCCCAACCGACCTCTGTAACTTCCATAAAATATCACGCTGAATGCATTAATCTGAGACTGGACCAGAGCATTGTGTGAATAGACTGTGTTTAACAAAAAATTGAACTATGCAAATCACCGATGGTGCGCAAACGAGACAAAAGGAGTGGTAAAATGTACAAATGGTGAGGAAAGTAAGTAACAGTAGGGATCGGGAATGTATGTAAGTGAATGTAAAGTCCCTCAATTCGGGGATGGGGTATGATGCTGCTGAAGGCAACATGTGAGTAGATCACAAAATAGAGATGTTTTCGGCTGACAAATGTGACGGGGGGTGCAGGGGGAATCACTGTTTCCGTTCCTTGTCGCGGTCATCGCGAGAACTAGAGTCTTTTTGGGAGCGATGCCGACGCTCTGACCGGTCGCGATCTTTGTCTCGATCGCGGTCGCGGTCGCGTTCCCTATCCTTGTCCTTGTCTCGATCGCGGTCACGTTCCCTTCGCTCCCGTCGGGCCGCTGCTGCACGCTCTTTCTCCTCCCTCCGATGTTCGCGCTGCAAAGATTTCCGCCGCTTTCGCTCATCAAGCTCCTCGGCGTATAGCTGCAAAGCGCGAAGTAAGTGATTTGGATCAGTTTCAATTGCGGCGCCGAGCGATTGGAGAACACGGGAGAACGGTGAGCGAGTAAGATAAAGAATAGATGCTGCATTCTACAGGTGGTGGAATGTCATGTGAGTTTCAATGATTTCAAACGTTGCTCTATGAACATGGTGTACAAACCTCAATACGCGCGACAATCCCTTCCATTGACCGAATGAGCCCCGCGCGGTCAGAATCTTCAATCCCCTCAACGGCCCATTCTCCTTCATTATCTTCGAGTGGGGTGGCAGGGAACGAAGACGACGAACTATAATCTCCATCGCCGCGCGAGCTGGATCCATCGTCATCTCGCCACGATTCGCTGCATCGAGCCGCCAGCCATTCCAGACGAAGGCAAATGCTGGCTAAGCTTTGAACAAGGGCCTTGTCAACTTTGATCAATTTTTCTTGCGACAATTCTTCGTCTGCTTTCCGCTGGGGTTGCGCGTTCAAATCAAGTCCTCCACTTTGTTCCAAAGCAAAGAAACGGTGCCGCATAAGTAATTCGCGGCGGTAAATCGCGTAAATAACCTCGGGTGTTTCCAATCCCTTCAGTTTCACTTCTCCGATGCACCAGGTAACGATACCTAAACGCTTCAAACGCGCAACTTCGTCGTTTAATGCGTCTTCTCCCTTCATGCCAATGAAATCGGTCAAGTCTTTGCCGCTTTGAACATTTTCCTGTAGGCTGACGTCGGAGTCATCGCCCCACCATCCCAAAGCTTTCTGCAACTCCTTCATAGCGTCAGAGGAAATGAGAATTTGCCCGCCCTGCGAAGCACCCGTCACTCGGGCAGCCCGGTTAACCATGGGTCCGTAATAGTCCATACGAGAAGTAATTGGGTCAACTTCACAAAGTGGGGTTCCAAAATGAATACCCATGCGGACGGAAAGACCTTTGAAAATCAAGTCGCGTTTCTTGCCGGAGTCGTTGCGAATTCGGCGACCATCATCAACAAGCTCCACCTCCATGTCCGAGGCTTCGCCTGTATCGTCTTCTCCCTTCAGCCCAGCGCCATTGACAAACTCAGAAGGACCATTTTTTTGGAAATAAATATCACTGCCATCCCCCATGCTTAGAATTTCGCTTGGCCAGTCAATGCTCAAGAGTTCTCCCTGTACGGTCAAGCACCATTCCGCTGCACTGGCGACGTTTTGGAAACTAACCATGAAGGCATCACCTTCCGTTTTGACTTCATAGCCGCCGGTCTGACGAAGTAAACGGCGCATAACTTGATGATGAAGACGTAAAGCAGCACGCATGGCAACAGGATTGTTTTCCCATATTGAGGTGGAATTTTTGATATCCGTGAAGACAAGTGCCAGCCTGCCCGTCGGTGGAGTAATCTCTTTTATGATCTGAAGATATCGCAAAGCTATAAGCTGACAAACTCCATATAGACCACGAAAGAGGGAAGGGACTTACCGCGTCAGCAGACTCCTCCATTCCACGCTTTTTCTTGTCCTTCATACTGATCACATCTCCCCGTCTTGATCGGTCATCCACCATGAGACTTTCACTAGAGCTTTCTGCACTGCCGCGTCGTGCGTTCCACCATGCACTCTTTTTCGCCAAATCGCGTAAGCCGAGGACCATGACCAAATAACCTCCAGGAACGCGTCCCCCGCTGAGACTGAGTGCCACGTCTCGTACTTTCATTGCGGCAGTACCCCATCCGCCGCCAGCTTTGGAATTCTGTTGGGATGAAAGGCCTGACATGCTCTTCGTGAGGCCAGTTCCAGGAGCCGTGAGCCCGCCAGCACCGCTTGCAGGTGTAAGATCAGTACCGGCAGTGTAAGCAACTGTGCTGCGGGCGATATCAACTACCATCTGCGCACCGTCTTCGTAAGTTCCACCGCTCTTAATGGCTTTCCAGACTGCACCACTAGCCAGAACGACAAATTCATCGCTACCGACTATTGCTGGGGTTGGCTCAGGCTGTGTAACATCACCCGATGGCTCTGAATTCGACCTATCGTGATCTGCTCCAAGCGTTAACGATCCATCTTCGTCTTCCGTGAGCTCTAAGTCCACATGACGGATCCAAGGCTCGGCATTGACAGCACCCAAGAAAGGAAAGTAACCAATCGCTTTCGTAACATCCAATTCGCCCTCGACTTTAATATCATTGGAAAACCAGTCCCCCGCATTCTGGACTCTTTCCATCTCCAGAAGCGGGCCATCTGTTTCCACTTCGGGTGGGGTGTCAAATCGAGCACGCTTATCAGGCGAATCTCGAGTTGCCGAATCGCCTTGATCATCCACAGCTGCTGCTTTTGCTCGCTTGGCTGCTGCTGTCAGCTGAGTCTGTATTCGTCGAGCCTCGGCTCGGCTGAGACCCACCAGATCCAAAGCATGATGTTGAGCCAGCACTTCGGCCAGACCTCCAGCTTTTGACATAACCACCATACCGTCTCCCACATTAGCAATATACAAGGTGCATTTGGCATTGGTTCGCCGACCAGCAGGGCGCCCGAGAAGAAAGACCACCATGGCAGACGCACCATGCAAAAACTTGTGTGAGGGAGCTTGGTTCCCCTCAGCTGTTCGCTTAGACGGTGTTTTTGATAGCGGCTCCCACCGCTTTGATTCTGATGAGTTCCTTGGCTGGTTTTGACTTTGAGGTTGCGAACTGACGAAATTGTCCTCAATCTCATCCCCCATGCTTCCCAACTCCCGATTGACAGCAATGAACGTTCTTCTGATGGCTTGCATTATTTCATTAGCTTCCAAGCCAGATTGCTTATTGTCCTTTCCAGCAGCCTTGTTTGCGGCCTGCTGTTGCTGCCTAGCTTGATAACTCTGACGAATGCTGCCAGGCGCGGATCGTGGCATGACCGGTCGCTCCGGACGTTCTGTGGATACATCGGGTTTGGATGGAAGGTTAAGCCCTTGGCCAACCTCGCTGTGGCGTTCGCGATTGATTGTTCCAGGCAGGGAGGGTCCCGATTCTGCCCCTTTCCCAATCTTTTCCAATTCATTAGCTAAAAACCAGTGAAACCACTCGTTCAGATATTTGGCCATTTTTGCGCCACCTGGGGTGCCCCGCCCATCAAAAACACCAAAAAGTGCTTCGTTGTCACGGCCGCGGAACTTTGGAATAACCAAATCCCAAACATCGAAAGCATCAGGCTCGGCTTCCCTCGGTAGCGATGGTGGATTGGCACAATTAATCGCTAAAAGCGGTTCTGATGGATTGGCGCGGGCAAGACAATCTGCAACGCCATAGCGAACTGAGCCACCAGGAATGCCGACAATTGGAACTTCGGATCCTGTTGTTCGAACACGTCGGTCGGCACTTTCATCCGGTGGGACAATGAGACAGGTTACATCCATAAGCCCCAAAAGACGCAAGTTTGATAGCGCATTAAAGTCCGTTAGATCCCTCCGTCGCTGGGATGGACTAGCCACCAAGGCACCCGAAGTAGCGGGCGCCTGAATCGCCCCTCCTCGCGCGCCTACCTTATGACCGGCGGCCGGGTTTGGCGCATTCCCTGGCGGCATAGCTTCTGGACCGCTCAAAAAGCGTGCAGCCGTAGCCGATGGCTTGATTTCGAGCCTCTTATTGCCTGACAGATTCAAGTACCGTAAGTCTAAGTTCCAGTTCCAATTCCAGTCATACGGCCAATTTGAGACGTTGTACCGCAGGCCTGTACCTTCCCCACGGCCACCGACTTGACTGCCCAGGTCCAGGCCTTCCAGCGACTTGAGCTTGCCTACTTCACCAGGCACTGTGCTCAACTTGTTGCCGTTCAAAAACAACATACGCAAACTTCGCATCCGTTCAATTTCGCCTGGTAAAGTCCCGATAAGATTGCCGCTCAAATGCAGCTCTTGCAACTTCTGGAACCATGGTGTCATCGGGACCGGTAAGGGAATAGCAACCACCCAAGGTGTGATGTCGGTGATATCGTTGAAAGAGGTATGCAGAATAAGCAAGTTGGGCAGGTGATATAATGCCATGTACAAATCATCACCCAAGTAGTTGTCGCTGAGGTATAGAGATTCAAGGACATGACTGAGTGGTGGAAGGGTAACTTGCTGACTACTCTGCTGAAGCTGACTGGCCAACATGGCCTCATCCACCTTGTGTGACATCCGTCGCGTCACAGTGTAGTTTGAAGGGGCAGACCGGTCCAACGTAAAGCCATAGGTAGGCTGTCCTCGAGAGAACGTCGAGTTAAAGCCGGATACGAGTACAGTGCCGTCTTCCGGCAATGGGCTGGGAAAAACTTCCAAGCGATTGGATGTCAAATTCAGGACTTTCAAGGACTTACAACGCCATATACTTGTGGGCAGCGTTCGAAGATAGTTTCGCTTCGCGTCCAGATAAACCAATTTGGCCAAATCTCCGATATCGGCAGGGAGTGACTCTAGGACGTTATTGCTGACGAACAACTCCCGTAATGGCAATGGGACAGCATCTTGCTTGGTTGATGTAGCCATAATTTCTGGTAATTCCCTCAAACGGTTGCCACTCAGGTTCAAGCTCAACAGTCCGGGTAACCGTTGGAAGAAGCGTTTGGGTAGAAACTCAATTCCTGAATAACTGAGGTCCAGCTCAGTCAATGTTCCTGACAGGTTGGAAATACGACATAACATGGGTCGGTCATAGTTATCGTACTGGAAACTCAAACTAAACTGTTTCAGTGCGGTATAATCCAATGTTTGAGCATTCTTGCCATTGCCCTCATCTTCCAAAATGTCATCGCTCATCTCGCCAGATCGTCGTTTGGATTGTGTTAATGATTCGGTTGTTCTTGCACCCCATCGTCCAACCCAGCGGATACGATTGGCGTCCAAACGCAGTGTGTCAAGCTTACGACATCGACATAACACCTCCATAACCATCAGTTCTTCCCCACCTGAATTGCCAAAAGAATTTCCTCGCAGATCCAGTTCTCGCAACTCTTGCAGCTCACCAAACTTCCATGGCAGCCCGCCGTACATGCGATTCCCGGTCAGTTTCAGAACAACCAAGTTACGAAGTTCGCCAACCGCATCCGGAATCTTGGCCTTGATCCGGCAAAAGCTCAAATTGAGATATTTCAATGATTGACCATTATAACGGCACAAATCCATAGGAAAACTTCGCAAACGGTTGTTGGACAGATCCAAATATTGCAGTTGTTGGCACGCACGTGGTATGTCCTCTGGAATACGATCAATGAAATTACCGGCTAGTTTCAGTTTGGTGAGTCCAGCGAGAACCTCGAAACCAGCGCCCTCGAGTGTCGAGATACGATTGTATGACAAATCAATATCGCTTAATGTGCGAAGAAGTCGTAGGGATTTTGGAACCTTGCAGATCTCATTCCTGGACATCGATAGAATCTGCAAGGAATCCATTGCTTGAGCAAGATCGTTGGGGAGATCCTGTATATTCAGATTTCGAGAGAGGTCCAGTTGTTTGATCTCGTTTGCGAAATGAAATAATGCAACCGGGATGTTGGAAATGTTTGAATTGGCGACTGACACAACAGACTTTCGGAAGGCGGGTGATCGCCAGTAATCAGGATGTATTTCTTGACCAGTCGAGATCTCTTTAAACACGAATCGAACCAAGTAGGAGTGGTCTTCCCGCCCGAGTAGCTCAATCCTATCGCTTGGCGTGTAACCGACCTGCTCAAACAGTCGTCGCTGTATAATAAGTGGTCGCTCGGCGCGTCCCAGTATCCTCTCTAATGAGCCATTGGCAATTAGGAACCTTCAAGAGAAAAAGAGGTAGTGAATACGAACCCATTCCACGACGGACCATGACAATATTGAATTTCGAAAAATCACTGATCAGGGACTTCTTGGCCATAATTACCAACAACTCGCCAGCTGTGGTATGCTCTCGGCATGATATCGTGGCAAACGTACCATCGCGACGGAATAAACGGAAGGCACACTGTGTATGAAGAGTGAGGGACCTAAAAAACCCAACACAAATGCCTTTCACATACCACACGATCGTCCGCGAGTTTTTCCAGGCTGCCTTTTATGCTCTCTGAATCATCCAAAGAAGGTTCTTCATATTGCGTACGCAATTCGCCCGCGCTTGACGCCGACGTGATGAATCCTTGACCGCCCACGGGCCAAGAACGCACAGATACATGATCTGACGTGGCTGTTGGGTGTCCACTTTCTGTGCCAGAGTGGGCCGAAGTAGGCCCAGTTGCTGCCCGCGAAGAGTCACCGGCATCCAAACGGGTCCCCCAACTTTCTGGTGGTTGCCAAGTTGACGTTGCCTGAGAGAACATGACTTGGTTACCCGCGGCGCCGACCGCAAATGGACCAGAGGAAGGCGGGACGGGAGCTGGAAGATTTTTGAGTGTGCGATCGGGAGAAAAGCCAATAGGGGTAGGGAAAGGAGCCGAGTCAGAGTCACGGCCAGATAAAGGAGAAACAACATCGTAAGGAACAAATGACGGATCCATCGAAAAATTGGTCAAATCAACTTTGATAAGTGAACGTCAGACGACCAGTATCAAAGAGATGCCAAAACGGCTGGGAGAACTTACGTTGCAAGCGGTCTTCCTTCTTTGATGGTTCCCGACTCTGAATACAAATGAGACAAGCAGGTGCAGTGCAAGTAAAGGAAAATTTCTTACCGACGAGAACTTGGCCCTTTTCATTGATGACGTAGATTTGTTCAAGTTCATAGATCCCAGGTCCGAGCCCGTAGAAGTACTCATAACCGGATTACCATTCATATCATGTGTTGAAGTACCGGGGGTATTTGGCGAAGACCTTTGTGGTGAAACCCCTACAGATTCTGATGACGAAGATTCTACTTCAAGCTTTTTGTCCCTCCTGCGCCCAAAAGGATTCCACGTGAACCCTTTTTTTTTGTCCGAAAAATCAACGTTCGGACTGTTGGATACGAGTGATTTGGAAGGTGACGGATCGCGGGTACGCGAACTTGTTGAACTGAAAAACGAGCGGGTAGATGATTTCGGTGGACTGATTGAGTACTTAGATGACCCCGATGTAGCCGATATTGCTTCACTACCACTGGGAGTTATGGTCGCAGGGGTGGCAGATCTTGTGCTCAAAGTGGGGTCTTCCAGCAACCCACTACTCCCAGTAGAGCCTTTGCGCGGGTTTGTGCCTTTAGGCTGGCTTACACGAAGATCTTCTGAAGAACGGCCCCGGAGCGTTACTCGTAAATTAGGTGTTCGTAGCCAGCCTCGTCCCGGCCGGGGTGTCTCTTCGGAACTACGTTTGGGTTCAGAATCCCGCAAACGGATTTTGATAGCTTGCTCTGATTGCAGGCGAGTGCGCGGCGGGGGGGCGCCAGGCAGAGCGGTCAGAAGCATTTGTTCTGATGCCGCACGGTGCCGAAGTGGTGTCTGGCCGGCGCCTCTGTCATGGCTGCTCGAACTATCTGCCGGGGAGACGGACCCTCTTCCCTGTTGTACCTGTGAAATTGATCCTTGCCGCTGATGTGCTTGCGTATTCTGTAGATGAGAAAGCGAACCTTGCCGCTGATGTCCCTGAACGTGCGATGACTGGCGCGGAGGTATTTGCTCTGGATTCAATGTCCGTTGCGCTGGATCTTCAACGGTGCTGGTATTCGAGAATGGCACATTGGCATGTATTGCTTCATTGGTCTGTACAATGTGCCCAGGAAGTGCGTGTGCCATGGAAGCTGTAGACAAAGGCTCTTGTGGTGTATGATAAGAGGACGCGGCGGAATGAGTATTTGGTGTATTGCTGTCCCTTTCCTCTATTGTTGCTAACGACTTTGATTGATGTGCTCCATTTGAGTGGACTGGCTGTGCTACGGCTGACTTGCTATCAGCTGCTGGTACCGCCGCAGAGTTCATAGTCCAGTCTGGGGCTTGCGGCAAATTGATGGGTTCGGCACTTGGACGTGGAGAAGCTTGATAAACGGGAGAGGGTTGCCGGGTTTGATCCAGTGGCGTACGAGTAGACGGAGACAAATGCGAGGAAGGTGTTGGTGGTGCTGTTGCAGGCGAGTTTGATGCTATAGGACGTGTTCGCGAGGAGATTGGGATCTCTAAAGGATTCGGGATGTTCTTTTTCAGGAGTGGCTTCGGAGACATACTCGGCCCATTTCCATCTCTCCGCTGTTGCTGTTGCTGCTGGGGTTGCTGAGGTTGCTGCTGGTATTGATATTGATGTGGCGGATATTGTGACGGTGGATGTAAAACGTCGTACGATCCGGTGGGCACTGGGTTTGGATCACTCTCTGCAAGTCTCGATGCAACGTTGGGAACTGACTGGTTGTAACTCCGTTGTTTGATTCGCTTCAATTGGCCATCGTCTGATCCAAGAGTGCTGGTACTAACGTCGGGAGACTCGTTGGGGGTATTATTGGCAGAATAGTAGTTATACTCATTCAGCAGATCTTCAAGGAACCGACCGCTGACCGATGATGCCACAGAGACATGGTTCCCCGCATTTGTAACGGGTGGTCCACCACGATCCATGGCGCAATCCTTTTATTCCCGGTAACCCTCCCCCCGCCGAATGGTGATCCGCGTGTATTCTAGACGATGTACCAAAACCAGTCCAAGTTCTTTTCAGAGTGTAGAGGGGCAGATACAGGTGATCCAGCTTCTAAATAAGAGGAGCTCCTCGCCACCAAAAGTTCCTTCCTTCACGCAGCAATACCGGATCCCAGTTGTGCGATGATGCCGGTAGAAGCCCTGTGTACCGTGCAGTACAAAACGACCAATGAGAGACTGGATTACTAAAGAAGAGACTACGGTTCATACCGTGGTATAAGATCTGATCCGGCTTCAAGTTTCGCAAGTTGTCCAAGACGAGATATATAGACTAAAGCAATGCCCAACTGAAACAATCCTGGTTTGCCAACCCCTGACGCAAAACGCAACCCCTCCTAGGACGAAAACCCCCCGTTTATATCGGCTACTATGTCTGTCTGCACTTCCACCCAGCGGAAAAGAAGTGACAAAAAGCAGTTGCGAAAGTTAGACAGAAACGCAAGATGGGAATTAGCAGTCTGAAGCGAGTGAGTGTTCAACCTGGCGCGAATTGGCTCAGCGCACCCAACCCTAGCCCGCCCGGGGACTCGGGGAGGTTGATGTTTTGACGGTTGGATGATGCTGCGCTGATTTGATGGTCTCTAGCAATAGCCTCCACACTCTAGATTTTCGTTGATGGGCTCATGCCAGTATATGATATTTCCATACTTGATGGGTGAGAGAGAGTCAATGCAATGAATGCATTCAACGGGATCTAAATCCGCCGCGGAAAAATTCATTCCCCTGGTTTTCAGGGACTGCAAACACCGTTGGATTGTGATACTCGTAGCCATTGAGGAAAAGTTGTAAAACCGGCAAAATTAAGCAAGCGCTTGGGAAATATGATAATTGATAGAAATGTACGCGTAGAACAGAAACAACTACAGATCTTCTGATGACTTCCACGCGTCCTCCCCGTTCTCACCTTTCTTGAAATCGTTCATACAGTAGATTGACGTTCCACAGGCACTCTACCACATGCGTCCCATCTCACGCATACTCATGTCAAACACGTTCGTGCACTCTTCCATACCATCGGCGACTTCAAAAATGCGGTCGAGCTCCTCGGCCTGGTCTGACTGCGAGAGCTGCAAAACGCTTCGCGGGATTTGGGAGAGGTAAAGCTTGACGAAACGGGGATGTGAGCTTGGGAGAGCAGTTTCCGCGACGCGAAGAAATTTCTCGCGAGTACTACTTTCGGTATTGCAGTGGGAAAATTGTTCGCGCGTGGCCGTATCTTCGGCAGCCTCGACCTCAACGACCACCTCGGTCTGCTGCGTCTCAATTGGTTCAGTCGCATCAGTTTCCGTTCCGCGTGCCAAGGTGGCCTCGGGAGCTTGTCCGAGGCTCATCATAATCTTGTTGAGGGAGCAATTCCACTCCTGTTTCTGTTCATCCCAAAATCCGATCTGTATTGGCTTGTACGAGAAATGCAGAGGGCACCGGGAAAAGGAGTGGCAAACCAATTTTAATCGGGCTTGATTGCCAAGCATGTTGGAAACAGCCTCTCGGATGAATTTAACATTGTCCGGGTGATGGCGATAGTAAATCTCTCCCAGTGGTAGCAGGTCTTTCTTCTGATCCGGGAGCAAAAACTGGTTTTCGGGAAATTTGCAGATGATGGGAAGGGCTGAGACACGCCCAACCTGCTCGTCCAGGAAATAGTTGTTATTCATGTTCAGAAGCATGTAGCAGAGCATGAGTCGGGAAAGGATGCGTGAAGGTGATTTGCATTGACTTTTCGTAAACCACCCATGCAGTTGCTCCACTTCCCAGCTGAAGATCCCACTGAGGATCTCTTGCAGTTTTGTGATTTCGTGCCAACAGTAGCTTGTTTCATTCCGAAAAAACGGTCGCAACATGTTTGGCTGTTTCTCTAGTGCGCGTAAAACAGATGCCGCGGGCAATACTGGAGCTTTATCACCCGCAAGCATGTTCGCCAACAGCGCTAGAGGTACTAGCTTGTCCAAGACATCCGCCAGCACCTGCGGGCTCATAACAAAGGTAGTAGAGCTGTAAGAAGCCCCACTGATGGCACCGGTTGCCTTCAAGGCAAATTTATCTGACAGTCAAAATTTGTCAGTAGTCTGCGAAACTTACCAAACTGACGAACTTTGTTACGCCACGAACACCTTGCCCATCAGCTTTCTCCAGCCATCGAAAAGCTTGCCACATACTCCACTCCAGTTCCAATCCCTCCGGTGGACGCGGGAGGTCCAGGTCTTTGTAAAACGGAACGGCATAGCTGTATTGATAAAATAACATCTCTGCTGTCAAATCCGATAAATTCGGTACCAATCCGCTCGGATGTGGGCACTGATATTGCTCATGCTCCGGGGCTTCATATGTTGCAAGTTGGCAATTCATGTTGTGTAAATGTGTATCATTCCAAGGACCTATGGGGGTCGCTCCCAAACGATTCTTCAGTGCGGGATCCTGGATAACTAAAACAGGACTCGTTGGTTCAGTGTTGTTGGGCTTAACTTATGTCTTAGTAAAATTCAATGGGTAGAATAAAGCCAGAGAAAAGCAGGGGATGTCCAGAGGACCAAGACTATATACAGGGGAAGACTATGTACAAAAGGCTACCGCTAACTATCAGATGAAAAGGACGGTCAACGGCATAGTAATAGGAACGCGTACACGACGCGCGACGCGTGAAGCACAGATGTAAACATACTGACTAGCTCAGCTTGTCACAATAACCGTTGCCACCAAATTCTCACGCTGAGGGTCCATGAGACCCATTTGAACTGACAGTTCGATCGGATTTAAGCCGACAGAAGCGGCTTCAAAAACGTTCGAACCCGTTTCCGATCTATTAGATCTCCGATTCTTTCAACGAACCCTACTCCGCCAATTGGTCATCCGCGGAGAGATGTACCAAAGCCAAAGCAAATTCTCCAGACTGCAAAGGAGAGATTACGGATGATCCAGCTGCAAATTTGGGAGCGTAGCTTCTCACCAACGTTCCTATGTCCATGCAATGCAATATAATCCGACCAATTAGAGATTGAAAAACTATTAGAATAACTATGGTGCCTACCTGTCTCATAAGATCTGATACGTTTTCAAGATCTAAAAAGTTGCATGAGCCGAGACATATACATAAGACAAGTTGCCCAATTGAAACAACCCTGGTTTGCCCACTCCTAGCGCTAAACACAACCCCGATTAGGACCAAAACCCCCCGTTAGATCGGATACTGTGCCTGCCTGAACTTCCACCCTGATTTAGCATTCTACCGATCAATACAATGGGGATTTCCGTTGATGGGCATGCCAGTGTTTTTTGCTCCGTCATGTGTGAGAGTCGATACAAAGCCATGCAACGACTCTACGGAGTTGCACATGCTAGATTTGTTTGCATACCGCGGAAAACATATCCCTGTTTTTCAGGGATCACACAAAATCTGTAAAACTTAAAATGCTATGATATTTTACAATGCGTACTCGGGTATGTGTATGAAAAAATAATGTGTATGGAAAAAATAAAGTACGCCGCATAACAGAAAGAATAATATGTATGCCAAATATGATAAAAATTCTACCTCCTAACTACAGCTCTTTCTCCAACTTCAGCGCCTCCTCACCTTCCTTGATCCGTTCATGCAGTAAAGTGACACTCCACTTGCCCTCTACCATGGCACGCTTCCCATCTCGCATTGTCACGTCCAACGCGTTGGCGCACTCTTCCAAACTGTCTGCAACATCAAAGGTGCGCTCGAGCTCTTCGGCTTGATCAGGCCGCGTGAGCTCCAGAACGCGGCGCAGAACTCTGTTCGATGCGCTGAGGAGACGCTCGCGGAGGGCGGGTACGTGTGAAAGGTAGAGCTTCACAAAACGGGGATGCGACGTAGCGCTCGGGAGAGCAGCTTCCACGGCGCGAAGAAATTGTTCGCGAGGACTGCGTTCGGTATCTCGGTCGCGGACAACGGAACGAGCAGACAGAAGCTTGCGTCGCAAAATCCGGTAGCAATAGGGGAACAGCTCGCGCATGTCCACATATTCGGCAGCCTCGACTTCAATGACGACCTCGGTCTGCTGCGTCTCAATTGTTTCAGTCGCATCAGTTTCCGCCCCGACCAAGGTGGCTTCGGCCTCAGCAGAATCATTTTGTCCGGACCTCATCAGAATCTTGTCGAGAGAGCATTTCCACTCCTGTGTCTGTTTATTCCAAAATCCGATTTGGATTTCCTTAACCGGAAAAAAGCGAGGAAGTCGAGAATGGGAGTGGCAGATCAATTTTAATTGGCCTTGATCGCCAAGCATGCTGATTACAGCCTGCTGTATCATTTTGACATTGTCCACGTCATAGCGGGGGTAAAGCCTTCTCAGTGGTAGCAGGTGTTTTTTCTGATCCGCTTGCAAAAGTGGGTGGTCGGGAAACTTGCAAATGATGGGAAGGGCTGAGCGACGTCTAACCTGCTCATCCAAGAAATAGTTGTTATTCATGTTCAGAAGCATGTAGCTGAGCATAATTCGGGAAAGAATGCGTTCAGGTGATTTGCATTGATTTGTTGTAAACCAGCCATGCAGTTGCCCAACTTCCCGGCTGAAGATCCCACTGAGAATCTCTTGCAGTTTTTTGATCTCGTACCAACAGTAGCTGATTGGATTCCAAAAAAATGGTCGCAACATGTTTGGCTGTTTCTCGAGTGCGCGTAAAACAGATTGCTTCGGCAATACTGGGGCCTTCTCACCCGCGAGCATGTTCGCTAATAGCGCTAGAGATACTAGCTTGTCCAAGATATCGGCCAGAACCTGTGGGCTCATAAGAAATGTGTTCGCGCCGTAAAATGCTCCACCTATGGCAACGGTCGCCTGAGAGGCACATTAGTTTGAGAGTCGAAAATTTTCAGTGCTCCACGAAATTTACCAAAGTGACAAACTTTGTTACACCACGAACATCTTGCCCATCAGCGTTTTCAAGCCATCGAAACGCTTGCCACATATTCCACTCCATTTCCAATCCCTTCGGTGGACGCGGCAGGTCCAGTCGTTTGTAAAACGGAACGGCATAGCTGTATTGATTTAGTAACAACTCGGCTGTCAAATCCGATATATTCGGCACCGATCCACTCGGATTTGAAATCTTAATTTGCTCCAATGCTTCATACGTTGCAGGGTCATGATTCGCATTGTACAGATATGCAGCATTCCAAATACCCATGGGCGGCGCGCCCAGCAGATTTTTCACTGCGTCAGTCTGCATGACGGTTGCTACGAAATTCTTATGCTGAGGGTCCATGAGTCGATCCATTTGGACTGACAGTTTGATCGCAGTCAAGCAGGCAGAAGCGAATTTAACAGATGTTTCTCGCACAACCTTTTGCCGTTCCGGTAAAAGTCCCGTACGTTTCAGATTGGATTGCTCATTTCCAGCAAGAAGTACTTCATTTCGATCCCCGAATACTGAATGAACTTTGGATAGGATCTCACGGAAAAACGCTCTCGCCAATTTGACAAAGTCAGTCAATTTGATCTCGGTGAGTGTGGTCGTACCATTGAGCAAAATAGAATATACCGCTTCATCGATGAGGCGGTAGTCGGGTCGTTTGTGGGAGTGGAGCCCAAATACTTTCTCAAGTTCTGCAGTAGAACCTGGCCGGTCTTGCAAAAGCGCCAGTTGCTGTAAAAATGCCGTGATGAGTTTGACAAGGCGCGATAGAGCGTCCTTATAGATTTCCCACGTGTCGACAGCCGTGCTGATATCAGACGCGTCAGATATCACAATACGATGAAGAAAATACAAAAGCAAATATTGCTGATGCTCGTGGGAAATCTTTTTTGCTATTTGCAAACACTCGGCCGGTGTCATTTTTTGAGAGCGGGTAATGGCTTTCAGAATGTTGACTTCCGCGGAAATTGCGTCACTGGCTTCGATTTTGGTAATTGACGCCAGCCTATCTGGAACATCTTTCTGATACCAAACTTTCACAAAGACATACTGGCGCAAAACGCTCAAATGAAGCTGGTCTGCCTCCTTTGCCCGATTGGCAATCTTGAAATACTTGATTGCTTGGCTCCAATTGCGCTTCAGCAAATAGGACTCGGCAACAACACCATACTCTTGCCACCCCTTCTGCTTGGCAATCAAGAGATCCCAGTACTGGTAACGCGCCAGGATTTTCACCTGTCCCGACCGTCCTCGGATGCAGTTTACAATCTTCTCGACAGTATCCGCTTTCTTTCGTAGATGCGCACTGACAGCGAGAGCACGGGCACATTCATTAACAAGTTTGTCGTCCAGATCGGTTCCGCTTGTTATCTCCACAAACTGGGAGATCAAGTAACCTTTCACACACGTTCGTAAAGCATTGGGTATATCACCGCTCTTCCGGAAACAGCGAATAGCCGGCAAGTATTTTTCCGAGTTGTAGTAGCAGATTCCAGCATCTTGTGGGGAATGCGCCTTTTCGAATAACAAAGCGGCTTCTTCAAAGCGAGCAAGAGCGTCCTTCTTCTGTTCACGCGCTTCCAGCTCCTCCGCTTCCTGCTGTAACGCTTTTGCAGTGCAGAAGTTTACTTGTACGGGATTTTGTGCGTGCCGGAAGCATTTGCTGGCTTGGTGCCACAAGAGTTTGGACTTGAAAGACTCCCCACGCGCCGCCCATTCTTCCGGGCTACTCTTGCGTGCAAGTGGGGCCAAATTGGAGTCGTCATCTGTATTCAGGATCGAGACAAAGACATCGGACCTTTCCCAGAAATCAATCATTGGCTGGCGATTGGCATCCTCGTCAAAAAACAGTAGGCGGGACTTGGCTCGGGTAACGCCTACATACAACGCTTTGAGCTCGTTGCACAGACCATGATCCTTTTGTTTGTCGAATGTGGGTAACCGCTGCTCAATGGCGGGCTTCTTTTCGAGATGATACAGAAGTCGCCAGTTCCGGAATGGAGACCCCTTAAAAAAGTTAAAGATCAGGACATCTTGAAATTCTAGCCCTTTCGATTCCAAGATAGTCAGGACAAGCGCATCGGGCAGAATACCGGCGATGAAAGTTCTTGTATCCTCATCACGGACAATGATGACTTGCTCGGCACCCAGTTCAGATACCTTGCCAGGCTCTTGTTTACCAAACAATGCCAGGAGAAAGGCGTTGATGGTCGTATTCTCGATGAATGTCGGTGGGGTACCAACACAGATGGCTGTTTCTCGGGGTAATTTATCAATGCTGTTAGGAAAGAAATGAAAGAGTGCGTCCACCAAGGTGCGAGCGACATCCAACACTCCGCTGTGCGTTCGATAATTCTCAGTCAACACTTTTAGCGGTGGTACATCTGCTCCTGCCGTTCTCATGTCAACACGCGTGGCGTCCGGGCCGTATTTGTCGGGCAACAGTCGAGGTAAAAACTGGTTATAATAAAGACGCCGGAGATCTTGAAAACGAAAGTCAACCCCAGAGCTGATTGTCTGCGCTGTATCTCCCGCAAACATAAAGCCATTGTTGTTTGGGCAAACAAACTGGAAAAGAGCGATCTGTGCTTGTGTAAAATCTTGCACTTCGTCCATGTAGATGAAGTCAAACAAGTCTCCATGACCATATCTCTTCAACTCATGATAAATGTGCGCAGTAGCATCTCCCAAGTCGTATTCCTGGCGCTCTCCTTTCCGTTTCTCATAGGCACGCCACGCCGCAAAAATCATTTGCATCTGATGCTCCGTGAGGATCGCGGTGCGTGACTCTGCCAAAGCGGTGTACGTTTCCAGACTCATTCCCCGAGGACTTCCAAGTGCTTTCTCGGACCCTTTCAGAGTGGTTTGGAACTCCGTCCACAAATAAGACTCAGAGAAAGTACGCGTGGTTTCTTGATTTAAGTGAGGGTAGTAGTGAATGCTAAACTTACGAAAATCCACTTCTTGAGCATCACTTTGGCTTTCTTGTTGGCCGACCAGTAGCGCGTCAACTTTTTGTGCCTTTCGACGCGCGAAGAACGGCTTTGCCAGCGAACTATCCAAAGTTCTGAGAAATTCCCTCAAAGTCCAGAACTGCACCTGCCCATTATCTTCCGTTTCAGGCTGTCCCTGCACAACCGTTGCTGTATTCAACATCTTGTCGTAGTATTCCTTCATTTTCAGGCAGAGCTGGGAGCTTAAAGTCACCATGAGTTGCCGCGGACCAGCAGCATGTCGCATCAGAGATTCTTGAAGGTCAGGGACCGATCCGAGAGCTAGGTTCCGTGCGTGCATCTTTTGAATCATGACAGTCGTCTATCAAAACAAAGTATCAGAATCAGCTCCCTATGATCAACATCAGCATGGCCTTTTACCTTTCCAGTGCCTGATCGCCCCACGATCATTAAGCTGGTAGGATACTGCAAGATTCGATGCTCATCATCGCTCATTTGGAATGGTAAGTTGATATCAGCCATGTTTCCTCCAGTTAGCAGGGTAATAATTTGTGAGTCCAACAAATATGATTTCATGTAACTGGCCGGATCCGTCTCGTCATCGCCTGTATTAATGATCGTACCCTCGGTCGCCGCCTCTGCCGCTTTGTAGAAGCTAATCCGGTCTTCTCTGGGAAACTTCTTGGGTATATATTGTGTTGTGGTCACTACACCTGATTTGGAGGTGGTGAGTTTGTCTGGTTTCTCACAGCGGGTGACCAAATCATCTGCCAGATTGCATATGATCCCTTTAATGTGCTCCACAGCTCTTGCAGACTTGTTCATATCGGAAACCGCCCAAATCTTGATAACTTGAACGTATTCTTCACCGATAATGTCTAGGAATAGACTCCACAACACCACGTTATTGCCACATCTCATCGAGCAAAGCAAGGAAGAGCCCGAGACACGCTGTAAGGATCCTTTACCCCAGGTCCCTTTATGCAGACTGTCGATTTTTCCCATCAGCGTTCCGTCAGTCGCAAATTTGTGAAGGTTGTCCAAGGCTGGTTTGCTAATCAACATTTTCCATGGATACTCCTTGCCCATGGGGTTGATCACTGCTTGAGCCTGACCAGGAGTTTCCTCGCGTGCCTGATGGATCATGGCAGCAATACGCTTGACTTCAGAGATGTACGACCGAAATCGTTTATGCTCGATCAAATTGACATAGCCCTCGTTGGAAAAACAGTGTCGCAAAAGTTTGTTCCACATGGGATTTGACTTGAGCGTCTTATCATTCCCGATCACGTAAAGGGAATGTTTAGCTCGAGTAATTGCGACATTAAGCCGACGTTGGTCGTTCAAAAAGCCAATGTTTCCCTCTTCATTTGATCGTACCGTTGACTGGAATAATGCCATTTTTAGCAAAGTGCTGACGACAGCAAATAGGTGTAAAAACTCACCAGAATAATGATATCTCGTTCTTGACCTTGGAAAGAATCGACCGATCCGATCTCTAGGGTGGCACGCTCCACCGTGTAGATATTATCGCTGACACGCGAGTATGAAAGTTCTTTGGCGAATACAGCCGGAATGCAGGCACTTATCAGTTCAACTTGCTTAGCATAACCAGAAATGATGCCGATGGTGAGAGGTTCTTCAATGTTTTCAGATGTCTTGATAAAGTTCATGTAGAGATCATTCAGAAGTTTATGAATAATTTTGACTTCGAATTCGTTGTACTTTGATCCAGACTCAGACATTCGCTCTTGCGAAAGGGGAATGTTAAAAAACTGGTATGGCCGGAAATGACTTTCAGAATGACACCATTCTTCATGAAGCTTGCGTTTCAACACAGATGGTGCATCCACAATGGACTTGTCATAGAATTCCGCGCTCGGGAAATGGCTGATGAGGGGATGCATGCGGTACTGTGTGTTCAGCAAATAACTTTTAAAGTCTTGTGATTTCAGTCGCTCAAACAGACTTCGGCCTAGGCCATAATCTCTCGCTGTTTGAGAGGTGACAATGGCGGGCAACTGCTTGTCATCTCCAACTAGAATCAACTTGTCCGGGTCGACAACTGTCAAGGGAATCAATGTGGACACCTCCATCGCCTGTGCAGCTTCATCGACAATCAAGATGCGCTCTGCTGACTTCGCCTCCACAGTAGACATAGCAGACATGAAGACACCTCGTCCACAGGAGGAGATGGTCGAGAAAAACAACTTGGCGTGCCTCAAGACCTCTGCCGGAAGGAATACCGCTGTTTTGTCAGAGCTATTAAAGCTGGATGTCGCGCGCTTGACTGCAAATCTCAACTGCTTCAGCAAGTCAAGAAAGAGATGCAAATCAAAGTCCAGGTTTGAAGTGGGAACTCCTGCCAAACTTAATAGGAATTGGAAGGAGAGATCGATTCTCCTGGGTTCTGGTAAACGACCCAAGCATTCACGAGCACACTTTAAACACGCGACTAGTTCGTCTATATTCCCCCGGCGCGGACTTTCGCTAATCATAACTCTTGAGTAGTTGTCCATGTCTGTGAGGGATCCTTTCAACTCTGTCGTAAATTCAAAAAGAGGGTCTCTTAGCATGTTGCTGTCGCTGTCGGCACAGTGAGGTAGTAGGTGTGTATTGATATCGTAAACCAGTGAGCTTTTCCATCCTCGTGTGAACTTCAAGAGCGCATCAGGTGAGATTTGGGACATGAATTTCATTGGGAAATAGTCGAGAAATAAACTGGTATCCGCGAGAACCTTGCGTAAACCATCACGGGCTTCGTTAAGACGGTCAATCCGAAAGTCCAGAAAGATCTCCTCAAGTCCGGTACTGAGATCCATCCTATCTTCGTTCCCGATCAAAACAATGTCCGAGGTATCAATGCACCCATCAGGATATTGTGGTTGTCGATATTCTTTCAGGGTGGACAGGCAGCGCAAAGCAACTTCGCGAACCGCTGCATTGGCGGGGGCAGTTGATACCACCAAACGTCCGCCTAAAACGTTGCTGGCGATAATCTGGGTGATCACGGTGGTTTTTCCTGTAATGCAGAAACAAGGATTATATGAGTTTGCCCATGCATTTTTGATACTCTGGGTGGTTTTATACCTGTTCCCGGTGGACCGTGAATTAATGTGATGGGATCAATGTCCTGTAAGCCGGCATATAGTGCTGATTCTTGGGCAGCGTTCAAGGATCCAGCCAGCACTGATTGAGTGTAAGCCACCCCCATTCTCACAGGTTCGTCCAGAAAGTCTATCGTATAGTCAATAGTTGGCTGTGAAACGGGACCTGGGGATTGCCTCAGAATGGATGATGCCATTCCCGGCGGGCAGATCCGTGATTCAATAGCGTGCTGCATGCGAATGAAGGATGCAATGGAGGTCAGAAAATAGGCTGCCAACGGTCCATCCACGTCCAAGTCTTGTAATGAATTCTGATGATGGAATTGAAGCTTCCGAAATTTGCCATCTTCAGTTTCGCTATCTGCAAGGTTTGTGATCACGGCAAATTTCTCCTCATATTGAGTTTTCAGAAGTAGCAAACTCCCATTGACGAGATTTTTTGATGACTTTTCGTCAAGGGCCACCTCAAGAACGAATGACCTGGAAAAGGCTGCATCCTCGATGTTTATCCGTCGCTCGTCTTTGTTATGATCCAGCGCCTCGACTTCTGCCCATATTGTTTCTTGAAGCTCCCGGTGCATCAGTGGTTCGAACGTCTTGAAGTAGTTATCCAGATTGTCAAACTCTCCTGGAATGGGCGACAAGACATCCCGTCCATCTCGCTCCGAGTACGATGGAGGTCTGCGTACTGACAAAGGATGGAGGATGCGGACGATGTCAACATACTGCATCTCTTACGGGTATCACTGGCTTTCCTAATTGCCAGCTGGTAGAAAGAAAATCAGCACCTTTCTGTGTCGTAGGATGTGCTAGTGAAAGTTGATCAAAATCAAAGTAAGGAAAATATCGGAGGGAAAACCGTGGGAGCAAATTCCGGAGGAGGTTTGACAGGGGCTTGCGAGGCTTGCGCCGAGTGTCTCCGACTCTCCGCAAGCCATCTCCTCTTACTTTTTCATTCGACTTTTTTCCTATGGACAGATTTTCATCGGCAGCTTTTCAGTCAAAGAAAAATCGTATTGATTTAAGTTTTAAGTTATTTCATAGGGGCCATGCCCTGTGCCCTGAATGTTAACCGGGTTAGCCTCAGCTCATTTCCGGGCTCTGCCGCCACGCCACGAGAAAATCAAATCACAATTTTGTTCAAGACGAGCGGACAGGGTGAATGTCTTCAATTTTTCATCTCTCTAAGGTAAGTTCAATGAGTCTGAGATGGTATACGTTTAGCACCTTGGACTAAACAACGAATTGCAGGCAAATGAAAAAAAAATGTCTTAAACATATTATGTAGATGAGATAAGATGAAAAGTACAAAGATCATTGAAAGATCGAACAGCAGGGTCAGAGAGTAGTTTGTTGGGCGGCACACGCAAAGATATTGGATTTGATGCATTGATCTGTTAATTGTCTTTCTGATGGATGCTTCGAGGGAGATCTCAGGATCTCACGAGAAAATGAAAATGCATATCGGACCATATGACTGCTCTACCATGCGTTGAATTGCCAGCCAACTCTTGAGATTCACGGGGGTTTGAAATTTGTCAACGGGTCAGAAGGTGTGGTAAATCCAATTACTCGGGCAGGTTACCCATTTGCAGTACCAGTAGTCATTGGCCAAACTTGCTCGGGGCAACGGCGTCAGTGTTTGCAGAGTTACCTACCAAGTTCTCCGTCAGCATGATGAGGGTAAGGTTGTTTCAAGTGTGGAAATATGTGTCAAAGTAGAAGCATCAACTTCCTCTTGAGAACCCTTCCTTAAGACGGGTGGCATCTGGCGAAGATGCGCCAGCTATATATACAATTGCCCCGAAGGGCTTTTGTCATTATTTCTGATGTTTCGCAAAGCCCTATCCACAACCGTTGTGGTATTATATCTAATGAAATTTCATGTCTTGGAGCTACTCACCGAGAGAGTTTTCTTGGACATGAGTTGGGATTTTCAGTCTGGAGTGCGCAGTACATGCAACAAGTTTCATTTGGGTAACATCACCCTTCCAAGTACGATGCCATCTTTGCTACCATAGGGTAAAGAAATCAGAAACCTAGTCCTTCCCAAATGTTCGGTCGGACCGCCTCTCCACAATTCTAGACCCGCACCATCAGCAACAATAGTAACACTCCGTTACTGCCTCCGTCGCGCGACAGGTCTGAGTCGATTGACGCGTAAATCTCCCACTGGTCGTGGATCATTCTATACTCGAGTCATTCTGTGCATAAGTACTTGGATACTCGAGAATATGTATGTATTGAGGTGGCAATTCATAAACCCTGATGAGCTCTAAAGGTAGCAGTGTAGGGGGAATTCAAAAGCTAGAATTTGGGGGAGCTCACAACCAGCAGAGTGTTTGAGGGCCAGTATATATGTACGGAATGTGTGCGCTAAGTATGTAAAAGATGCTCTATAAGATCAAAGCACTGAAGGGGGTGGGTCGAAGGCCGGTGACAAGATATTTATCTATTCAGGAAGACCGATGGTGTCGATTTCGGGCAGCAGTCCTGCACCGCCTTGGTTGTCAGAGAACGCAGGCTGGGAGTCGTCGCCGTTGGTGGACGAGGCTGCGACGGCGTTGCCGGCCTGGGGCACAGGAAGGTTATCGGGATCAATGACGGGCATGTCTAAGGTGCTCTCGGTGACATCCGAAGATACGGCTGGGGCAGAATGACAGTTAGTTTCTTCTCATCTGATGATGAATGTGAATGCGATGAGTGTGTACCTTCTTCGACATTTGTTCCGGTGGCCTGACCCAGCTGGGGGATAGGGGAAGCCTTGACCATGGCGATGAGGGCAAACATCAGGAGAGCAGTCAGGGTGCGAATGTTGGCAATCATGTTGTAAGACTTCTGATGTACTAGGGTATGAGAGATGCTAGTGGATGTAGTGTAAAAGTCTAGGTGTATAGCGAAGTGAAGATGGATGGGGGACTTGCTGCCGGATCTTGCTTTTATACGATCTGTGCCTCGCAGGTCCCTGGAGCGGGGTTACTGCGCATAACGCGTCTCTCCTCGCCGGATCGACCGCATGCGGCTGGGTGTGACAAAGCCACAAAAAGGCGCCGCGGCAAGGTGGCCGGCTACTGCGGGTAGGGCTGCGAGTCGGAGTTGGGCGACTGTGCCACCTTTACTGGAAGTGCTTCACAATTCTGCGACCCGGGCTCTTGACAGAATTTGTCGCAGCCTGGCGCTCAAGCTGCCGTTGTAGTTGAAAGAAGGTTGAGCGACGAAAGGCAGTGGTACACTGTTTCCCCAGGCAAAAGCATGCATCCGACTGCCGGTTTCAGAGCCTATCAGTGAGGCTAAAAGTTGTGTGTATTTTTTTGGTCATCACCCGAAACACTTGGCAAGGGCCCCAAGGAAAAGGATATCGCTGCAAAAAGACCAGAGTCGCAACTTTTCCGCTTCCCGGGACACGACAAGAGATAGGATAGTAGCACCCAACCCAATTTCGTCTATAGCCATTTTCGCAAGCCTTTAATGTCAATTCAAGGACCTGGGAAAGTCCTGACACCGTCGGGACAGCAGCGATTAATATGCGTCTGATTAATAGTGCGCGGGTAGTACGCCTTTCTGAATCTGATCCGCTTAATTACAGGACATATGCATACTGAAGCTGGCCGAGTTGGTTCTAGAAAGTGTTCTGTGTGGTGTCCTGTTCTCTGTCCTGCTTCGGCGCGAAGCTGCGCTCGAATGTTCGTCCATGACACGCCTTATGAAGCGCGGCCTACGGGAAAGAAGCGGTATTGGTTCTCCTTTATACCGGATATACCAATTTCAATTTCAACATCAACGTTACTCCGAACATTACCATTGTCAAATCTGAGTGCTTCTGTCAATGCATGTGCTTCTATCGTCCTTCATTCAATGGCATGGTTCTAGTAGATTCAGAAAGAAGCGGGAGTATTGTCCCAGTATACTTTTATCCACCGCTCAGGACCAGGCTCATCACAATTATGGTTGGGTGGATTATGTCAAAACAAATGCCTAACCCCCAAGTAAAAGAATGAATCTGGAATGAGTATCAGGAGCGTTAATCTTGATGATTATTGGAACCCTCAAATGTTTGTATCGCAGAGCGTTTGTTTGAGCTTTTGCCTGGAACTTTGCGCTTACGTACACCAGGCTGAATTTCATTCCCCGACAATGATAAATCGCCATGTAAACAAACCGAAAATAGGAAAACGCTTCAGCAAGATTATGGTTCGCTTGGGCACACTCAAAGAATTTCGGCCATTCTGCACCGATTGGGCGCACCTGGCAGAGAGTCTATCACAAAGTTGAGATTTCTGGACTTGAGACAATTTGGGCCGAGCACAGTGTTTGCATCGTAAACGATATCATTGGAACAAATTGTTCGTCGCCCCTGTGGAAATTCAGTGAAAATGCCAGGGCCTTCCCTCCGTCCTCGCTCTGTGTCAGACAAGTTGCTTGGTCGTAATTCCAACGCATCACGGTCTTCAATTGTAGGATCTCTCCTGAACCCCAGCCGCAACAAAATGCGTTCAATGGACACTGACGGTCCTCTCAGTCCTCCACTCTCTGATCTCAACACTCACCTCTCCATCACTGGTGACTCAGACGGCACCTCCCCGGTATCCCCCGTTGGGCCATTGCCTTCTGAGCTCTTTAAATCTGCCCACCAACCACCCTCAACGCCAGCACCATCAATGACGGGGAACTCTTTACATGACCCATCCAGAACCACGGAACCACGAAGTACAAGCGTTCCAACACCAGCCAACTCACCTCCTGCCCGTTCAGGGAGTACTTGGGGACTAGATGATGGGCGTGTGGTGGTGGAACAGGAAGCTGCAGCGAGCATGTATCCTGTCATTTTGGGGAAGGGCGAAGACATTGACTCAATCCTGGCTGATGGGCAGGCTACTATGGAGCGTATGCGAGGATCCGTGGTGGCCCAACGGACTCTCATGCGGTCGGGTAATCGAAAACGAAGCTCGAGTATTGGCGTTTTGGAGCGTCCTGGAGTACGAGATATCGATGAACTGACGGCCACTGATTCTCCTTTGACCGGCGGTGTGGTACCGAGCGACACAAAGTCTCCTCGCATGTCTCTCGCACGTATAGCAAATGGTATGAGGTCGAGAAGACAATCGGAGGTGATCCAATACAACCCAAGCGCCAGTGCCCGGGGATCGCGTATGTCACTAGCCGAAACGTTTCCTGCTCTAGGCAAGAGTATGGTTGGACTTTCCGCCCCAACCCCCTGCGCACCAGCCGATTCCCTTCCAGAATCACATTTCCCCCAGACACTGACCGCGGCCAGTGAAGATATCGATCAATTCACGGGAATAGGTACTGGCGAAATAATGGCGAACGTGGGTCGATCGCGGTCTGCATCGGTGGCGACAACAATGGAGACTCCCCTTACCGTCGAAGAGATGGATTTTGATGACATGCTTGCTCTTGGAGATACCGTAGAGAAGGAGAACCGGAGCCGACGGGGGTCAACATCATCGCAAAAGGAGGGTGGAGGTGGATGGAAGCGACGGCTATCATTTGTTATAATTACTCGAAGTCGACGTGGGAGTACCTCCAGCTCGGCGCAACCTTCGCCGCTATCCCCTCGACGTGGCTGCTCTGTAACTACCAGCGCGGCCGAAGAGATTCGAGATATTGATGATGTTTTGAGTCATGATCCCAACCCAGGAGCGCAGGCTTTAGCTGATCTTCCAAGGAACTTTACCGATGCCGGAGATTTTGAACTTCTAGCATCGGTGCCTGCTCCAAGTCCAACATTGAGTCGATTAAAAGGGGAGCATCATGGATCGTCGCTTCCTGCACTTATCCGGCGACTCTCCGGAGATCAAAGTCCCCGAAGTGAGCGCCAGTCTCACGCGAGTTTGAAGATATCACCCCACCTTGGCGCAACCAGAGTATCTGACTCGGGAACCCCAGATCATACCAGCCATTACAAGACTTCGCGAAATGACAGTGATATCCCCTCCGCCTATTGCCTCCGTAATGAAGACAATGCGGCTGAAGATATTAGTGCTTTGCTTGACATTGGTCGCAGCTCTTTTGCAAGTAGCCACCATATGGGAATGTCACCAACCATTCAGGAGGACGGCGATGGGGTGTGTGACATAAGTGCTCTCATGGATCTAGGAGAAACACCGTATGGTACCAAGAATAATCGCACGTCAACGGCAATCCCTCGCAGTCCTGTTGATGGGGTAAGAGATGCGACTTCCCCAACCGACGCGTCCCCGGCTGAAATGT
The DNA here is from genome assembly GCA_025602905.1 of Phlyctochytrium arcticum. Classification (NCBI taxonomy): domain Eukaryota; kingdom Fungi; phylum Chytridiomycota; class Chytridiomycetes; order Chytridiales; family Chytridiaceae; genus Phlyctochytrium; species Phlyctochytrium arcticum. The sequence goes on along the minus strand of JAHLKI010000022.1, from coordinate 203,851 downwards.
CTGCAGGAGCCCCATCTTCCTCCACAAACGATTCGCCAGTAGCGGATCGCAGAGGGCTACCAACCGTTACGCTGGACGGTGGTAAATCACCGATCACCTCTCCAACTCAGCAGCGTAGTATTACCAACCTTGATCGCCGGGTCAGCTTTACAAAAATTTCCCACGATGCCATCGAATCCCGAATGCCCACCTCCGCTCAAACTTCTGCCCCTACATATGACACGGCGCTATCGCTTGATATTGATCAGTACGTTGCTGGCCAGCTCCCACCATCACCCTCATACCAGCGCAAGCGCAACAGCCAGGGATCTGTGCTCTTAAAAGCCGTCACGAATGGCAAAGCTCGTCGGAGCATTTTTGCCTCTCGTGCTGAGTTTTTCGCTCCAACTATGGCAAATACCAGCGCTTCTGGATACCTTGCACATACCACTAGTGGCGTAATTGGTCAGCGGAACACTTCTGATGGCGAAATTCCATACGTGAGCGGTACCGTTACCCCTCCCCATCCCTCGCATATCCATGAATCACGAGTTGCTTCTTCACGAAACTCACACACTAAGCGACCTCGCTCTGTTTCTGAACCTCAACGCAAACTCGACTCACACCATCAACGAAAACATCCAACTCATCCACAAAACCCTACCCGAACTGGTAGCATTGCCGTTGTACCACCCTCTCCGCGAAATCAACGCCGGCGCCTTTCCGCTCTCGACATTACCCACTTTATGAGCATCGCGGATATGGTCCAGGCAGATTGTGAGGGCATCGCACCTTCTGCTACAGCAGTGCGTGTCGATGTAGTGGAAAAATCAGAAAATGCCCCAGACATCAAGCAATTCATTCGCTTTGGACGACAGGGAAGCGGCGCTGTGGGTGGCAGCCACGGGAATGGATCGGTGGGAGGCCTGGCAGGTGCTGCACATGAGATGGGCTCCTACCAGTCAAACTCCTCTGACGAAGATGTGGCAAATGAGTACTCAACAGTCACGAATCCGCTAGCCGTAGAGCGGTCCAACGCGATACTTTCTGCGCCAACCTCGCCGACGGCGGTAACGGGCTCTCGGCAGACCCTAGAAACAGTGTTGCAGCAAGGCCGTCGTGCCTCATCATTGGGTAACATATTGCACTCAGCAATCATGCACGGGCAGAGTGCCATATCATCGCAACACGCTACCTTCCGCGTTCCCACCACTCCAACCCCCAGTGAAGGGCATGCGCCAACGACAGAGTCGCACCCAGATGAGACGTCCCTTGACGCAACACAAAAGTTGAAGCGGTTGAGGCAAAGCTTAGATGAGTTGGCGCTTGGCCCGCGGTCAGCAAGGCGCTGGTCTAAAGCTCTCGGTGGCGAGGCAGTGCATAGTCCACAGAGTCGGAAGATGAACGCGAATGCCAGCATCGTGGATTTGACACCCCCTAGAATCGATATCGATGAGTTGGTAAGGTTTCAAGTTTCCATCTATCCCCACGCCGTTCTGATTGTATCTAATGCTTTGGCTGACAGGTTTGCTGGGGTGCTCAAATGTCGGTCGCCATGGAACGCAAATTTTCTGTCATCACGCACGCTACTACCGCAAGTTCCGGGGCAGCCGAGTTGAGCCATCAACAGACAAGTAGCTGCGAGGGGGCCGACGAGACGCGTTCCTCAACGCGCAGCTTGGTACAGGGTCGTTAGAATGACACTATTGCGCAATTTGAAAGAGGTTATGAGGGACGCACAAGACAAGTGTGTACAGCATGTTGATACGAGAAAATCCAAGAACGGGAGAGGGTATGCTGAATGTATATAACTATAGAGTATGGTGTAAAAGTCATATCGATGTAAGATACGACAATAGAGAGCGTGTGTACGATGCTGCTACCGTGGGAACTCCTCCGCTCTCACCGCCAGCTAGACTTCATGTCCTGTGCTAGGACCTTCATTTAGAGAGCTTGTCGGAAAGGCGCACAGATGTTTGCTGCGCTTGGGATGTTCACGTATTTGGAAGAGAATGATGTGGTTGGCGAGATCTTCTGTCCGGATTTGACGTGGGAAATATGGCATTCCCGAAATCATGAGAACCTGGGCCTCTTGTAGTCTATTTTAGATGCTTCTTCTTTGTAAGGCGAAAGCGGGTGTGGAGGAGATTTAAGTTGAAGTACTTCTGTTGTTGATGTTATTATTGATGGAATGGGTGCCTGGGGATCTGCCTCTGATTGGATGCTGCTGCCCAACACAGTGTGGCCCTCCTGCCTGGGACTCGAAGACGCAAGCTCTGCTTTCCGCTTGGCTTTCAGCCTAGTCAGAAATGCTTTTGCCTTTGCCAATTTCAGTCGCTTTTGTTCGTCACTCTCCATCGCAGCCTCATCATTTGGTACGTTTTCGACCTTCGCAGGCTCCTCCACATGGCCACCCGCGGAAGAGGAGGAATCGTGCGAAGCAAGCGTACGCAAATAAAAATCACGCTTTTCCGTATAGTAGGTATGGAAAGAGTTCCAAGGCAGTAGGAAACTAAACCGCGGATCATTTCGATTCTGCTCCTTAACTTTGGCCTCAAAAGCCAGGCCATTGCGAGCAACAAATCCGGCCAGTTTTTCAATTACATTGACAATTTCTTCTGGTGGTATCCTAGTAGATATCAAGATACAGAGCCATTGATACTAAGGGCAACAATACTTACGTGGTTGGTGTTACTTGTGGAATGGGCGGACTCTTCGGAGTTTCCTGTACTTGCTGTTCTGGCGCCAGTGGAGCGACAACCAAGTGTTTTACTGACGCTACCTCAATGTTTTCCTGGCTATTATCAAGTACATCTTGCTTCTTTTCGATGACACTAGCATCGGCTTGAGGTTCAGTAGGATGTTGACCTTCGGTAGAATGTTCATCTTTCACAGGCGTAGTGAGCTTTTCCCGCAAAAATCTATAATACGGGTGCAAGTCATGACCCGGGGCCATAAAGGCAAAGTCAGGATTGCTCCCTTGACGGACTTGAATCAGAAATTCAATCTGGGGATTTGAACTCTGGTTCACGAATTGCGCCGTTTTTTCAATGATCTCTGCAAGCTTTTTGGTAGTTGGCTGGTAGGGGAGAGGTCAACAGAAAATCTCTGCGAGAGGTTGCAGCAGACGCTTACGCCTTTAATGTCATGTGGTGGTGGGAATTTGATATCTTCAGCGGGTGGTTTGTCATTCTCATTTGCTGAATTCAAGATATCAGGTGACTGTAGGGCGTGATAATTAACTCATACAGGGAATACCACTAATGGTGATACTTTCATCTTGCTGAACGATCCCAGTATTATAATCATAACCGATCGCCCGACCGCGGGTTTCCAGCAATTGACGCTTTTTCTTTCGATCTGCCACAACTTAGCCGAAGTATCCAAAAACACGCAGCGGCTCATATGTACCAAGGAACTGCACTCGCTCCTCATCCGTCATGTCAAAGAGCAACTCTTCATCAGAGTCCACATCTTGATAACGCTCCATGTCGCAGAGGGTTTCCTCCTTGTCCTCCACTGAATCATCACCATGGTAGGAGTCCTTGAATATTGACAAATCATCAAGCAAATTCCGCACATCGTATCTAATGGTGGGAAGAAAGAAGTTTAGGGAGAGGCTCTTCCAAATCAGTCCTCGTCTGTTACCACACTAATGTGCTCTTACTGAGCTGCGAAATCATGTGCAATTTCAGCTCAATCTGATAGATATCCTTTACGCGCAAGTAGAAACCGAATAAAGACAAAGATCTAGAACTTGCGAGCCTAAATGCCATACCTGTCTACAAGTACGGGGTTGTCGATCTTGTTTCCCCACGGTTGAAGACGACTCTCGAGTGCAACAGCCTTTGCATCGTCTCTAAAAATTCGACATTGATATCCAAAAACCAGAAACTCTTGCGACGGGGATGCAGCGTCCTTCGAAGCTCCTGCCCTGTTTCTTTTCTTGTTGTTCCACTCCTTGGTCATGACTGGCACATGCCGCTGGAAATTTCTCGGTCAACATTTTGTGGGAAATGACAGTTCGACGTTGGGTGGCGCAGCACTTTGAACTCGCCTCGCAAATTTGAAATTTCAAAAAGTTGACAAAAAGAATTCTGCGAACGAGAACGGGTCTCGGCAAAATGGCCACCATGCAGGTCTCCAATGCGAACAATGTCAAGATCTACTCTGTCACTAGTGCCGCACGGTCAGCAATTCCGGACTGGATAGCCAAGAAGAATGCCAAATCACTACGGAAGGATCAAGGTATGACTTTTGGAATGGAATATTTGGCAAGACTTTTTTGTTTATACTTTGTTTTTTAGAGTACCGACGGAGAATTGAGTTGATACAGGACTTTGAATTCCCTGAAGCTTCCCTCCGCATTAAACCTACCCCTGATGGCCAGTACATTGTGGCTACGGGTGTCTACAAGCCGCAAATGCGAGTCTTTGAACTGGCAGAGAAATCTATGAAGTTTGATCGGCATCAGGACTGTGAGAACGTACAGTTCGAGATTCTGTCAGATGACTGGACAAAAACTGTGATGCTGCAATCCGACCGGACAATCGAGGTACACTCACATTACGGGCTGCATTACAAAACACGGGTGCCAAAGTTTGGACGAGACATCAAATACCACTACCCCTCCTGTGATTTGCTGATCGGAGGTGCAAGTAAAGAAGTATGGCGACTGAATTTGGAGCAGGGACGGTTTATGACCTCGCTACAAACCAGTTGTAGCGCCATCAATACCATCCACATCAATCCCGCAAATCAGTTATGGGGATTTGGAGGTGACGATGGAAGGCTAGAGTTTTGGCACCCAACAGAGAAAAAGTGCATTGGGCAGTTGGACGTTGGTGCTGCTGTTGTCAAATCCCTCGGACCCGGCGCTTTGGACGCTTTCCCCGAGATCACTGCTTTAAAGTTCAGCGATGATGGATTATCATTTGCAGTAGGTACCGCCACGGGACAAGTGTTAGTTTACGACTTGCGGTCCGCTACTCCTATGGTTGTCAAGGATCATCAGTACGGTTTCCCTATAAAATCTTTGAATATCCACTCGACAGGAAACATCATTTCTGCCGATACCAAAATTATAAAAATTTGGAACAAAGATACCGGGAAAGCACTGACATCTGTTGAACCACCATCCGACATCAACGACGTTTGCGTCTGGGACAAATCAGGACTGCTCATGGTTGCAAATGAAGGCGTGCCGGTTCAGACCTACTACATACCCCAACTGGGACCTGCGCCAAAATGGTGCTCGTACCTTGACAATCTCACGGAAGAGCTCGAAGAGAACCCGAACCAATCTCTCTATGATGATTACAAGTTTGTCACTCGCCAGGAGCTATCCGCTTTGCAACTGGATCACTTGATTGGCACACCCACTCTCAAGGCATACATGCACGGATTCTTCCTGGACTTGCGGCTATATGAGAAGGCTCGTGCGGTTGCGAACCCCTTCCAGTTCGAGGAGTACAAACAGCGCAAGATTGAAGAGAAGATTGAGAAACAGCAAGCGTCTCGTATCTCAGCTATCCGCAAGTTGCCAAAGATCAACAGAAATATGGCGAGTAAGCTCATGCAGGACAATGCACCAACTGAAGAAGCCGAACTCGAAGAGGTGGAAGGCTCAGATTCTGATGCTGAGAGGCGCCGGCGGAAGTTGGCTAACAAACTCAAGAAGAAGAAGAAGGGCGAGGTTCTTCGTGAAGGGGCGTCCGCCGAGAATCCCCTTGGTGATAACCGTTTCGCTGATATGTTCAAGGACATGGACTTCCAGATCGATGAAGAGAGTTTCGAGTACAAGCTGCATCATCCTTCAGAAAGCAAAATGGCTGTTGCACGTGAAGCCATTCGGAAAGACCAATGGGACACTGCACAGGACGAGGAGCGGGCGGCAGAATTGGCCGCAAGTGATAGCTCTGATGATGATGCCATGGCTGGCTCAGACGACGGTTACGACTCTGATGGTGTTCTCAACACCTATGGACACACTCGTCGATGATGAAGATGTAGAATCTGCGTTCACCAGTTCCGCAAAACTAATTTATTATTTCACTTCATTCTGTATAAATTTTGCTTTTATTTACAACGGCTTTCCCTGTTTCTTCACGTTAATTTATTTGCCTCCCATGAGCATTCTTCTAAAGTCGTCTTGCGATTTTGGAGCTGCTGCCACGTCCATCGCGTCATTCGTTCCACCAGTATTGGCTTGGTTATTTGGCTTTACAGCCTCTGTGCTTGCAACCGCATGGGGTACAGATTCCAACATTTTCTTTCGATACGGAGTGCGACCTCCAGTGGCAGGTTTCCCGCGATGTGCCGTCCGTGGAACAAATGTGGTTACTGGCACAGCACTTGACGCAGGTGTGGAATCCGCACCGTCTGCTCGCCGGTTTGAATCTTGAAATCCTCCTCGTCCACCGCGTCCACCACGCCCACCGCGGCCAGTGTGTCCTCCACGATGCCTGTTATTCAAAATGTTAGAAAACTAAACGGGAAACTGTTTTGTTGTGATAATACTAACCTTTGATTCCCTCGCATGTTTGGATCTGGAATTGTGACCGTGATAATCCTTCCATCAACGGTTTGCCCGTTCACAGCTAATGCCGATTGCACGGACTCCTGGGCGCAAAAACCAGTCAGACCCCGCAAATACATCAAGCTTTTTCGGCGTACCGTCTGCTCAAATTCAACAAATCCTACGCCCTTGGAGGTTCCATCTGGCATCTCGAGCAGTCTCACGTCCTTTATCTTCCCATACTGGAAAAGAGAAGGTGTATCAGATACCCAAATTATCAAGAAATCTGGTTACACTTACGGTGCTGAACAATGACTCTATATCTTCTTTCTGAATTGTCCTTGGCAGGTTTGTGATGTAGATTTCGTGCTCATCAACCATCTTCTCCCTATCGAGACGAATCAGTACTTTGTTGAGCCTGTCACTGGGATAGTCAAGAGCTACTTTTTCATTTTTGGATTTGATATTGCTACCGAAATCTTTTTTGGCCATTTCTCCAGGAACGCCTGACCGTTCAGCTTCAAACACTTCTGTGCCGATTCCTTTTTGGGGAGTCAGTATCATGAGTGAATCGGGCATTCATGTACCCTGAATCAACATTCACTCACCTCATCACGATACTCGATATAAGCAAACGCGGTAGTTTTCCTGGGTACCAATCGTACTTCGCGAAGATGTCCATACTGAAATACAAGGGTAAGAACCAGCAGCCTTCCAGATTGATAAATGACATACCTGTTCGAAAACAAGCCGCAGAGTCTTTTTTGAGACTGCCGGTGGCAGATTTGACACGAACAGCTTATTGTTTTCCTGCTCCTCCGAAAAGTTCCACAGTGATTGAGAGGGTCGGCAACGAACGATTTTCAGTTCACAGCCTTCCATCTTGGTACCGTTCTGGTTCGCAGCTTTACGTACTTCTCCCTACAATTAGTTTGTTAAAAAAACATAGAGTGGCAAACAGGGTTGGGCGTATAACGTACGGCGTTCGTGAATTCAACAAATGCTTCAAGTTCTCCAGTCTCTTCATTTGGTCTTAAAATCAGATCCACAATTCTACCGCACTGCGTGGGATCTGAGCATGATACAGAAGAGTGATAGTGCCAAGCTCACTCACCGGCTTGAACAGGGCGTAAAGTGATGACTCTGTGATCCTTGGAGACATGTTTGTGACATACAACATGTTTCCAGCCAGTTTGCTATTTCGTCATCATCATTATTACGCTCGAATGATTATCTATGCTCCAGCAACATACTTGTCGATAACGTGGAAGTCAATCAGATTTGATTTTTGATCTTTATCTGCTGAAGGAGTAAGCTTCTGTCCGGATTTTGGGCTGCTGATGAGAATAAAACGAACCTCGCGTCTTCTTGGCGCTACGATCTCCTTCGTTGCTTTGGTGATTGTCTGAAATCGCAGGTGCAACTACGGGTGCCGCTGTTGTGGCCGGAATGGCGGTTGTAGCGGCGACAGGAGCAGTCACGGGTGCATCCTCCTCCTCTCTTGGGCGTTTTTTCTATGTGTCAAAGGATTTAGCCATCCCTTCAGCATTTCCCAATCGCATATGTCAGTTACATTTTTATGCTCATTCGATTGAATACCCGATTGTCGCTTCTCTGCAATTATTCGTTGCTTGCATATCTGAGAGTCTGCCTCGTAATATTCATCCACAGATCCCTCCTCAGCTTCAAACGCTAGCCAAGCATGAAAAATCTGTTCAGGCCAGGACGTCTTCCGTTGCGCACTGTTCTTGAATATAGCGCGCGCTTTTGTTAAGGTGCCATGGTACCTGAGGTAGCCAGCCATTAAGCTTTTGATGCAATGAAGCGAAGAATCAGCAACTAAGTACCGCTCAAACTCGGCAGCTTCCAGCCATAGATCGCTCATCCACGGCCGTGCTTTGGTGAGCTGTTCATATAGCTGCCTAGCCCTATCAAAGTCTTTCAACTTGTGGACCTGAACTTTTGGTGTTAGGAAGATCACTCGGCAACTGTAGCTCATGAATATTAGCTCACCAGTAATCGAAGGTATACACGCTCCAAGGTTAGGTACGCGTCCTGCTCGCCATATGCTACCATGAAAGCTTCAGAATACGTCTTAGTGAGATTGACACACGTAAAAACCTTCATGGATGTGTTTGATGCCGGCCTCGAAGTATTGTTTTACAACATCCGGAGTTGACATCTTGAGCAAGACTTCAGCTCGCGCTTTGATAAATTTGATTGCTTCATCCATGTTGGCCCCCGCGAGCTGTATAACAGATCCTCGCTCGTATATTGCTACGCGACAAAATCAGGACGAGTTAACAGATTTACCGCAAGCAGAACATACCCGTTTGTTCCTCAGTAGATTTTTTGAAAAGATTCTACAAGGAACATCATGAGCTTGATACTAAAGACAGACATCCTCACGCAAGTACTTACTGCAAATCGTATAAAGTGAGCCCATAGATCTCCCGACCAATTACAATTTCTTACTGCACGCTCACAGATCGGTAACAAAACAACCTCAACCCTGACGAAACGGTACTAGCACAGAACGTCAGATCCCATATGCCAAAGTCACACATACATCGCCCTATACATACCATGTCGCGGATATAGCTCTCCCATAAACTCGGGACCAAACAATGAACCGCAAGGGCTCTCTCATAGACCGCCCGGACGCGGAATTGATCAAGCGACTGCTTGGGTCTTGAGGTCTCAAAGTTTATATAGGACAAGAACGCATCTAATGAATTTCCTGTGCTGACCTACAAAGGCAAAGTGAGCTCGGGCGTCAAGATAACAAGAAATCTGAATTCCTACCAGAGAGCGCTCGAATGGGTCTCGAAGGTCAACCTCCGGACGGCTCTTTGCGACATGAGCATTGATGCTGACCATCCTTGCTTCGTAGCCAGTAGAATCCACTGTACTCTCAAAAGATGAGTACATACTGAAAGTATCTTCCAGTTCTGTAAAAAATATTAGCACCAATTATAAGGAGGGCAGTTTTTAATCTAGGGGTCTTACGTGCATGAGGAATCTGCAAACGCGACACGTACAACTCGCGTATGCGATCAATTTGGTCTTGCCTACTTAAAATTTGAATTCCGTAATGGGTCACAATAGCATCATGAGCTTTCTTACGATGGTGCGCGCTGATTGGATTGCTTAACGAGGGAGCCAAATCGGAGGTGTGGATTATGTACTATACCTCAAGAAGAGTCATCTCAAAGTCTCGATAGACATTGAACACTTGTATGCCCTGAGTCGGTTTGAGGTATGTTATTACTCATTTCTTTAGTGCCATGTTCTTTGTACACCGACCTCCGTGAAATGGAATTCGGTGGCTTTCAAGGCTTGCGAGGCTGTTGCCCGCACATCAGATATTGTGATCCATGGCTTTGCATCGCCACTTTCTGCTTCCTCCTGAGCAGACTCATATTCGCGTAGGATGAACTCAAGGAATGATTTCCAAAGCGGTATAGCTACGATATGGTTAGCATCAATAGCTATCCATGTCAAAGGCGTCACATCACGCACACAAGTAATCTTTGACTGCCGCTTGATATAACTCAACCACAGCCATCTTTTCAGTGGGTTCCGTCGCCAGCCGTTCCTCATCTGTGATCCATTCTATCCACATCTCTAAAATAAACAAACCGGTCAATCACATCATTTTTGACCCGCCAAGCCATATTTTGCTCCTAGACACACCTTCCGATAGTGGAAATAGTGTTCGCATTCGTTCCCTTGCCACTCGGAGGTTTTGGATATCCATTGACTGCCGCAAAGCTGTGATGTAGTTGACATGGGCATTGTAATCGTACGGATTTGCTTCAATCTGCGCAGTGTCAGCTTTCTAATCTTCCAAATAGAATGCAATGTCCATACCGACGCCAGGAGCTCGATGAGTTCCTCTGCTTTTTGACCCGTAGATCGTCCTGCTGCTTCCGTCTCGCCGTCTTCAGAGAGCAGATCACTGTCAGAGTCACTCAAATCGGCGTCCATAGCGACTGTTGCGGCTTGTTGATCGTCGATCTCCATGATAACTTAAAGTGTGAACCTTTGTGTCGGGCGCGAAAGTGTCGAAGACGTTCCCTTTTTTAGTAGTGTGCCGACTTGACTCGGTGTGCAGCACTTTCATCAAGTTTCACGCAACAACCTGGATGATGTGATGAGTTTTAACCCTAGCTGCTACCATACACTCTTTTTGAACACGAATATTACTATTAAAATTGAAATTGACAACAGACTATATGCATCATTAAAATGTAAGAGGGGCATCACCATAGAGCTTGGCCCATCGTCCCAATGCCCACACGCTGAAGTAAAACTTGTAATTTGGGTATGCGATCATGGCATTTTTGTTGAAAACACCCTCAATCGCCTCTTGATCCCAGCTGCCATCTGACTTCTGTCGTTGCATAATGAGGGACAATCCCCGTGCAATGGTTTGTCGGTCTGGGTACTCTGCTGCCATGAGGGTCAAACAGGCCCAAGCAGTATTGACGACCTGGGAGGACGCGTGGTTGTGGTAGATGTTTGTTTCGCAGGATCGGTAGGCTTCACCCCACCCGCCGTCAGCATTCTGATGAGCGACTATGAACTCACAAGCTTTCTGCACGCGAGAAGAGTTTGCGTAGGTTTCGCCGGCATGCGTCAGTGCCTCAACTCCGAACCAAGTACCATAGGTGAAACAGATAGCCCAGCTACCGAACCAACTACCATCCTCTTTCTGCGCTCGGCGGACATAGTCGAGAGCCTTTTCCGTAACTGACTCAATTTCTGACCGTCGGTACTGAGGATCACGTTTTTGGAACGCCAAAAGGCCCAAGACGACAGCGGTTGTACATTCCGGATAATCGTATTCCACCATGATGTCTCCAAACACTTCAGCTGGGTTGATCCATTCCAATAGTTTAGAACCCCGAGTGAGTTCATACGTGCCAAATCCACCCGACGAGTTCTGCATGTAAAGCAAGACATCCACTGCCTGGCGTAAGCGATCCATTCCAACATTTTTGGTTGTAAATGACAGCTCCTGAAGCATCAAAACACTCTTCATTCCCTCGGCCGTACAGTCCGATACAGTGTAGCCCTGGGCGCGCTTGCTAAATGGCCATGCACCCTTCGTTGCATCACGGTAACACCGTTCCCGATCAATAGGGTCCTTGCGAATTTGCTGCGTGTCCAAAAAGTCCAGGGTGCCCTGAACCATCTCATGAAACTCTGGCTCTTGTGCCAAACCGGATTCACAAGCAGCCTGAGCAAAAAAAGCCGCGTCCCAGACCTGACTGCCATCCGTTCCGTTGAAATGCATGCCCGTCTCCGACATCCAGATATAATCGTTGCACTTCTCCTTGTGTTTTTTGAATTCCTCGCTTTCTTTTCCGAGTCGGAAAAAGGTACAAAGCATATTCAAAGGTTTGTTGACAGATGCAAGGTCCCCAAATTCGGTATTGGCATCTTCGGCTTCCAACTGATACCAAGACTCTTCGATCGCCTTGCGACGCAGCCACTTGGGAGCAACCTTTTCATACAACCAGCAGACACCTACAAACAAAGGATGCAACCGATGAGCCTCATTCCACGATTCTCTCGAGAATCACATACCGTTCAAAACATCTAGAAGGCGTGTGTGGGGATAGTATACATCCGCCTCTGCAACATTGTTGCACTGCTTGCTCCATTGTATTTCTTCGTAGGGCATGGTGTACAGCTCTTCGCGCAGTTCGTAAATGAGGTCCGTCATTGGGCCCACCAAACGCTGCCCGTAAATGAAACCCATGGGTAAATACACCATACGGGTGTGGATCCACCAACGACCTGGATGCACCGGGGCTGCATAAGGCAAGAGCCAGAGCTCTGGTGGCACTGGATTCATGCCATCATAAGAGTATACGCCAAGTACAGAGAGCCAAAATTTGCCCCAAGCCGGTACTGCCAATGCCGAGCCTGCGGGGAGAGAATCAGAGTCGATCCCAACAAAAAAATGAATCGAGTTACTAACCTAGGCGATGTAAGCAACCTCGAGCTTTCACCATTGCTGGATGATCCCGCTCCACGCCCAAGAGGCGACATGTCACATAGTTCAGTGCTGTTCCAAAGGCTGTGGAATGTCCCTCGACGTGTCTGTTACGGATCCATTCTGATCAGCCAACTGTCTGTACCATCAAGAAGCAAGCACAAAGAAAGCAGACTTACATTCCCCAACCACCGTCATCCCTTGCCATGTTGAGAAGGTAACGGGCGATCTCTACTCGCTTTGCCTCTTCGATCGTCTCCCCGCAGATGTACATGGTGATGACATATCCTGGTGTCAGGAAGTGCGGACCGCCATAAGCACCCGCAAAGTGCCCGTCGGATGTTTGAAGGTGTTTGTAAAACTGTAGAGCGGCACGAGCGTGGCCGAGGGGTGTTGATGGTTTCGGGGCGACGGCTGCGATGTTCTGTCGATGGGTTTGTTTACATTCATGCACATTGATGCCAAATTGTGAAAAGTGTTCAGCACTCACCAAGCCCAGGCCCAGCCAATACTTGTCAACATCCGTCTGGGGGCATTTTTTCGCCTCGCTCTCGGAAAGGTAGTGCCAGGTCTGCCTTCCGTCGTCAACTCTGAGACGCCAGCGCGTCAGGTCGGTAGAAGTCGCCAAAGGATTTTGCGAAATAGTCATGGCGATGGACCTTTTCGTTTGGTGGAGAAAGAGATCGATGGAAGGACTACCGCTTTATAAAAGCACCAAGCCGGACAACGATTCTCCTTCAGTGTTTCCGGGCCACCACTTTATTAGCGGCCTGAAGGTGGGCCCACCCACGATCTGGCGGCTAGGGCTCCCGTCAGCTCACCCTTCGCAGGAAATCTTCAGCGCCATTCCAACAGAACCAGGATGACCATATGTTTGCAGCTTTATTTACATGGGTCTCACAAATCACGAATACTAGAGGTTGCGTTTGGGCGTAAAAACCAATCGGCATGCTCTAGGAAAAAGTCTGGGGAAAAGTCAGCTCATAATGGCCAGTCGCGCGACTAAGCCACTGAACTATAAACAAATCAGCGGGCATTCGCATCGAAAATCGAGTAAACCCTCCAAAACATGTCTGCAGGTTGGAAAGGAACGGTAAGAGGTCGAATATGTCAACCACAAGGGATAAGAAGGTCTAATGTCTGGAAATCTCTAGTTCCATAAGCGGGCTCATTTGGGGCAGATAACCGCGGTAGCGTTCCTGACAGAGTCGATATTGCTGGTAGGAAGTGGGCCATACCTGAAAATATACAATGTCACCACTGGAGATCTCCTGGGGGAGCATCATATCTTTGCTCAATCTCGGGTCCACGGCTTTCACCTTGGTAGGACTTAAGCTGGTGGAAAATCCCATCATAGGCGTGGTCTAATTCGTCCATCAGATCCAAGACGGATATCAAATGACGAGCAGCAAAGCGCTCAAATTGCCATATCAGGGGGAAAGTTTCTGAAGGTGTATAAATTATCGGTTTCAAGTACAAGCAACAAGATCTCTGTCGACTTGACTGTACTGCGGGAGTTCCCCATATTTCGCGACTGGATCAAAGATGTCCATTGGATTATGGTGAGGTTGGGGGCGTCCATTCTGCCGTACAGTTTTCTCACCATTCACTTTAGAAGGACACGCGGACAGAGCTGGCACTCGCATTTTCCCACAACTTTGTGGAAATTTGGAATTACAATGAGTCCAGACCGATCTATGCGGTACAATGTCAGGAACGGTGTCTCCTATACGCTGCTCGATTCTTTCAGAAGGAAGATGGAGATATCATCTTGGCGTCTGGTACCGTCTTTAATCAAGTCCTTCTATGGAACATCAGGGATCGCGATGAAAATAATGATGGACGGGTCGCCAAGGCGTTAGTGGGTCATGAAGGTGTTATCTTCAACATCCGGTTCAGCACAGATGGTAGCAAGCTGGCAAGTGCATCTGATGATCGGACGGTGCGAGTTTGGCACACGGATTTTGAAACCAAGTATGCTTTTTTCGGCATGAGAAGCTTTTTTGTCGCTTAACTGTCAGCTCTAGGTCGCACCCAATAGTTCTTTACGGTCACACAGCGCGCATTTGGGACTGCAAAATCATTGGTAATGATCGGGTGATTAGCGTGTCTGAAGACTCAAGTTGCCGAGTTTGGGACCTTGAAAGTGAAGAATGCGTAGCTTGCTGGGAAGGCCATGAGGGAAGAAATGTTTGGAGTGTCGATGTGGACCCGGCGCAAAAACTAGTGGTGACTGGTGGGGGTGATTCTGGGATTCGAATTTGGAGTTTGTCATCTTTACAGCAAAACAAGATCGATTCTGAAAATCAATTGGTTTCCTTACGCCCTGACCAGGGCAGTGCGGAGTCTCGTGAGAGTGCCGTCAAGACCTTCAAACTCCTCAATAGTTCCCAAGGGGTCATTTGCAGCGGTTCAGGAAGCTTCTATATCACCAATGAAGGCCAACCACTCTACCTAATACATTCCGATCCAGTGTTTTCTCGCTATACCGTGATGGCGACAACGACAAACAGTGACATGTTAGCTTGCGGGGGCATGTCGGGCGAACTCTTGTTGTTAGAGACAAAGCCATCGCATCGGCACCACAAGTTTTTTCCGCATAAAGGCAAGATCACCCAGCTTTTGTTACACCCGGTCCCTAGTGATGCGTGGCATCTTTTTACTTTTTCGGAACAAGAAGAGCAGCTGCTACTACACAGTATCCATTTGGTCAATGACAGTTTTCAAACGACCAAATTGGCTGCTTTCAATTTACCGGAGCACTTTTGTGTGGTGAATTTGGCTTACTCTCATCATAGCGGGGTCCTTCTTCTCACCTCCCGCCAAGGAGCTATTGCCGCGTATGATTTGTCTGGGGTGGACGCGACGACACAAGACGTGGATCACAAGCTGTTGTCACCGCGGGCGGTGCAGCGCAGGGTGCATGGCAAAGATTCGGTGACATCCGTAGTGTTTCAAAGCGGGGAGTTTGGTGACAATCAGCGTATCCTCTTCGGTACGGTCGGCCGAGATGGCAACTACTGTAGGTTCGAACTCATACGACAGCCGGTATCTGCCACGAATTCTGAGCCCGCATGGACTTTGGAGCAGTGCTTTAAATCGAAAATTACCAAGGGCTGGTTGGAAAAGATCATCTTCGTGGACGGAGTCACCCTACTGTGCGGTTTTTTCAACAAGAGATTCTTTGTTTACAACGAAAGCAAGCGGTACGAGATGTTCTCTGTCGCTTGTGGTGGCGGTCACCGAATATGGGATTTTGTGAGCAACGATCAGCACATAAATGTTGCCACATTTGGCTTTATTCGCCATGCGGCACTCCATCAAGTTTTCCGAAATAACGATGAAGATAAATGCTTCAAAGAACCGAAGCTGCAGGACAGCTACGCTGGAATGGAAACTCGAGTGATCAGAATTGTACCCTTCCCTTCAGAAAGCATTCCTCCAGACACATCTGTAATTGTTTCCGGTGGAGAAGACTCGGTGTTACGATTCCATAGCTTTTCAACGCAGAATGGCTTGCAAAGTCTGCTCAATGTCCGAAAACATGGATCAGTTGTTCGAAGCGCCTCTTTTGCCCAAGCTCAGTATGGCACGTTAATGTTTACCGTGGGTGCTCGAGAAGAGCTACGTGCCTGGCGACTGGTCATGGATAAGCACGTGGGATTTATGTGCTTGGACTTATCCGCTGCACCGCTTGTCAGTAAAATTGCTGAAACCAGGCTTATGGACGTTAGCAGCTTCCTTCTCAAGACATCTACCACCAATGACCGATCCAACTTATACTTGGTTGCAACCGCTTGCTCTGACAGTTATGTGCGGATATGGATGTTTGACGAGGCTCGCTCAGTTTTCCAACTGCTTGCAATGTCGAACATTCACGGCCGCTGCGTTCTGAAAACACGCCTTTTGCAAGTTGAGGGGACGGAGGGGGCGGCGATTCTGTTGGTTTCCGGGGGAACAGACGGAGTTTTAAATGTCTGGGATTGCACACGATTGGGAGCAGAAGTATCCGAGGGGGCAGTACCCTCAGCTGTTGTCGACCTTGGACAACCTCTCTGTTCCCATCGCAGCCATCAATCCGGCATAAACGCTTTGGACGTGCGACAGCTGACGCGAAACTCGTCGGAGCCGGTCATTCAGATTGTATCTGGAGGAGACGACAACGCCATCAGCGCTTCATATATCAGATTAAAGGTTGGACGATCAGGTGCAGAAATGGTATCGCAGTCGCTTGCCGTTGTGCCAGCACCTCACTCTTCAGGGGTTACTGGTAAGATCAGATCTTGGTACACTATTTGGGCCTAAGGTGACTTATTTTTCCCCTTAGGCCTTCGAGCTGTCAAGGACGATATGTTTCTTACAACCTCTGTCGACCAACGGCTCAACCTGTGGATGATGAACAGCAGCGATCCATCCGTGCTGCGCATTGAGCTTGTAAATAGTACCTATTTGGACATTGCCGATTTGTCAGATTTAGACGCAAGCATGATAAGGTAAGGGAACAATGAATTATGGAGTCGTGTGAGAGGTTTCCTCATATGTTTTTGCAGCGATAATTCCTTGCGAATGGCAGTGGCAGGTTTTGGTCTGCAGCTGCTCGACTGCACTTTCCCATAGCTGCTTCCATCATTTTTCGGTTCTCTGAACCTACGAAGGGGTACAAATGTTTGAACCCATAGTGTAGTCTGGGACATGCAACCCAACTTGTGCATGACGAACGATAGTAATTAATATTTATATGGAATGCCATTGTAACAGATTTGGATGCGTTTATGACAAAGTGGAGAAATGATATATGGTGGGCTTGAATGACGGATCCTCACTCTAAGCTTGTCCGGAGGTCCTTCATTTCAATTTTCGCTTTGCAGGTGTATCTCGATAAATTTGTAGGGTCATGACTTCCACTTGTAGCTCACTTGTCGAGAGGCGAATCCGCCAGCGTAGATAATTTATTACGACGATTGTGTATGGTGTGGAAAGATTGGAAACTAATTACAAGGTGGACGCTGAGGTCGATGGCTTCTCCTACTTCTGCTTCTGTTTGTGTCGGGGGTTTTCGTTACAAACAACACGGAGCTTTCCTCGTCGTCGGCAAAAGAAGCAATGTTCGCATCGTAGTTTTAAAGCTGTTCGAGTTCGATATCCTCGTTGTTGAATAGCAGCAAGGCTATTGCCCGTGGAAGGCACAAATCGGGATGTTTGAGACGTAAGGAGGTGGGAAGCGGGCGTCGATCGGAAAAGTTGAGTTGTAAATGCCGCTGGCGACTTGAGTATTGACCGCAAAGCAATTGTAAAGAAGGCCATGGCGTTGGATGCTTCAGCGGATGCACTCAATGAAGGTTGTTGAAAGATCACTTGCCTTCAAAAATTCCTACCAATATCCGGTGGCTTAGTAAGAAATCCAAATTCGGACGCAGGGCACAACTCGCTGGGCGACGAAAATGCTGGAGCGAAACTCGCAATTTCCTGCAAAGCTACCTAATATCCCGATACGATAAAGTCAAGATTCAGCGATTTCACAAGTAATCCGATAGGTACCAGGCCAGCAGCAAAGTTTTTCCCGGGAGCCGGGGGTCCCTTGTGCAGTATGTCGGAGGTAGCCGCCGCCGCGTCGTCCCAGGTGAGTTTTACGGTGCTGTCACCTACGCGAGGGTGTTCGTGTCGGGTGTCTGGTATAAAGGGTGGCAAGAAAGGACGGCGGGTCCTTGTCCTCTCGTTCAAGAGCTGGGTGCTTGCCTGGGCCGCCGATATATGCTTGTCACAGCTGGGGGAGGCTTTGCCTGGATTTACCACGCTGGGGCTCCGAAATACAGCGGGAGATGGGCATTGCCTTATTATGACAATCAGACTAATTCCCTATTTGGATATGATAGCGTGGGGATCTAGGTGAGATCAGCTCAGAGTCGGATAATGAGGTCTCCTTCCCACAACCTGCTGAAGAGCCGTCGACTGAAGCAGAGGTATGGTAGCGTAGAGTTTTCCAGATCTTTCGTGTTCATGGCTGATTATATGCCTTAGGGAAAGCTAACGGATCACAATGGCCGTCCTCGATCGTCAACGCCCGCCGGACGGAAACGCAAGTCTGGGAATATGCACAGCGATGACGAGCAGCCGAAAACCCCACCCAAGCGAGGACGTCCACGAAAGCATAGCCAACCCACAAGTGAATCACCAGGACGGCAATCTGCTCGAAAAAGCGGAAAGGCCGCCGAACAAAAAATTCGCGATGCATATCTAAAAAAAGACGACGATATTTTGGAGGACAGTGATGAACACGACGATGAATACCCTGGCAGCCGCTCGGAAAGAGCACGGAGTAGTTCTACTCCACGATTCAACAATCGGCAGCATCGGAAAGGAAGCACTGATAGGTTGGAACCAACTGACGAGCTCAAGGACGACGTGGAGAATCATGACGAATTACAAGCTAAGGAGGAAGACTCACCTATGCAAACGCCTCATCCCCGTCGAAGAGGGCGTCCACCGGGATCTGGTGCAGGCGCTCGACGTAAGCTAGCAGCTGCCGCTCAGGAGGACACTGGTGCAGGGGACGGTCCTGGGGTTAGATTAATTGAAGAAGAAGATGTTGAGACAGAGTGGGATCCGAAAGGAGAAGAAAAGATTACCAAAGATGGTGATCTTACAGGCGGTATGAAACGTTCACGATTGTCCAACATCATAGCAGAGCAGACCTAACTTTTTTCGGGCAGGCCGAGAGTTCCGAATCAGGACTTTCACGCTTCCAAGACATCCAACCCGGAAGTATATGCTGACTGTGGACATATCAAAAACACTACAATATCGCGACACGTACATTTTTTTTCTTAAGAACCCACATATCACTCGAATTCAAGGGACTGAGGAGGATAAATCCAAACTAGAGAATATCGGCATTCTACCTGGGCAGCTTCGACGGCGACCAGTATCGCTAGCCACCGCTCGGAGTATTTTTCGAGCCTTTGGTCATAAAGCAATCAAAAGAGGACGAGTTGTTAGGGATGACTACTGGGTTGGAGATCAAGAAGAGCCTCCAGAAGAGCCCGAAGAGCCTGAATACGAAAAAC
Source organism: Phlyctochytrium arcticum (assembly GCA_025602905.1). Lineage (NCBI taxonomy): Eukaryota > Fungi > Chytridiomycota > Chytridiomycetes > Chytridiales > Chytridiaceae > Phlyctochytrium > Phlyctochytrium arcticum. The sequence continues at coordinate 184,284 of JAHLKI010000022.1, read as the reverse complement.
AACTTCCATACAATGGCGAAATGAAGGTTCTTGGTCCTCGGGATAGTGTCCTTCGTAGACAAACAAGTCGGGTCGGGCCAGAAAAAGACATCCACAATCCTTACCTTATCGGGCCTCGCCATGAGATCCCAGCTACGCTTAGGGGGGACGATTATCTATATCGTCGTGCGGCATCAGCTGCAGAATTCAACCGACGATTGTTAGCGCAACGCGCTAATTCTTTTCTGGATTATCATACCAATATTGAGCAAGTTCCTAGCCTAACGCAACCAACCCATGTTGGGGTACAAATCGCAAAAGGGTCATTAAAATGGCCTTTGACCGTAGAACCCGAAGTTGTTGTTGACCAGTCGCCATCGGACTCAAATAACTGGCTGCCAGTCCCTACTCCCAAAGTGGAAGAAGAATATCCCCTGGCAATCATGCCTGGCCAGTATCAAGGAATGCTCTCAATGTAAGTTTGCATCGATACAATCCTGGCGATGGACCAAGTATCTAACTCGTTATTGTAATAGCAATCGAAGGCGATTTGGCCAACCAGATGTTCCATTAGATGAAACAGGATTTAGAGAAGTGCGCCAACTTTACGCCCCGTCCCTGTCTCAAAATTCAATGCATACCCCCATCAAGGACTATAGTCAAGCCGTAAGTCCTTCTCGTACGTCCAACCCATTTCCAAGTACTCATTGACTCTCTTAGCCATTACAAATGCCACCATCCCGCTTCAAACATCTGGAGCATTTCTGCGGTGAAATCACGCGCTCCGGCCAAGGCTGCAAGCGGCCTGTGTACAATGCGGGAGAGAAATGCTTATATCACGTCAAACCGGTAGGTAGCAGACGAAGATAGTGATCCCACCGTAGGCCCTATTCCATTGGACCTTTCTTGCCCGGTGCAAGAACCCCCGTACATGTCACATTTTTGATTTGCGATGCGTCGCACAGAGTGCATCCTTTCATAGCTTAATAACATCAAGCTGACACCATCGATCAATCCTTTTTCTCGTGTGTTTCTTGTTTTTGTGCGATCTTTTCGTCTCTACAAACCATTTTCATGATATTCTGATTTCACATCCACTTCTCCAGGCCGAAAAACCGAGCATGGATCCGAATGCATGTATACATTGTCATAGTATACCGCCAAAACATCCAACCAAGCAAGTCCTTCCCAACACGATGCTCATTTGCGCCTCGTGCAAGACAAAGCATCACCCGTCATGCATGGATTTTGACGACCCAGTATTGATCACCAAGGTCCAAACATATGAGTGGCGCTGTAGTGAGTGCAAGACCTGTGTCGTTTGCAACCAGGCGGGAGATGATGATAAGCTTCTCTTCTGTGATACTTGCGACCGAGGTACGAGCCGCTCCGGCATATCCTGACATCAAACTGATAACATGTCCGTCTAGGCTATCATACCTACTGCCTGACTCCTCCGCTCGACGCTGCACCGGAAGGGGATTGGCTGTGTGATCAATGTGCAGTCTGCATCTCATGCGACCGTCGACCAAAGACCCAACAGATAACACCACCCCGGACGCCTACGAAATCAAGTCCCACGACTCCCCTGGCAAAGACTCACCAGCGTGGCGACGTTACTTGGAAACATGCTATTGTCCCTGCCGCGAAGCATGAGAGTAAAGTCTCGTACGGCACTTACGTCTGTACATACTGTGAAGACTGCTATCATGAATTTGAGCGGGACAAATTTTGCCCTCTTTGCATGCATGTGTACACCGAGGACGAGGACTCGCCAATGGCGTGCTGTGATAGCTGCGATCGGTAGGCTCTCCGTGATGCATCTCCTGAAATATAGCATAACACTTCTTCTCCTTCTTCATAGCTGGATACACGTCGGATGTGATCCCAGTCTCACAGAGGAACGGTACGAGGAATTGGGGGAGGACGTCGAAGCAAAGTATACCTGTGTGCTATGTGACCCCTCCAGCCTCAGAGTTTTGCTGCAACAGCGTGAGGGTAGATGGAGCAAGGTTGTCGAGTACAAGAATAAGGTGTTGGTTGCCCCGCCTTTAGTGAAGCGAGCGATAGGTGGTGGTCAGGAAGCTTCTTTGGAAGCCGATGGTACCAGGCCGGCCCTGGACAGCGAAAATGAGGATGATGCCGGCGGCACAGACGACGACGATGACGCAGATTACAAGTAGGGAGGGAAGCGAGGTTTTGGTGGTATTATTGCAACTGTATCTATTCTGTATGTACAAAGGTCGAATAAGCAAGTCTTCCCGATGAAAATGTGGTCTAGTCCGTAGTTCAGAAATGACAATTCTAGTCGTATCGCGAGTTTCGAGCGCCGTCAAATGCAGCTGCTACTTGCTCTGGGCTTTTCCCACGAGTTTCAGGCACGGACCGGTAGGTGAATAGGAAAGTTGATACCAAGACACTCGCAAAGAAGATGAACACGTTGTACTTGTCTGTGGGGGCTGAATTAGTGTTTGGTGTAGATTCAAAATGACCAACTCTTCCCGTACATTTTTCGACAGCGGTTGGAAAGACCAATGCCACCAGGAATGCAGAGCCCCAATTTATGCCAGTCCCAAGTGAAACTGCTGGTCCCAGTGCTCGAGATGGTACGAGTTCAGATGTGATTAACCTGAACGTGAAATTAGATACCATCATGGACACCTTGATATCGCCTTACCAGGGAATGCTGCCCAGACCAATAGCAAAGGACCCAACAAAGGCTACAAGGCAGACGACTATGGCAGATCTCACATTGAGCGCAGCAGCTAGAACCACTCCCACAGAGCAGAGAGCCATCCCCCCTTGTGACGCCAGTAGCAGGGTGCGGCGACCCACTTTCTCAATCAAGTTTGCAGATATCATTGTGACAATCAAATTGATGACACTCAGCAGAATCGTCAGCCACGTCGCTGTCTGCATTGAGTAAGAATGATTGAATATCGTCGTCTATGAAAAACATTACATGTTAAATGGCGCATGGAAGGAATTCGCGACAACATACGGAGTAGTAGATTGCAGCACTGATGCCACTAAATTGCTGCGCAGCATGGAGTCCCAGGGCCGCCAACAATGGCTGGCGGACGCTAGGATCCGTTAGTACACCCATGCACGATAAATCAGACTGTTCTGCTGTTTCGCGCGATGTTCCAGCCTCCAAGCTTGCTTCCTCATTATGCAGCCGTTCTTCCTCCGGGCAATTGATTCGCGACAGGTCATCTAGTGAAGCATTGGGACCAAACAGCTTATCGATCGCTCTCTTGGCTTCGCCAACTTGTGACTGAGACATGAGCCATCTTTGGATCTGTCAGAGATACTCCTTCGGCGAGTGAAAGTTTTGACCCTCAGACCTACTTGGGCGTTTCCACACAGAATGGGATCAACAGCATTTGCAGAATACTTGGCACTAAAGTAATGTAAAATTTGAGATCAAATCTGCCCTCAATGTGGGCACCTGGCTTACATATTGTAAATCCGAACATCATTCGCCAAGATTCGGGTGTTGCCCAGACAACACCGAGCAGCACGCTGACAAGCACTCCAAGAACAATCGCCAATTGGTTTAGCGTCCCCATGAAACCTCGTTGTTCAAGGGGGCTGATCTCATTGATGTATAAAGGGACTGCAACTGTGCTGATTCCTGTAGCAATCCCAAGAAATACTCTTCCAGTATTTAGAACTCCGATTGTTTGGCCCATTGCCAGACAAGATCCTCCAAATATAAAGAGGATATTGAGAAGGAACAAAACTCGACGCCTGCCCAGCAGTGTGCATAGGAGTCCACCGGAAAGTCCACCAACAATACCTCCTGCACTGAAGATGAGCCTTTGCTTGAATGGCGGAGATGTCAAGCACAGTTACCCAACACGAAACTGGACACGAAGACACCCCACTAAAGCTCAACAAGTGGTATTCAATGTCAATTCTTCATGCATACATCAACTCCAATCCAGTACCTGCCAGTCATTCATAGGAATACAATTTTGGGGGTATGCATCAGGAACCGGAATACAGTCGGTCTGTCGCCCTCGTTAGCTTGCTGCTTCTGCAAAAACTACATTTCCAATACCATTGCCTGGCGGGGCTGATTGACAACGCCCGAGTTGAACCCAAATTGAAAGGCGCCGAGACAGGCAACCGCCGCACAGAATAGCACATAGCGTCTATGGCCATCTACGGTGGTGTTCGCCATTATGAGGGATGCTTTTTGATATTGGGATTCGCTACTTTCTATATATCTGCGATCGATTGAAGGGCAAGATTCAAAGAGATCAAAGTGGTGCGAAAGTCGAGACCGTTGCGGTCAATTGGAGTGACATCACGAAACCATGGCAACAGTGCCATCAATTAACACTTCCAGCTTGGACTTGAATTGAATAGTAGGACAATTATACCATTGATTCTCAAGAGCAATGCTACCTACTATACCAGGGGTTCTTGTGAAAGAACCCAAGCTTTATGATCTGCAGCAGCTAGTCAACAAGCTGATGGGGGCTCGCCAAGGGTAAAGCTCGGTTACTTTCAGTTGAATGACATGGCGGGCTAATGTCATGAAAAGGTTTCCAGGAGCGCAACCCATCAGCTTTGCGGGTTCTCATTTAAAGGAATTGGAGAGAGAAAACTACTTCGTTAGCGAGAAAGCTGATGGAATAAGATGTCTCATGTTTACCACAACGAATTTTGATGGCCGAGGGTCAACGTATCTGGTTCGATCTAGACCATCAGAAGCCCTGCCAAGCTGCCGCTAAGCAACTTATTCGCAGATTGACCGCAAGAATCACTACTACTTTCTCGATTACGGACTGCCAATCCCGCAACGGTTGGATAAGCTTCATATGGATACTGTTCTTGATGGGGAGTTGGTGCTGGACACCTATCCTGATGGACGAGTACGTTGACCCAAGCATGATTCCGTGCCTTAATTTCTTACGTTCGGATGTTTGGATAAGTAGGAAATTCTTTGGTTTCTGCTTTTTGACTGTGTCGTGATCGATGGGAAGAGTTTGGTGGACCGACCCTACACCAAACGCCTAGGGGTATGTCCTTACCGTGTCACATACCTCCATCTCTGCTAAGACTTCATTCCAGTACTTGAAATCCAATATTTTAGAGCCATACAAACAACTCATGCAACGCGATGCCGAGTACGCTCGATATCAGCCATTCAGGTACTGAATGAGTGAAGGTGCAGGATCGACTCACTTACTAAACTCTGGACAGAATGGACCTTAAGCCCCTCCAGCTGTCATATCATTTACGCAAAGTCTTTGAAGATATTCCGCAATTGAAGCACAAATCAGACGGGATTATCTTTACGTCCTCAGTCGCACCTTATACCATTGGAACCTGTGATAAAATGTGAGACATACATCTTGCAGTTTTTAGCAAGATCAAACATTTTATTGACTTTAATGTCAGGCTGAAATGGAAGCCTGCAGAGGAGAATACTGTGGACTTTAAAGTCAAGATTGAGAATGGGTACTCATCACAACCCCGATATTTTCTGATGCTTTGGGAGGGTGGAAATCAGTATTCCGACTTTGGCGAGCTTACTTTGGAAAATGAATTGCGTGAACGGTGAGTTGGAGAGATCTCAATCGTCCGAATTCAGGTTTGATACTTAGCCGTCCACTAGCTGGTTGAGAAGCCCCCCGGATGGGGCTATTATTGAATGTCGATATGATCCTAAATGGTCGGGCACTTGGAGATTTGCCCGATTCCGCGATGACAAACAGCATGCGAATCATCGCAATACGTACCGAAAAATCATGGACAGTATTCGGGATGGCATTAGCCAGCAGCAGGTTCGTTGGATGTTGCGCAGCCATATTGTACAATGGTTCTCATGCAACAATTCCAGCTCATGGAACATGCTTCAATAATACGAGATCGGTGGAAGGAAAGGGAGGCAGCTGAACGTAGATAAATGCAATCACATATCCATACATGACAATCGCATATCCTGCTTCAAGTCCGCAGCTCTTCTAAGCTGGTGCAAAAGCTAACTGATCACTCATGCAGCATCAAAAGTAATGGTTTTGGACCCGTTGAATTCTTCTATTTTTCCTGCTCTAATTCTGTCTACTTGACTGTAACCTATCTGTTTCGGGGGAACCAACTAAATTATACGCTGATGTTCTTGATGTCGCGTGTAATACCGGCTTGCGCCATCATCGCTCCACATGTTCAGCTTCTCTTTTCCCACTTCGCGTACCACGTTTTGTGTTCGGGGCATAATCCGAGTAGGAGAGGTCAACCACCAATTCGCCACTTGCATCAATTTGCGCAGAGACGCGAGCGTCGCCTCCCACTGCCTTTCGCATAGCGGCTGGATGAGCTTTATTCAAGCTTGGAAGAGCGTTGCCAACCTGACTTTGCTGTAAAGCCTTAAAAAGGACGTAGACTGAATCCGTCATCCAGTACATGGGCCCAAAGGTGTTCCAGTATCTTGAGCCCTTGGGGCCTCGCCGTCCAACAAGAATGGTAAAGATATGGAGCGCGATGAGCAAAATGGAACAGCTAGCACCCATAATGAGGATACAATTGCAAGCCAAGTTGGTAAAAATCTTGGCGGCAAACGTGTTGGACAAAACCAATAGCTTGGAATATGACACTAGGGGATTTTCAGAGTTGTGTTTTTCCAAGTCACTGGGAACAGAGTATACAGCAACGCTGGCCGCGACCATTCGCGTAAGGGCGGAGGTGATAACTTCCAGTTGGTGCTCATAGTCAATCTCCAAGGATGTCTCCCCTTGTGTCGAATTTGCCAATCCGAGCATACTGACAAATGGAGGTGGTTCAGTGCTATAAACGTTGCAACTGAGAATGTCGCAGGTATAGTACGAGAATAGCTGATTCAGATAATGAGCAATGGCGTATCCACTAGTCCCGTTCGCCAGTGAATAGGGCACGAGCGGCTGGATGGGTTGGGCACTTTCTACTGACACGACTCTTGATGGACTAACATTTTGTATTCGAATCTGGGTATCCGAGGTCCCGACCGCGAGATCGATTTTACACAAAGCGGTGCTCGCCAATCGGTCCCCCTCTTGCAAGCTCCCCATTCTGTTGATCTCTTTTTCCAAGTTCAAACCCATAACCCCCACGTATAAGGAACCGCTTGACTCGCTGATCACTGGGTCGACCATGTAGTCACCACCCGCAAGATACACCAGTTGCAGTGTAGGTGACATGAAACTTGGAGATTGAAATGACCATGGGAAGAGGGGATACCCGGCCGACATGCCTTCAACAGAAGTGTACAGATAGAAAGCATCGTCAATTGTGGAGTACCCAAACGGGTGTGCCTTGCACGAGACTTTAGTATTCAATGTGGTCAATTCTCCTCGCACCAGTTCGCCAGGTTTGAGATCTGCCCACTGGACACTAGAAGGTATTCGCCCACCCAACGTGGCCAGGAAAGGCAGACCCAGCTGAGAGAGCACGAGAGTTATGTTTCCTTCACACCCGTTGCCCTGGCAGTCCACAGTTGAGGAGCCTGGGACCACAAGACCTTCTTGGGCCAAGGGTGTGAGTAGTCTGCCCAGAGTGAGAGCGACTCGCTGACTGACATCATATGCTTCATTGTAGTCGATGACGGGTACTTGAGGCAAGGTATACAAGCTAGCATTGCCGCTTGCTACATCCACCCATATTGCTCTCGAATAGTATAGAGAACCAAGAGTGCCTTGAATAAACATGCCCATTAGGTACTGGTGTAAATGATTATATCAACGCAACCCACCTAATACAACAATCTCCCCGAAATACAGGATTAGAAGGAAGCCAGAAATAGGGCCAAATCCATACACCCCGTCTTCGATACCGCGGTAAGAATTGCTGTAGATTGCACTCCACGCAGTAATCATCTCACGACAACGCATGCCTTGCCTCATCAATCGCTGACCGAACCAGATTTGGCTGATTCGCCTTCCGAGCTCCAAAGGTGAAAAAAGCGCTGCCTGCACCACGAGACCAATCATAAAGCCCATCGTTGTCGTTGTGATCGCGTTTCCAGATTGGTAGACGGTAATGCTCCCTTGATGCCCGCAGAATAGGAGAGCCACACAGGCTCCTATTGTCAAGCATTGCACGAGCAGGAAAGGATAATTGAAATGCTGGGATTTTATAGGTTTTGCGGACGCAAGTATTTGATCAATCGCGTCTCCTCTCCTCGATGCTTGCCCCAGGGATTTACTGGACGAATCCCATTCCTCACGGGACAAAGAGGCAGATTTTAATTTCCTTGATGCATCGAAAGGCAGGGTGGGTGCTGACAATAAACCAAAAGTACTCTCCCCAGTCCGCCACCTATGCCCTTGTCCTGCCAATTCTTCGTCCGATTGCCGATTTGCATATTCTGATAGATTTTCGGCTGTCGAAGTCGCCGAGATGCCCGGGGTCCGATGACCACGATCCAATGTTGGCGACAGGAGGTGGTCACTCAAGTGTCGCGACGCTGCAATGGAATTGCCATTTTTGACCATCCGCCCTTCTTTAGAGCCCATGGTAATAATGGTTGCCAGACCCACAGTACACTATGTTATTTAGCTTTGTCTTTGCGAACGCCCCGGAGGTGTAGGGGGATGCGCACCTGAAATTGGCGTCGATCTGCACTTTATAAGCTCCGAACATAGGGTCATCGGTACCGTGCGAGGAGTTCCCCATGTCCTATTATCTCATTGTTCTGGGACATTCTTGCACCTTAACCCGCACAAGAAATTTTCACCCCCCAGAAGCACAACAAAGGTATAGATGCGTAGAACGGCATCTGGAAGTCTCGGACCAAATATTTGCTCTATTGTTCCAGCAAATCAATTGACTTTGCAAGGTCGGCGGCAGTCTTTGTCCATTTGCAAAAGGGTCAACAACCCTGAGTTTGCCAATTCAGGAGCGACGAAAATCAGGGGATGGCCCGTAAATAGAAGGATGAACCCAATCGAATGATAACCTTCGAAAAAGCTCTGTTTCATGTTGATCGTTTCGTAAATACGAGATCAAGATGAGGCAAAGGGTTTAGAAGGTTATTCAATGAGTAACCGAATGCGCGAGGGCCGCTTCCAGCGTTGTGCATCCAACACCATGAACAGATGACTGAATCAAGGGAGCTGCTGAACGATACTAAGTTGAAGAGTCAGTAAAAGCCAGCAACGACTGATTGGCCCATGTTCCCAGCATATTGCAAGTCCTCAGAGTTCAAAGATTGTAATCAGGTGGATCATGTGAAACACGGATGAACGAAAAACACATCATTGGACTTGCGTACGCAGGGTCATGCCGTGCCGAATACTCGATGAGTACACACCTTTTGCCTTCGTATTCTACTTCTTGCGGTTCAGATCTGTCCGAGTCGAATAGATTGTGGAAACAACTCATCCGAATCAGAGCGAAAAAGAAATATAACCGCTGGTTGAACCTGCGCCACAGCGTGCGCCACAGCGTGGCCAAGTCGTCAAGCTCCGCTGCTTGGCTCTTGGCGTCGTTGGCGGTGCCTTCCTTGACGGTGCTCAGGGTGTACTGATACACCCGTCGGTTCTGAAGTCTAGACCGGTACTATATAAAAGGGGCGAAACATATCCGAGAAGCTCGTCCATCATACCCGTAGCCGAACAGTATACCGTAACAGAATATAGCCATAATGACCGCAACAGAGATCCCACACCAAGCAAGTGTCGCCAACTCCAACTCTGAGCGCTTTCAATTCAAGCGAGTTATACTCTTCTCGGATTTCTGTGAAGCAATCAATATCCGCCAAGAAGTATTTGTAGTCGAGCAGGTAAGATGATGCTACCCACTACCCACTTCAAACTTGAACTAACTCAGATCGTTTTAGAAATGCCCAATCGAAACTGAACCTGATGAGGTTGATCACAAATGTCTCCAATTTCTAGTTATTGATACGCAACATCCAGACCACCCAGGCGTTCCCGTCCCAGTTGCTACTGCCCGCCTTAGGCCACTATCTTCAACACGTATGGCCCCTGGTCGAATTGCCGTCCTCAAATCCCACCGTGGACTTGGTCTGGGAAAACTCTTGGTGAAGGGCGTGGAGCAAGGTGCCAAAGAAGAAGGGTATACCGAATCGGAAATGCACGCACAATCTGACAAACGAGGATTTTATGAACGCCTGGGATACGCTTTCATGGAGGGCACAAAAGAGTTTATGGAAGATGGCATACCACATATCATGATGAGCAAGACACTGTGAGCGAACCCTTTACCAGAATCCTCGATTCTGTAATCTTCTACTTCTGCCAGCTTCTGTATATACCCTTGCCACATGAACATAGGGCAATAAATAGAGTACTATTAGATACAGAGACTCATTCTTTTTATATTTGTACAATTCATGCCCTTCAATTGACGTTGGCGCGCTCAAGCGTGATTCGGCACTAAAGAAAGGGTTCGCAGCCGTGCGAGATTGAGAGCTTTCTCATGTTATAAGTTCAATTGAGTATGCCATGAATCAGATTAATAAAGATGAAAACAGAAAACACAAGGAGGGTACAAAAGTCTACTAATCAAAAAAATAACAAGCTTCTACCGAAAAACCAAAGCAAATCTATATAAAACTCACTCCTAAGAAATAATATCTAGACGCGGATGAAAATCACATTATTTGACAGTATCCGCTTCGAGCCATTCCCGATGACGCGTATCCAAGCCTTCAATCTGTCCCTTCAGTGTTCCAGTCTCCAGTTCCAACACTTGCCGTTCCATCAGCAGTTCCTTGATCTTTTTGTATGCCTGCACACTCAAGGAATCAAACCGCTGCCGTTCTTCCTGTAAAGTATTTTGCAACGTTTCCTTCTCACGGCCATGGTCGCGCGTCATGTCGCGTAATCGGACCACCTCGGCCAGAAGCGAATTGGTTTCTGCGCGCGAGTCATCAAGTGCTTTTTGGAGATTGAGCACTTGCAAATCTGATGCTTCCTTTGCTTGGGTCGTACTGGAGAGCTGAGAGAGTGTCTGGGCGTGTTTGGTGGCGAGGGTGGAAGCTTCCGTGGAGAGAGTCTGGATTTGGGCGGTAAGCGTATGGGAGGTGAGAGTGGTTTGGGTTTCCATTTCCGCTGTTTGGGGACCGCGCGTCTGGATTTGGACGTGTCGGACCTTTTTGCGAGTCCGGGTGGATGGTGGAGTTGGGCTTGCTAAAGAAGGAGGTGATCCCGCAACTTGAGTGGGTGTTGGTGGACTGCTCGAAGTGACAACAGACGGCACAGGAGTGTTGGTAAAGACATTGTTTGGTTGGGCTGGCGGGGACTTGAAAACAGCCTGTGAAGGACCTGGTCTCTGAGCTGCAATGGGAATTGGGTCCATGGGAGGTGGTGGCAGATTGGAGCTTGGGGGTTTACTCGTCGCCGCCGGTGTTGGAGGAGGTCCCCTCATAGGAGGTCCATCGCTGGAACGAGAGGCTGTGCGAGTAGCTGCCGCCCCCAGCATGTAATTTGAAGGAATGGCAGTTTGCGGAATCGGAGATGGCATGGGAGGAAGACTTGACACACTGTCCATATAGGGAGGATATGCTTGGTGATTCTGACTGTTTACGGACTCGGCGGAACGTGCCACGGGATCCATTGGCGGATTTTGAGCAAATGGGACACTTCGACTGGCTGGATTCTCCGCGTACACGTTTTGTTCGTATGATGGCTCTTCCGTTGCTGATGGTTTACCCTGGTAGGAAAGTGACGATCCGCGGGACTTGATTTTTGGGCCACCATCGTCATCACCAGCGAGAGCGCGCTCGTTCTCCTTGTCCTTCAAGGCGGCAAACGAAGTGGTAGGCGTGCAGTATTCCAATTCTCCATCTTGATTTTCAAATGACCCCAGCAGCTCTTCTACGACCGCCGAGAAACTGACAACTTTGCTCAATGTTTGATCATAGTTGGTTCTGCGAGTCTCAGTATTGACGACATCCGATATACCGTAGTCAATCATAGCATTGAGCTCAGTATTCTTCAGAGTCTCGTCATCCAAGTCGTCATAATCATCATACTCGTCGCCGTATTCACGCTCATCCCAATCATCCTCGTCATCGTCCACATCACCGTCCTCGTCATCAGACAACAAGTAGTCATTGGGATACTCCTGGTGTTGGTTATGTTGTGTGTGGTCGGAATGCGGTGGAGCGGGCCGAGAGAACTGCTGATTTTGCGATGACATTTGCCTCTGCTGGTCATCAAATTGTCCGCCGGTAGTTCCATTGGCTTGCATATGTTGATGCTGCTGCTGTTGCTGCTGTTGTTGTTGCTGTGGCTGAGAATTGGACGAATTCGCTGGAGAAACCACATTCTGAGGTGGCTGGACAGCAAGCAGTAAGTCGTTCGCAAAGCCTCCAAAGGTAGAAACTCGGAAAGCAGAATCAGGCATTAATGGAGATAACGGTCGGTCGTCCCCCTTTCGCAACCTATCGATGGCCGGTGAAGCAGCGGAATCACGGCCATTTTGAGAGTTTTGTCTGTTCATATTGCTCATCAGCTGTGACTGGTGTTGATTGCCAGAGCCTCCCTGCGGCATTTGCTGTTGTGAATATGACATGGGAGATTGACCACGATCACTCTCTCCTATAATACTCCCCGTGCGGGACAAAGGCAAAGATTGCTGACGAGGGGGTCCATGATATGTATCATATTGCTGAAGGCCTCTCTGCATCGATAGACGATTGTTTGCGGCATTCGCGTCCCGCAACACCGACTCTGGACGCCGTGGCTTTCCCGTGGCAGTCGATACGTCCAAGAGGGGGGCTCCAAAACGACCTTCATCCTCTGCGATGATGATACTCCTACGGACTTCTCTGTTCTGAATATGCGATGGGACTCCATAGAAGTTCTCCTGCAAAAGAAATATATGAGTACAGTCATCATCAATGGATGCTAGAGAAGTATTCTTACTTGGTGCTGATGCTGCTGTTGCTGTTGTTGTTGTTGTTGCTGCTGCTCAGTAACTGTGGGCTGCTGACTAGGTGCACCATCTCTGAAAGGATCATAGGGGACCTGAAGTTGAACGTGTTTTGTTTGCTGTTGTTCCTCCGGTTCAACGGGTTCTTTGGATGACTCCTTCTTGCTCAGTTTCCGACCAAAGCCAAAAAATCCGGTCTTCTTCTTCTTTTCCTTCTTTTTATCAAGGCTACCGGCGCTACCACTTCGGACAGGTTGTGGTGATTCTGGTCCTGTGTTACGCAGGAAGTCTGCAAGGGACTGCGTTTCCTTTCTTCGAGCTGCATCATGTTCTAAGTCTGCGTTTTCCGACCTTTGTTGCGGTTGGGTTTGAGAATTTGACCGGATGGGTGGATGGGTCCGCGAAGGGAATGCGCCAGGAAATCCATTCGTTGACTGTGGGGAAAGTTGCTGTGGCATCCCTTGATGTTGCTGTTGCTGCTGTTGATGTTGGTGCTGCGATGATTGATTTTGCCTTCCATTCTGTGAAGTGTTGCGCGATGCCATTTGTGATGATGACTTTCGGTTTCCAGCACCATAGTTTTCTACAGACACATCCGACAAGTCGTCTTCAGAAGCGTAGTGGCGTTCAGAAGAGAGTGTTATCCGAGTCGTAGTGTTTTCATTGCCTAATAGCCGCTCGAATTCTTCGGCCGTCATGGCCTTCTTGGCCGCTCCTCCTTGAGATGGCATTCCCTGCTGCTTGTACTGCGAACCGGGCATGCTCCTATTGGTTTTCGAGTCTTTCACCTACTGGAAGTCTGTTAGCTTTCACTGGTGTGAAACATATAGCTCCGCTTGCTGCATTCAACTTACGTCCTAGACAAATTTCGCAACAACGCCCCGCCAATGCTCCGCCAGTACTAAAGTAGCAGACCACAAGTGAAAACTCCAAGCTAGCGTGATAATGCCCAAGACAAGACACCAAGGTAGACCGAATGTTCCTGGAGTAATAAATTATGTTGCTGCTGCTGCTAAAAAGGTTGGAAATTGTTGTGTGGGATGTTGCGGAAAGCTCAGGTTGCACCAAGGGTCAGCGGCACGCTCGCCGTCGGCTTTTTCCCAGCGGCGAGAAAAGGCAGGCTAGGGCTGGCGGAAGTCGCGGTTTGTTTACCGGCCCAGACGCGTGTGGGCCAAGATTGGAGATCCTTTGACCACTCACGATCGAGGCAAGGACTGAAGCTATCACCAAGACCTTGGGGACCTTACTCAAAAAGGCGCAATCTTCAAGTCTTTCCGCTCACATCATGCCACAAAGGCAAAAATTCCCGAAAACAGGGCGGTAGAATGAACGGATTTGACCAAGTTGACTCAGGGTTGACAATTTGACAGGTCCTGTCAAAACTCATAAACAAACTCAACGCACAGTTCGGCCAAGGAAACATGAGCATTTTTTCTTTCACTCTCTCTCTCTCTCCAACGAGTGGCCACGTAGCCAACGCATCGACCCGTTCCTCGAGCATCTCGAGAGCAAGTGTGGCAATCTCAACGCCAGGAACAGTCTCAATCTAGTCACGCGGACGACGACGGGATGGTTGAAGACAAGGGACCGAAGGTGGGCGTTGTGGAAATCTGGCAAAACCCGCGGACTTTCACCCAATATGCCGAATCTGGTGGACATGTACCAAATACATCGCATAAACCGTAGTAAGATTAGGTCTCTCATTCTTAAAACTCAAGAGATCATGATCTAGCCGTTGTGTCTAGTGTATTAGGCTATCCTGTGTGAATAATTGGGATAACTATTGCGTATAGCGATGATGTATGAAATAAATGTCTCTTCTTTACCTCAATCATACTCTCTTCATCATCTCTTCTTTACCATTCAGCCAAGTTTTGTCTGACACTTTAGATTTCCCTGAAATAGCTTCTTTCTCCGCGTTCAGTTCACTTCATGGCACATTTATTGTTACAAACTACAGTAGTAAGCCCTTGCATGAACATTTCCATTGGTAGTGGTGACGGTTTAAATCTCAGTTCATCTCACATCACTACCATCGATATCTTCTCCTACCACTCCAATCATACTTGCAAAGGTACTTTCTTTCCTTCGTTTGACTGTACGCCTTCATTTAACATGATTTTATTCGTCCACAGGAAGCTCATGGCATATTTGAGTATAGGACGTCATCCGACCTGCTCCGGGGGTGGGAAAACGATCACCTTGCAGTGTGGACAAGCTGATGCTGCGCAGGATCGATTTTCAAATATCCGATACTGCAGCCTGCACCAAAGCCCATGCCAGCCTCAACTTCAAAAAAAAAATGTGCCTGCTCCGGCCATCCACGATCACAATCAACCAGTGATTCACCACGCTCCCGGAAGAATCATACATGGATTCCGAGTACGACAACAACTACGTGGGGGTTGGTACCATGTGCTTGCTTGGGATGACCCGACGCAAGACTGTGGTTCAGTGCGGATGACCAGATTCCTCCCACATGTCATTAGGAAGACAGCCCAAATCGTGCATGTCTACAGCCTTCAGCCGACTCTTGTGGTTGCGGGGACGGCCGGCTCAGCTTACCCTCTTGAAAGATGGCAAGTTGAACACATACTATGGTGGGAGGACGAGGGAGGGTTATTGGTGACTGGCGGTAGATTCTGGCCAAAGTATGCGAGGTGGTTCTGGGACAAAACGAAGCAGCACCTCGAACGTACGCGGCTGTGAGGCCGAGCTATAGAGAGCGGCACTTGTGGTATGGGCGGGCGATCCCGGTCTATCGTAGATCTTCTTGCTCAAAGACGGACGGCGATGCGTTGGCCAGCCAAATGTGGAGGGGAAAAGGCTCGATGTAGGCTTTCAAGTGTCAAGGCGGTGAGCGGATGTCTGCGTGGGAGTGGATCTAAAAAAACTCATCATCAGTTTCTGTCGTCCTTTCATGAATTTGAGAACCGAGTATCGGGTTGATTGCACACGAGCAAGTCTGCATGAGACCAATTGACCCATTGGCGGGTCCAATCGGGGGCTCTGGTAGGAGTGGTTTCGCTGGTTTTGCGGGCGTTAACAACGATTGGTTTTGAGAGGAGGTGGTGTGGGAATGGGTTTCAGGAGGTCGTTCCTTGACCAGTATTGGCAGGTAGGCTGCTGCTTGTTCCGTAAGGTTGTGGTGGTAGGTCTATATTACGCTATTTTCAAAAGTCAGAGAAGGACAAAACGTTCTAAACAAAACGACTAGCATACCCGGAGACCCATAACAGTTGCTCCACCCGGCCTTCTTTGCCAGTAGACAATATGCGCAGCACCCGTATCATATTGCAGGTTCTGTTTGTCGTTGTTGGTTCTTTTCAGAGCGTTTTGGAGTCCAAAGTCGCGGGGTGTTTCGAGTTGAAAATAGTGAACTTGAAAACCTTGCCAGGGGGAAACTCGATCTAAACAATCACGCGTCTTTTGAGCCGAGCGACAAAAACTCTTTGGAAAAAAGACAACGGCAAGACAAACAAGACTTGAAGGACGGAACATAACACCATCTCAAGTGAACTTCATACGCTCGATCCGACAGCCTCTGTCAAATACCATGCCGCCCTTGCCCTGTTGCGGTATTGGGCCGACCGTTCACCCAACTACTTCAAGCCCTTAGTGTTCAGAATATCACCAAACCTACCACGGCAGCTCATTGTAGCGGGTTTACTGCACCAGGACCATGCACTCCGTTACAAAACTTATACATTCATTCTTCGTTTTACGAGCTAGCCTGGCCGCCCACCGATCTCGACGAAAAGTTCTTTACGAGGTCAAGATGAAAATGGGGCCCGACGCGTCGATCCTGCAGCGCTCGTACGCCATGTTCCTAGGATTTTCCTGCGCAAGGGATGGCCCGAGTGGCCTGATCCAACTTTCAGCCAATCACAACCTTCTCCACAGCTACGCCGCAATGACACCCTCGGGCTATAAAAGCCGGCCTTCCCCCCGCTTCCCTCCTGCTTTTTTCTCATCCTCGCCCACCCGCTTCCAGCTCCATTCCGCGCCTTGTAAGTATACTTCACCCGTCTCATTCTGATTGAGTTTTCTTATTCTGACCGTCATATCCCTCCTTTCACTTCTCAGTTCCGTTCACGTCGCCGTCCTTTACGCCTATCCTTCGCCTCATCACCATCAACCAGCACCTTCCATCAACCACAGCACCCCTCCCAACCAGCACCCCTCCACCAGCACCCCGTTCAGCACCCCATTCAGCACCCCATTCAGCACCCCATTCAGCACCTCAACGTCAGGACTGGATCAGGACTGGATCAGGACTGGATCAGGACTGGATCAGGACTGGATCAGGACTGGATCAGGACTGGATCAGGACTGGATCAGGACTGGATCAGGACTGGATCAGGACTGGATCAGGACTGGATCAGGACTGGATCAGGACTGGATCAGGACTGGATCAGGACTGGATCAGGACTGGATCAGGACTGGATCTGAACTGGATCAGGACAGGACCGGATCAGGACTGGGGGGCTTTCTTAGGTGAGTGTACGTTCTTCTCTGTGCTGTAGGTGTGTGGCAGAAACGGACTGACGCTGCGCGGTGGTGGCGCGCAGTGCTGTACTGTGCTCGGGATGGCAGTGCATTCGTTGCCTGAGGGCCGGAGGGGCCCGAAGATGGCGCGGAAGGGCCGGGAAGACTTCAACTTCATTGTCTTTGTAACCTCATACCATAATACATTCTATAACATACACTACACTTTGCATTAAATACCAATGAAATTATTTGATCACACCATATTCTCCATCTTGTGAGCCTGATCCTCATGCCCATTACCACGAGGCTGTGAGACGCGTCAGACATTGCGCAGTGTATTTGACTGGAATTTCATTGTATGCAAAAGTACAAAGACAATGAACCGGCACAGTTCTCCCACAATGAGTGGCGTCAACTCGGTGTCTAGCCGTTGTCTCGAGGGTCTTACTCTTTCCTTTCCAGCTTTATATATATAGGATGTCTGTGTGAGTTCTCCCTTCTTTACATTAAATCTCCCTTCATCATCTCCTCTCCGCTTCTTAGCCTTCATTCATCCAAGAACAGCAACAACAACAACAACAGCGATGATTAGGCACAACTCCGTTGAGAATGCGAATTTTCTCAACAGTGCTGGTTCAAGAATTGCCTCAATATATGCCCTTTGCGGACTCCGCTATGTCGATGTGCTACTCTATTTGTCTATTCTGACCCGTGTTCAGCCTGAGAATATCAGTGCAAACTACGACTTGGTCATCGGACGTGCAGGAAGCTTGCCACTCGATCCTACGGCAAATATAACACCGGGAGTTTATCGCATCGTACCCACGCAAGGCCAGAGTGACATTAAATTAACATCCGAACCATCCGACTCCTGTGACCTTTTCCCCCCGTGTAAGTTACATGTATGATCCCAAAGATGCCCACTTGGAGACTGATCTGAATCGTTCGCGTTTAGACTACAACGATGATGCCCCAGTAGCAAGAGAAGATATTCACAAGTACACTAGCTTTGACCTCTCCGTTGCGATGCGTGACAGGCGCTGCATTGTTATGGGCATCAGCGAACCTAACCGCCTCGTGGGAGCGCCCATCATCCCTTTTGCCTGGAAGCCTCAAGACTATATGAGTCTTCCAACTGATATTGCCAACATATTGATCCAAGATTGCCCCGAAGGCATCAACGACTTGCGGAATGGAGCCCTTATCGAGATGTGGGTGTGTGGCGCCTTTAAATACCAAGACTGGTCCGTAGTTCCGGACGGAACCAGTTGGAGGGTGGTAGCAATGACAGGCGGTTGTCCGAAAGACTTGGTTGGCAAGTTTCTCCGGCTGCCTGATCCAGGAGATGGCGACTTTGAACAAAGCTACCGAGATCAGTTCATTCACCCCCGATTTCTACAATTTCACCTAGAGTCAGCGGTATGGCGGCACATACATGCTTATGGGGTCGCGGATGTCGCGGACGACGAGGTCATTTATGACTATAAGAAATCGAGGGTGGGACTTGTGCAAATTTGGCAGAACGACCGGATTTTTGCCAATTCATTCCAGCGGCCATGTACCGAATTATTTCGAGCATATTTAGATTAGGAAAACTTCCATGGGGTCGTTTTAGTATTTCTCTGGATTAGATAGCATTTTTTATTCCCATTTACCATGACAAACTTGTGGTCTAAAACGTTTGCCGCCAGATTACTTCTGAGTAACGTGCTTTCCTGAAATCTAGTTGCTCTGAGCGGGGTTAGCCCAACTATTCCTTGTGCTTAGGAGGGCTGTAGGAGGGTCCCACAGTAGAGAAGGGATATTACCCGTTCATGTAAACGTGAAAATCATCTCAAATCATAGCACAGTTTTAGTATCCAATTTGGTGTCTAGCCGGCGTGATAAGTGTCTTAGTCATTTCTTTCCACCTGTGTCTACGATATCCGGTGTCTCAAGTGACTTGGTCTTTTCTTTCCACCCGTGTATAAACCGGATGTCTGTGGAGTTTTTCTCTTCTTTAATCCAGACTTTCTCTCTGCATCATCTCTTTTGAACCTTCAGCTTTCCTTCACAACACTTGCCAAACTTTGCCCTTTTCTAAAGGTGAGTAAGTTTCGAACGGGGATTGCACTGTGTTGCCGGATTACTCACAGCCCTGGGTAGATTGCTATATAGAGTGGGAGAAATATCGTCTTACTGCGCAACTCGTTGGCACAAAGCTGAGGAATCGCAAAACAAAGATCATCTTCTTGGCCTTCTTTCAACGAATAACAGCGATGGCTCCTGTCAACGCCAATTTTTACAACAACGCCGGTGAAAGAATCGCCTCAATTTATGCTTCTACTGGACTTCGGCATGATGATATGCTGCTGTACCTGTCTATTTTAACGAGCATTCAGCCGCGAGAGATAACTGCGCAATACGACGTACTCATTGGACGCGCAGGAAATTCGCCACTCGATCCCACAACGAACATTCCGGCGGGAATTTACCGCATTCTGCCCAAACATTGGCACCCAAACCATGCGGCCTGTTCCCTTCACGTAAGTTATATTTACCAGAAGTGCCTACTTGGAGACTGATATGAATCGTTTATGTTTAGGCAATGGCCAGTGACGATGCAACGTCGGTTGCGCATCCCAAGGGAGAGTGTGAATTTTGCGAACTTGTGAACATCTTCGGGCTCTAACGCAGCATCATTGCATCACTGATCCTAAAATGGTCGGGGGAGCACACATTATCTCTCCTGCTTGGAATAAAAAGAATTACGATGGCCTCCCAGTTGAGATAATCGACCTCTTGACCGAGGGGTGTCCGGACGGCATTCATGACGTTCGAAACGGGGCCCTGATGGAATTTCAGCTGCAGGCTGCGTTTGACCAACAGTAATGGTCAGTCGTCCCAGACGGATCTGGCTGGCGCGTGGTAGCCCTGTCAGACCATTGCTTGACTAAATGGATTGACAAGGCACTGCTGCTCCCGGACCTTGGAGATGGAAATTACGGACTGAACTACAGAGAGGAGTTCATCGATCCCCGATTCCTGCAATTCCATTTAGAGTCCGGGGTCTGGCGCTATATACAGGGTGACCCCGGTGAAGACGGACATGATTATGATTATCATGAAGACACGACATCTGGGACAATGAGCGCATTTCCACAGATTACGTTGTATCAGGTGGACAAGTACCGTTTGATATTCCATAATGTTAATCATCTGATGTATAATACATTCCATCTGTCGCGAATTCACCGTCGATCGGCCTAAAAAACAATGTTTTCCCACTCTAGCACTGCCTTTCGCTTCTCCGCGATGTCCTCTTGACCCGTACTGAGACGAAAATTTTCTGGGGATATCCACCGAGATTTGTTCGTCAATTCGCTGTTTGGGCCTCGTTTGTCCAGGGCTACCGTACGCATGGCAAAGATGAATGCATGCTTTAAAGGGTAGCGAAGCTTTTTCCTTCATAAATGTATCCCGATCACAAAAAGAAATAGTCAGATGGAGGTGGGTTGGTAAAAAATCGGCGGTACCATATCCAGGAAGCTAGCAAGTCAACCGCTGAACATCCAATGGGGATGCCAGGGGTTATACCAGTATGCAGTATCGGGTAAGCCCGGGTCCGCTCACTCTTGTTACTTATGCACCTCCGGTGAATTCCGATTAAAAATGGGGTTTCCAGGGTATGCACAGGCAATCAAAATGATGAAGGTGACTATCGGGAAAAGTGACAGAAGGCGGCAGTCATGCACATTTGTCAACATCCGTCAAAACGAGCGGAAGTTCGTTGATGATGTTGAATCGAAACTTTTTGCATTGGAGGATACGCCACGACTTTAGACGCTGATTTTTAAATCATTTTGGCAACTTCCACTAGCTTAACCTTAACCAGCATAACCAGCAATTAACTTTATTTTGGACAATTTTGACTTTACTGTCTGTTTATTTAAGTATGGCCAGTGACCAGCACTGCCAATAATGTATGTATGTATGTATATAGGGCATGAGATGAGACCTATCTAAACGGACCAGCCTATGTAAATCGTAACGGAGGAATACCGGATACGTCTATCTAAACTTGAGATATTCTTTCGTTGCTTTGGAGTGGATGGTGGGGCGTTGAGTGGTCAAGGCCGTGATTTAGTAAGGAGATGGAGCTTTGGCCTTTTGACCGGGGCCGCACTTCTTGGGAACTGGCGCCGCTGGGTCCTTTGGCAATGGCGTCGGGACAGGAAGGGGATCGGCCGTTTGTGGGGGGAAGGGCCCTCGCGTAGCGCCAGTAGTTGTCGTTGAACCACCAATGGTTTTCGTAGCGGGTGGTAGGGGAGCTCCGACCGGTGGCTGGCCTGTTGGAATGGGGGGTGCTGGTTGTTGCTGACCTCCGCCTGGAATCTTTGGAGGTGGGATTGGTTGCCCCGGAGTCTTTGGAGGTGGAATTGGTTGCCCCGGAGTCTTGGGAGGTGGGATTGGCTGCCCCGGAGTCTTGGGGGGTGGGATTGGTTGCCCCGGAGTCTTGGGAGGTGGGATAGGTTGCTTGTCTCCGCCTGGATTCTTGGGAAGTGGGCTGGGTGGCGGTGGTGGGCCTCCACCAGGATTCTTTGGGAGTGGGCTGGGTGGCGGGGGCGAACCTCCGCCAGGAGTCTTTGGAGGCGGGGGAGGAGCGTTGGTCGGGCCGGGGGCACCAGTGGTAGGAACAGGAACAGGACCACCACCACCACCTCCTCCGCCGCCGGCTCCACCGGGGTAAGTCTTCACATCCGGTTCCTTCTTTGGACCAGTGGGAATGGTAGGTTGAGGAACTTGTTTAGGAAGGGATGGGAATTGACGCGGCGCAACCTACAAAAGACCAACGGGATCTTAGTTTACATGTACATGCAAAGCGAGCCGAGATCTGTCAAACTTACCGCGGCAGAGGCTGCTACACCAAGGGAGAGAAAGATGGCAAGGACTGAGACTCTCATGGCTGAAGTGATCTACACTTGAGTTGAAAGATGTGTGATGGGTGAAAAGTGTGAAGTACAAATGTATTCACAGTTTAGAAGAGGTGCTTGCGATGCGAAACTGGAGGGCAAAACACGGGGTGTTCTGCTTTTTAAAGGATCTCGCTGAACACATCTTGCTCGGTCGAACACCGGATGCCACTGGAAACTCGCGGCGCCAAATCCAGGCGTCGATCCCTGCTCGGTTGCATCTTGGGCAGCGTTGTGTTCTACCACTGTGCACTTCTACTTCTTCACCGCCGGCACGCGTTGGGGCCCGGCCTGAAAAGCGCGTCTGCGCGTGGACCAAGACACGGCGCTGCGCTAAAAACCGCTCACTGGCCGCTTCACACTTGAAACACTGCTTGGGGTTTTTTGGATCTTGGCGCTCAAATCTGCCTTTACGCCTTGGGGATCTCGCCGGTTTTGGTGCTCAATGTTGGGCCGTGCCAACCCCTGAAACAAGTTGTTTTTAACTTAACTTTAAATACTACGTCTCATTTAAGAAACGCTTAACTTTCCGAACGAGCTGTTACGGTATATCTTTCGATGGGAGATTCAATATGATGTGCCGTATATGAATGAGGGATCAAGGCCCCCTCCCCCGAGCAGCAATGATGATGTGCATGTCATGCAGGTCCAACTCCCCGAGAAAAAAGTTGGGTGTCGGGGTCCTGAAGACCGTTTATGATATCCACAAAACTTCATGCCTTCTGCCAGCCGACCGTTTGTCCCGTCATTTCATGGGTCATCTCGCCGGATTTTTTTTGTAAAGCCAACATGATTTGGTTTGGGATGTGTACTTGGAGTAGCTTGTGTATATAGCTGTACGCCATTTTTTTAAAAGGCGTACGGCGTATGAAACAGTACGACTCGACCAAGTGGGCGTTTAGTATACTGGCAAGAACTTTTTTGTCCGGTCTAGAATCCGGTCTAAGAGATGAGCACCTGCCAAATTCTGAATTTATCAGCGATGGGTATGGTGGTAACCACAACTGTGAAAATAATAGATGAGCCAGACTCTCTTCGATGTAATGCATCAGATTTGGAGTGGAACCCAATATTTGATGACATTCAAGGTTTTTGTTTGTTCCAGCACTTTGATCAAGGTTCAAGTTGGGTTCTAGGGGTTTTTACTTTAAACTCCAACAGATACCCCGAAACGTTTGTTTTCTGGTTTTGTTTCTCAAGGTTCAAGTTGGGTACTAGGAGTTTTTACTTTAAACTCCAACAGGTATCCCGAAACGTTTGTTTTCTGGTTTTGTTTCTCAAGGCTCAAGTTGGGTTCTAGGGGTTTTTACTTTAAACTCCAACAGATACCCCGAAACGTTTGTTTTCTGGTTTTGTTTCTCAAGGTTCAAGTTGGGTACTAGGAGTTTTTACTTTAAACTCCAACAGGTATCCCGAAACGTTTGTTTTCTGGTTTTGTTTCTCAAGGCTCAAGTTGGGTTCTAGGGGTTTTTACTTTAAACTCCAACAGATACCCCGAAACGTTTGTTTTCTGGTTTTGTTTCCTCAAGCGTCGGATCTCTCATACGCGGTTTGGTAATGTAAACGGGCAGGATACCAGCCAAAATAACGAGCAAACCATGTCAGGGGAGGTATATAATCAAGTTTCCAAAACTGCGTGTACTGAGAAGCCCAGCATATATTTAGGTGACAAATGGGGGGGAGGAGAGAGGAGGTAAAAAAAATTACTCAATACATATACAGGGCGGGGTGTGTGAGAGCGCGCGCGGAGAGATTAGCGATGCAGATTTAAGGTTTGATAGTAAAAGAGCTGCTGCGGTGTGAAGCCATTCGGGTTGAAAGAAATCAGACCAGAAGGAACATTGGGCGCGGCAGACGGTTGCTGTTGGGGGGTAAGCGGTTGCGATGTTTGCTGTTGCTGAGGATGTTGTTGGCGCTGCTGTTGCTGGGCATGTTGCTGGCGTTGCTGTTGTTGCTGCTGTTGTGCGAGTTGCTGTTGTTGGATGAGCCGATACTGCTGTTGATAACGAAGTTGCTGCTGCTGAAGTTGTTGTTGTTTGGCTTGGTTGTTGAGAACGGCTGCGTTCATATTGGCAACAGCCTGGATGGTGGGACCCCCGGCGGGATGACTTACCATGGGTAGTCCAGTTTGACCTGCAATACTTGAGCCCACTGGAAAAGAAGAGGTAGACATCTGCATGTTGGGAATGGAGCCAGAGGTAGAAGCCGTCATGGGTAGTGTTCCGTTGGACAGACCATTCATGTTGGGGATACTGCCGACACTTGCCACAGGTGATGCACCAGCTGGAGTGGCTGCGGGAACGGATGGAGCGGACGCGGAGCTACCACCAGTCATTTGCTGTTGCTGCTGCATTACCGCTGCTTGCTGTATTTGCTGTTGAGCCATTGCCGCTTGTTGAGCTGCTTGTATCTGAGCGTAATGTTGTTGAGTCTGCTGTGCTTGCCGTTGTGCTTGCGCCATCATTGCTTTTATTATGGTCTGCTTGGGATCCAAAACCTCTTGTGTTTTCTTCTTTTGCGTTGCCGCAGCAGGAGGCTTGGTTGCTGTTGATTCACCAATCTTGCTAGGTCGCTTTTTGAGAGCTCCATTCAACCCCATGCCATTATGAAGTGAGCCGGGGGCAGAGACTGATGGTGTTCGAACTACTTGGGGTGGTGGGACAGGAGTCTCCTCTGCTCGTTGAGCCGCCGTTAATGGTTGTGGAGCAATTTGCTTCGGGTATGCTGGGCGGTTCATGAGCGCAAGAATTTCGTCCTCGCCGCGCGGTCCAATATTGAAAACACGATATGCGGTCGAGCTGAAGCAACCAACGTCAGTACGACAGAGATCTCTCAATTGACGTCTTCGCAAAAGTGCGAACCTGGCACGGTCCTCAATGACTTCTACAGGTTCCTCGTCAACTTCGTCATCGCTGTTGTCATATATCCACTTTCGTAGAGATGGATCAATAGGATCTCGCTCTCTTGCCAAGTGTTTCATTTCGCGCTGACGCAATCTAGCACTGAGTGGAAGACTTTTACCGCTGCCGTGACGCGTCATCCAAACTTTTTGCTTGACATGACGATCAAGTAGTATCCGACCGCCCCGACCAACCCGTTTCCGAGCATAGAACCGTACTTCACCATCAGAATCCACTTCAAGATTTTCGCGAACTGGCAGCGCCGTAATATTTCGTCGCCAGCACCGTATCGCGTTACTCTTAATTGGTGGAACAAATGGAGACTAAAGGGCACAATTTAGAAAACAGTATTCCAAACCATATCCGGTCGCACAACCAACCTCGGTACAATCAACCCATCCTTGATTCTGCTCAATTAGCTTCTTTCGGCGAGCCTTGCCTTCAGGGGTTGATGGATCGTGCTCTGGAGAAGTATCGTGAAGCTTGCTTTCCATTGCCTGCACAATCTGAGCAGCTGTGCGTATATTGGCAGGTGGAATGCGGATTTTCTTGACAGGTTCATCGCTGGAAGTCATGTTAGTGACAATGAAAAAGAAAAGTACCCTCAGGCAGCGTACCGAAGGTCTTCACGTCTGAATTTCCGCCTCCGGATTTCTGGACTCAAGTCAATCTCCTTTTCTGATGTGACAATGCCAAGCTTCTTCTTGAGTCGTCGAACCAAGACCCGCTGCTCAAAGATGAGATGTTCCAGAACAATGCTTTCTTTTCGCGCAGCTTCGCGGTTCGTAATAAGCTCCAGAATTGTCTTGGCTCGATGCATCTCATCGCGAAGCCGCCGTAATTTTTCGAGTGAATGCGTGTCGGTTCGTCTTGGCCGTCGCAATACTTTGACTTCTCGTCTCCGAAAGCATACATATGGGTCACTGTCCTTGCCAATCCAATCCTCCGACAGCTATTTAAAAAGTCAGTGGATGAGCCAAAATTAAGGAAAATGCGATTTCGAGTCAAAGTTACCTTTAACTTTGCCTGGATGTTTTGGCCATTCCGCAGGACGTATCGTCGATGTTTCCAGTGATCGTAGAGGGCACAAACAGTGCTCCATCGGGATAGAAGTGAGGCAGATTCACGTTCCATAAAACGACGGCATTCGTCCATTGATGGTGGTTCGCCAGAAACCTGTGCAAAAAACATGAGCTCACGATTCCAGCAAACATTCGAAAGGCGTAAGGACAAACCTTGTCGTCGCCCGCGCGCTCAAAAGCGTACATGATTTGCTCGAAAAGATCCTCGCTCATGACCGTGTCTGCAGACAATTCTCCGGCGTTTATTTTCGTTTGATGCGCGGCCAGAAAGACATCGTCTTCCTCATCCATATTGTACGGACATCCAATGACATCCTCAATAGGCGTGGAAAAACGAATTGATGACGGGGGTTGATGGTAATTTTTGGGATAGTAGCGAGCATAATCGCTGATGACTCTTGATGCATCGGGGGTGGGAATAATGACTTGTTCATGAGAGCGTCCGGTTTGACTTGCGGTTTGGCTGGCGATTAGAGCAGCTTGTAGATGATGTTCCTATCAGGGCCAAATCGCAGGGTCAGCATGCGCTTTTTTATAAGGATATGCTTCAATGTCGCGTCCGGCTCAGATTTCGAGACCCGCATTTCGCCCGGTACAATGGGACGTATATATTCTATTAGGCGATGTGTGTATGTCTGTTTCTCACGTCGGAATTTCACGCTGACAACGCGCGTTTATTTTCAGTCGCGCTTTTGGTTGCTGGGGAGGCGGGGGAGGCGGGGGCGAGGGGGGCGAAATGCGGGCCAAAGAAGCCAATGCCATGTAACAAAAGACACAATGTAAACATACCTCTTCTTCCTCCTTTTCGACGCCGGTTGCGACCTGCAGAATGGCACGGTTGAGCGAGGCGGATTCGTCGAGGTCTGGCACCTCATGGTGGCGGTAGACGGGCATGGCCTTCTTGGTGTCAACCTTGCGCGACCGCAGGCCCGAGCCGGTCGGTCCAGACACCATGGCGGGGGCAAGGGCGGGGCGGGCGTAAAAGACGGTGGAGATGTCGCGAGATTCTTTAGGTCCAGCTCATGAGATTGCAGGTTCGACCGGCCGTCGTCGCTCGTAGTAGCCGTCCTGCGCAATTGTCTTTCTTCTTTGGTCGCAATGTCGCGGTGGGAAAGGTGGCTGTGTCGGTGCGTTTTCTTCCAGTGCTTTGTTACTAATTATTGGCGGCGGGGGATTCGCAGCGGCGCTGTTGACCTTGACGATTCTTGCAGTTGCCAGAGGCGGCTTAGTAGCCGGTTTTGCTGACTCAGAAGTGGAAATGGCGCGCGCTGATTGGCTGCTGCGCTCGCGGTGGCTTTCCCCGTCCCCAACCGGTTCGAGCCTTGGTCAGGTTCCCACACTTGGGTATGTGAGAACACCCCCCTCCTCCCCCAAAACATACACACAACAAGTTATAGGTTTACAAAAAGACAAGCAGCAGTGGGTCAACCATCGGCAGATCGTGGGTCTGGGTCAAGTAAGGACCGGAGACTCGTGGGATCGGTCAAAAGCTGGATCGTGTATTCTTGCTCACCGATGAGCGTAATGATGCCTGAAAACTCCGAAAACCATTAGAGATTAGGCCATAGCCAACTGTCACTCATTCAACGTACGCGCTTCATGCCCGGTCGGGGTGCACACTACGATGCCCACCCACATCCATCTTCCCGATCGCTGCCGCCTGTTGATGAGGGAATCGAGGAGCATCAGAACTTCTGTATCAACCGCTGAATGGACATGTTGGATCAGATGTCATCGCGTGTCGCATGGGATATATCAGCGCTAACAAAAAAAAATCAGGATGAGCACAATTGATCACAAAAAAAAACCACGAAAGGAATGGCAAAATTTGAAACAAACCTACAGCACCTTGATGCCTTTTAATCAGTCAGCTCCTCCTTTTTGCCTTGCCGGAGACAACAGCAAAAAAACCTTCGGGAGAAGTTGCTGCCAAAAATTTGCTGGGGTGGCGAAAATAGTGAAAACAACGAATAGGATGTTAAAACCATGCCGGAAAAGACTTGAAAGGGAGCTCCCAGTCGGGGAGGGACACTGGGAGGGCAGTTCCTCGGAAGTTATAGGGATAGTGATGGTGCGGAGAAAACTCCTCTGGGGACGGCAACTCCGCAAACAGAACGCCTTCTCTTCAGTCCTGCCGCAAGGACTAGTTGCAGGGAAGCCATCAACATATCTGGAGAAGGATAGATAAGTTTCAATGACCATCAAAGTACAGGGAATTCGACCAAACGTACCTGAGCTGCCAAAAAGAAGGCACTATTTCCGGACCGAAATTTCGCGTGAGATATCAAACCCTTGACCAAAGGAAAAAAACTTGGAATGCCGGAAAATTTTTGTCCACTCCCAGGTCCATCCCGCTTCCGTCCTGTGCTGCTGCTCGTAGAGGATTTATTATAACGCTGTCCAAGGTTTCCTTGAGGATAAGAATGACAATAAGAATGCGAGCAATGGCCGCCGTGACGAGGTTCCGTACAATTGGGTCGATTGCTTACCTGCTCGTGTTGCCATAGCAACAAGCCCAGTCATACTTCATTTCGAGTTTGTATGTGGGCCGAATTCATGAAGGGGTGGTTTTGAAACGGCAAAACACTGTCAAACATGGAACAGGATCTCTCGACCGTTCTAAACGACTCTCCAGACGGAGAGAACGGAAACGTCAAGTACGAAGACGGCGATAACGAACACGCAAAATATGACGACCGGAGTGACAGAGGAGACTCGCGGGACTTGCGGGAACGAGACATGGCACCTATTCCCATTCCCACAGCCAGCAGTGGGAGCAGACCAGGAGAAAAGGGGGGCAGTGTAGGGTCCCGCAGTGGCTACCTCTCCCCCAAGAAGGAGGCGGGTACCGATGTTCTCTGGGAGGGATCAGACGCATCGCCTCGTCGGGATCGTTCGCCAGGACCTGTTCGGGAGTCACGTCACCGAAGTCATCGCAGTACTCCCTACGACCGTCCAGGAGGAGATAGTAAGTTCAGGGAGCATCTATGTGTATTATGCGTCAACAATGAAGTAACACTTCTGGATTAATCAGAAGATCATGGGTCAAAATACTCTTCCCGTAGCCGAGATGGCCCTCGACCGCCATCCAAGAAGGAGTGCCGTGTATATGTTGGAAATCTTGCCTACGAAGTTGGTTGGAAGGAGCTGAAGGATTTCATGCGCAAAGGTGAGGAGTGCGACTTGATGACAGTTTGGGCTCACAGTAGCTAAATAACATACTATTTTCTAGCTGGTGAAGTCCTTTTTGCCGACATTCTGATTGGCCCCACCGGCCGTTCAAAGGTAGGCCTCTACTCACACAAGGGGAGTACTAGGCAATTGACAAATTTTGCATAGGGTTGTGGAGTGGTTGAATTTGCAAAGCCTGAAGAAGCTCAAGCCGCCATCAAAGAGCTTAGCGATACAAACTTGATGGGTCGTCCGGTGTTCATCCGTGAGGTGCGAATATACTGCTTCGCCTTTAATAGGTCACCGACCATGTTCATATGCTAAATAATCGAAATCAGGATCGTGAATCAGAAGCCAAGTTCGGATCAGCAGGTGGTAGCAGTCGCCCTACCGTCGGTCGCCAAATTTTTGTAGCAAATGTAAGTGTGATCATTCATGATTTGTATTGAGCGAAAGAATAACATTTGCCCCCTCTAGCTACCCTACATTGTGGCTTGGCAAGACATGAAGGATCTGTTCCGCCAGGCAGGTATGTTCAAAGATATAATTATTTGCAAGGACTTGATTTAACGATCGTTTTGCTTTCTGTATAATAGGCAGCGTCGTTCGCGCCGATGTGTTGGAAAGCTCCGATCGCCGCTCGAAGGGTGTAGGCACTGTCCTGTATGAGACAGCTGCCGAAGCACAAGCAGCTATTTGTAGGTTCACATTCTCGATTTGTCTTTGAGGCATGCAACCCCGTTCGCAAAAAGTGCTCCACCTATGACGATCATGCCAACATATGGAAAGCTGCCATCCTTCATCACCACCGCCGCACACCTCGACCCACTGCTACTTCGTTGCCAAACCGAACAACAATGCCATTTCAAGATTTTCTGCCATGCCTGACTCTTACAAGAACGCAACGCACCGAATTTTCCCACCCCACGATTTTTGGAAAGTTTAAATGTTTTCTGTTAGGTTATTTTCTTACTGGAATCGGAAAAGGAGTGATGGGGGTGAGAGGAGGATTATTTGGTATATCGCGGGAAAAATGTTTTGATTGTAGGTTACTGGACAACTCGGGGATCTATCGGCGAGCAGGGCATGGCATGGCGGCGGACGAATTTTGTGGCGGCGCGGAGGTAGCAGGCGGTGAGGTATGAGAGGGTGGTGAGATGTGGTTGTTGGCATTTGTTGATTGTCTAGGATGGCTTTGCGTTTCGACGGGGGCTGCATGCCTGTGAATGTTTCTGGTGACAACGGTGGTAACCAAGTGGATTTCTTTTTCTTTTTTCCTCTTCTCTTTTCATGTCGGGTTCGGGTTTTTGCTTTTTGATATGATGATTGCTCTCTTGTTTTATTTCGACGACATCATCAACAGCTACATTCGATGGTTATGAATGGCATGGTCGACGTTTGGAAGTTCGCGAGGTAAGAGTTATAGCATGAGCCTTCTCGGTAAAAACAAATTCTAATAAAACGTTCTTTATTGCAGGATCGACACCCGAGTGCAAGCGGCGGCGGTAGCGGCGGCGGCGGTGGTGGTGGAGGTCCACCATACCGAGGCTCATCCTACGGTGGTTCCCGGGGCTACGACCGTCCTCCCCCTCATCACTCCCAACATCGGGGCGGCTACGACTCCCGCGACTATTACGGCGGCGGCGGAGGTGGAGGTCATCATCATGGCGGAGGCGGTGGTGGTGGCTACGACGGATACGGTCCCCGCGATTACTACGGCGGTGGTGGTGGTGGACACGGCGGGGGTGGAGGCGGCTACGAAGGTGGTGGAGGTGGATATGGGGCTTCGGGTGGAGGCGGCTACGGTGGTGGTGGTGGAGGATATGGAGGCGGCGGATATGGAGGCGGTGGTGGTGGAGACTACTATAATCGCGGCTACGGCGGCGGTGGAGGTGGTGGTGACTACGGAGGTGGCGGATATGGCGGTAAGATTCTCAATTCTCTTTTCCCCCACGCATCTCATAGCTAAATCACAAATTTTAGCTCCTCCTCACCGTGCCGACTTCTACAAAGATATGCCTCCGCCCCCACCCCCACCCGGCACGGGCAGTGGAGCCGGTGGTTCCAGCAACTACGACTCGTCGCGCGGCGGATATGACCGGTACGGCGGAGACCGTGGCTACGAACGTGGTGGATATGGCGGTGGTGGTGGTGCTCCCCCACCTGACCGCGGCTACGGCCGTGATTACCATCCTTAAAGCAAACTGTCTTCCAAGCATTACATCTATTCTTCTCCTTTTGTAACGATTGCCCTACATTTTTGTGTGTATCTGTGTTGCCCCGAATGCATAGATCTGTTAACATGTCCAACTACTGTACTTACTAAGAGTTAGCAGACTTCATTATCTGCCATTATTTTGCCTCGTCAATCGCAGATGTCCAGAAGTTCAACGACAACACAAGTTCATTGGAAGAAGTGAATTTTGAGGAAAGAAACGAAAAAAGAATGCTATATTGTAGAAGAAATATGACAAGAAAAAAGTACAGGTGAAATAAGGGAAGGGAAGGAAGGTATTAAACGGAGAACGCATATTAAAATGTCCGGCAGAAGAAGGAAAGTAAAAGGAAAAAAAGAAGTGAAAGGAAAAAAGTCCAGAGGAGAAAAGAAAAATAAAGTAACATTCAGCGGTGAGTCCAGTTTCGCCACAACTTGGCGATGTTACTTATAAGGCCGCCTTTCGGCTTGGGCAAGTTGACATCGTTCCGGGATGCTTCCTTTTGGAATCTATTGCGACTAGGGAGTTTGATTAAGGGTGATTTGTTCGCTTGGTGCATGATCTTTCGTTTGCTGCTGGGAGTTGTGGGACAGATGGTACGCTGCAGATATAACCTCTGGAGGTGGGTGGAAACGTCCAGGATGGAACGAACGTCCTCAACTTGGTCCTTAAATACAATTGTCAATTTACGAGCAAACATTGAGACAAGTATGCAGCGGCCTACCCCAATGTGAAACATGGCACTTGCTGCATCCAAGAGTTGCGAGAGTAATGCGCTCTCGGTCGCCGCCATAAGCGGATTGGAAATCTGGGCCACGAATCTCGCCACGGCCAAATCGGAGTTTGCCAGAATGGACACTTCGGCAATGATGGCAAACTTTTGGAAGAAGAGTCCGAGGATAACTGGCAGTGGTCGCCCGGTCCTTTCAAAAAGATCCACCGCCGCATCCCGCGCGCTGCGGAAAGACTTGCGGAGTTTCGAATCCAGTGAACGGGCAGTTGCGGTCCCCATCGACTCTCCAATGTGCAACTCGGTGCCAGGCTCATTGACGAAATCACAAACCATCATCCAATCAAGGAGCGCTCACCGATGGGTCGACCTCAAGAATCAAGAAACAGAGTCCCGAAGCTGAGCTGATGAGGAGAGCAGACCTCATCATTTGGGATGAAGCACCGATGCAACATCGGCATGCATTTGAGTGCGTTGATCGTATGCTACAGGACATCATGGACTGCAGCATGCGGCCACTGGTGAGGTGTGCGTTAGAGGACACTTCCCCACTAGACAGATTCGTCAATGACTTCCAAAAAATTCTATATTTTCAATTAAAAAAGACTTACTACTTCAAGAGGAGGTCGGGCGACTCAATCAGATCATACATCGGCGACCAGATCTCGCGGTCCAATGTTCTTTCGGACAGACTGCCAATAATCGATCTTAACTTCTCCCATTTTGACCGACTGTAAAGGAAATGAGTACCTAGAACCTGCATACATCATTTAATATGGAAATCATGTGCATACCTTCTCCGCAGGAAATGCAGTATAAGACATGATTGTTCATCAACGCACGCCTTTATTTTCAACTTATCGAAAACGGCAATTGTTCCACCCGGGCCCAGAAGACATACAGCTTCAAAGACCACTTCGGCAGGAATTCCTCTGAGTGCTTGAATGAGACACAGCTCGGGTGTTGCGGAATGTTCTGAGGGTTCCACTGCATTGGATAGTATGGGATATCGTGCTTCAAAGGTCGCCGGAAATGTTTGCAAGAATATCCCGTTGGCCTTCAACGTGTTGTCTCGGGCACTTTCAGCCGATTGGTATAGCTGAATAGCATTTGAGTGTTTGGACAACATTCAGCTTTGCGCAAAAAAACCCTACCCGTTTGGAAACACGCTCGGCATCTAATTCTCGTTTTCTCTTGCTACTTGGGGGCGCAATGGTTGAGTTGATAGTAACATCCCCAGCGGCGTTGTTTTGCGTTCGAAAATTGCACTTGGTATTGATAAAAGTTGTCATTGGCGTATCTTTCATCTGTCGTAGACAGATGTGAGCGAACAAGTCATTAGACAGCCAAAAGTAGGACCCGAAACACCACTACTTGTTAATATTGCCAACGAGAGCATAGCGGGCGGATCTTGCGATACCGGGCGCCAGGGGTCAATAGGTTTCCTATCGGCTCGATTTCTGGATCTGAACCGAGGAAACCCCATACCCGTCGACCAAGTAGCGTACGACAGGTGGGGGCGAAACGGGCCTTGGTCGGCTCCTTGACAGTGTGGCGGCTTCAGCGGCGTTGGTGTAGTAACCAACGGGGCATCGACGGTAACACACCAGAGCGCTCGAGGACCTCGGGGGCTTCTGCGGGCACCATGCCTAGCTTCGCAGTCCCAACTTCGGCTGAATGTTGCCTTCGTCCATTTACAGTAAGCACCTACCTCAGAAACTTCAAAAGGCGTTGTTTTCTGATCTGTATGATTTCGACTGTGCTCTGCCGTCCTATTTCGTGTAGGAAGAGAGTGACCAGCGCAAAACCAGAGTTGTCTTGCATGCCGGCTAGACGAATCTTGACCAGGATCTTTGTCATCTCTTCCTAGAAAATCTTCCTAGAAAATAAATACTCTCAGTATGTACGGTAGCGCCTCTGTGCACCAGAAGCTTGCCCGGGCTTGCCCCACATTCATAACGCAAGCAGGGGCCTGCCGATATAGGTTCACGACCATTCGAAGGACCGGAGTGATCTGCCCGCTACCTTGCTATTCGAGTGACTAGATGTAGCTCAGCATGGTAGGAGCCTTAGTCCTCTTTGATCGATTTTGCGCCCCTTTGACCGGTGCTGTTGAAGTGCCCTCTATGACAAAGAAGAGAACTGGCGGCCGTTGAGATAGGATCATAACTATGACTGTACCCCAGGGACCCGTACACGTTCAGAGCGCGGGTCAAGAAGCCAAGCATTGTGCAGCACAATGCTTTACGTTCGGTAAACCTACTGCTGGTGCAAAGAGTGGAGAACGACAAGAAAGTAGTGAAACATACGTCTTTTGCCAGTAGTACTGCCGCCCGTGCTTTCTGGCGTCGGTTGCCCATTCGTGCCATATGTCGCAGTCCCTGTATATACACCGCACGGGGCTCTGTCAAGTCGTTGGTATCGTGATGAAACTTTTCGTAGGTCCAGCATTTGGGATCAACTTTGTTAAAAAAAATCGTGCATCGTGATGCCAAGGTCGACGACAAGCAAGAACGCGTCAGATTTGTCCGATCTCAACCCAGATCTCAACCAGGATCTTGACCGGGATCTTGACGGCCACCTGTGCACCCCGCCTTATATACGGCAGCGAAACTCCAGATGGCATTTGATTTTCATCAGTGGATCTCTTTCCGGAACTTGTGAGGATTCTGCGCGCTCGTCCTGTGTTATGTATGCAGGAATGGGTAGGGGAGCCGGACTCTTATCCCGCATAGCAAAGCCCAGAATCGCGGAAGCGCATATACATTACAGATGGTAGTCCGAGTGGAACTGCATAAAAAGACCATCTTCCGAGATACCGTATCGGGTATGAGGAACTTGGATTGTAGGCGCCAAAAGCTACGATTCAAATAACGCGAGAGTCGAGGCGGCATGGGTCTATTTGGGGGATTGGTGCTTCGACTTTTGGTGGCAAAACAGTTCACTGCTTTCAAGGTCCTTCAGGTCAAATATTTTGAAGGTCAAAGCTGGGTCAAAGACTCAAACCAAAGCAAATGCTTGATTGCCGGATCGGAATCCGCCGGAAGTGCATAACTGACATTTCCCGGGAGTGCCCGAAAGTACCTTGAGGATCAACTTGCTACATTCCAAGTCTTTCTGTACCTGATCTGAATCTGAATCAATCAACTTTATGATGGCTGGCTCAAGACTACCGATTGAGACTATGGCAGTAATTGCGGGCGAGATTGACGACGTCAAAACTTTGCGTGATCTAAGCTCCGTATCCCTGGCTTGGCACCAAGTTACCCAATCAATGCGGTACCGTTCAATCGCTTTTCGGGCGTCTCTTGGGTTTCGCTCTCAGATTCAGCTGCT
This sequence comes from Phlyctochytrium arcticum, assembly GCA_025602905.1. Lineage (NCBI taxonomy): Eukaryota > Fungi > Chytridiomycota > Chytridiomycetes > Chytridiales > Chytridiaceae > Phlyctochytrium > Phlyctochytrium arcticum. The sequence continues at coordinate 148,536 of JAHLKI010000022.1, read as the reverse complement.
ATTAAGAACGCTAAAAAAGAACCCACAATTGGGAGGTTTCGTTCAGGAGCTGAAGGTCAGAGGGCACGGCAGCAATCACCCCCAGAATCACCCCGCCTATAATGCAGATTTTTATGCGGAAATGGGCAGCCTGGCGAGTCTATGTCCCAATGTGTAAGTTCGCCAGCTCTTCATTTGACAACTTGACTTGACACAATTCTTATAGTACGAGGCTGGATTTGTCAAGTTTCATAATTGAAGACCAGGATTTGATGGGCATCCTGGAAAACTGTAGGTCTGTGAAAGAACTGTCTATAGCATGTTGCCTCGGAATCACCAGCAACGGCTTCGTCAAGGTTTTGCCCTTTCTGAAAAATCTGCGAAAGCTCGATGTTTCAGTCGACAACCTTGATGATAAGTGTTTTTGTGAGATCTCCCAAATGTGCCCACTACTGGAAGATTTAAGCTTGTGGTTTACAAGCGTCACGCGAACTGGGTTATCTTCTATCATGGAGCTTGCTACCAACTTGAAGTCGCTGAATCTGCCACTATCTTATAGAACTCGTCTCTCGGAAATGGAAGCTATAATGAAGGAGAAGCCGCGCCATCTCACAATTGCCATCTGTAAAAGCACGCTCTGGTACGTTCTGGCGCGGGACGGTTGAATATTCGGAAGATGACCAGGACGAGGGTTGGAATAACCACTTGCCATGAATGTGGTCATGTGTCAGTGTTCCTTGACCAGCAAGCATTTGATTGGCATATATAGTGTAAATAGTGCAGATAGAGCATGTATTTAAAGGGGTGTGGTAGCCATGATTGTACAGCACCATTCGAAAACTTTGTGCATTACACTCTTCCATAAAAAGAAACTTGGAGTTTGACGTCCATTTTTTTGAATAATTTATTTCAGATTTAGACAAGTACACGTTACTGGCGCTTCTCAAGAAAGAAGAACGAGGCAAGTAAGAGTGACAAGTGTAAGGATAAAAAGATCATGAAAGTTGTACGTTCGCAGCAGCGGCAAGATGAAGATGAGACGGAGTTATTGAACAAATAAATTAGTGTACCGCAGACGGGCACTTGGTCTTCAAAACATTCAAAATAAGAATCGGACGGGATAGTGTCAACCAACATACTGAAATACATCTACAGTCTATAGGCACAGTGGAGATCATTGAAGGCAAAATAAGGTGGCTGTCTGGAAAAAGGAGAGACCCCTGCACCTAGAGATTATAAGCACTCAGGACATCTTGATTAGGTGACGCATGAGATTTCTACACTTGATACGATGATTGGACACGATTCCACCAAGATGTATAAGGTTTATTGGGTGTATCCACGTCTTAAACAAAGAAGGTATTTCTACTCAAAACCGTCTCTCTGTTCAAGAACGCCCGGTTAATTGGCAGAGCGTGAGGACATATTTATGGTTGGCCTCTGATACTCGGAAGCTGTTTCTCCTCAACCTCAAGATGCGGGTTCGGGCCCCGCACCGGGCAGGATTTTTTCTTTTTGGATGGGGATATTGTGCCTTGACCCCATGCATTGGTGCTGCGCAATTCCCCCTCACCCTAGGCAAATGGAATCAACGCTAAATCAACCACATAAATTCCCACCAACCGATTTGAACACAGCTCACACTTTGCAAATCAATTCAGTCCGCCAGTGAACCCTCTTTTTTTTCATAGCTCATCGTTCTTCCTCAACGATGCCATAGTAGAGTGATGTCGGGACGTAAGTTGATGTGTTTGTGGATATTATTTCTCCCTTGCTCCATACCCATATATGACTCGAGAACCGCCCAACTTTCCAAATCGCCCAAATGGCAGAGTGTGAGAACAAAATAGTGGTGCTTAGCCTCTGAATATTTGGAAGCCTCAATTTCAAGATGCGCCGGGGCAACTAAAAATTCTTTTTTGTCATTGTTGCATTGATGAGAGATGTGTGAACTAGACCTTCATTGCATTGGGTGCTGCGCAATGCCCAGATCCTCAAGGTCTTGAATGACTGTTTTTGTGAGATCGTCAAATTGTGCCCACTATTGGAAGATTTTTTGCCTTGCGGACCACAACCGTTTCGCAAATCGGAGTATCTTCTATCATGGAGCTTTCTATCTACTTGACGTACCTGAATCTGTCGCAATGCAATAAAATTAAAATGGCGGAGATGGGAGCTATCATGACGGAGAAGCCGCCGAATCTCACAATTATCACCTGCGACGGCTGGACATTTACGGGGATGCTGACAGCGATGACAATTCGGATGCTGATATCGACGATTGCGACGTTTAGCAGTAAATAATACAGATAATTAGGAATGCACATATATGAGCGTAGTGGGTATGATAAAATAGAAAACACCACTACTCAGAAACAGATTTTATTGGAACATTCCATGAACAAAAGGAGTTGGATTCCAATATCTATCTTCACATATATCCTAAGCAGAATTGCAAATGTGTTTCCGGTATTTTTGGGGCTATAAGTTTGACTTTGGGTCAAATATGAGACAAAAGCCGGTTCCCGGAGCAACTCTTTGTCGGATGAACATTTCAGAGAAGTAGATGAAAAAACCAAGTATGTGTAAGGACAAAAATAATGATTGTTACCATAGAAGCAGCAGCAGCAGCAATGGCAAGGAAATGAGACGTAGTTTCGATCAATTCCATTAGTGTACAAACTTTGTACATTTCAGCGTAGAGAGAGTCGGACAGGATATACGTACCAAGTCTGACACGGTCAGTAGAGAAGCATACAGAAAGACCAAAGGAAAATAATCAATGGTGGGGGAGACGCTGCATTCTGGCTGCTCTGAGACTTATTAAACACGCTTTTGACCTGCATGTCACTAAATGGTCTTTTGGAACATTGCGCAGCACTAATCGGAGGTCAAGTTCTCAAGTTCAGGTCAAGTTACACATCAGCAATTCTCTGTAATATGCAAACGAATCAAAAGGAAATAGTGTCCGATGCGGGTCCGAACCCGCATGAGATTATATGTAAAACAGCCTCCAATTGGGATGCCCATGGGAAGCATACATCTGCGTGTCCTCACGCACTACCTATTGAGCTAACTGGACGTTTTAAAGTGTTGGACGGTTTTCGCTTTATGTATTGGTATAGAGGAACAGAAACAATAATAGCCATATACACATCAACCGTATACACCCCCACTCTGTGCTGACATCGTTTCAAATTGCGCAGCACCAATTCGCTGTTTTATGGCCACCACACTCATTTATGTCCATACACTTAAGTTCTAATTATCTGCCCTATGCACCCAAATTATCTCAAACAAATGCTTGCTGGGCAACCTGGCCAAGGGGCATAGATACTTTACCACTCTCATGACAAATCGTCGAAAGTATCGCCATCCACGTTGTTATCAACATCCGTAGGTTCAGGGCCGGAGTCTGCTGACCCACTGTTGTCAACATTCCCGCAAATGTTATGACGGTCACTGGCGATAATTGTGAGATGCGGTGGCTTCCCCTTCAAGATAGCTCTCAGCTCCGAATCTTTAATTTTGTAACATTGCGACAGATTGAGCGAGGTCAAGTTGATGGCATGCTCCATGATGAAGGATACTCCGGATTTCGTAATGCTTGTACCCCGCACGACCAAATCTTCCAGTAGGGGGCACATTTTGGCGATGCCACGCAAACAATCATCGTCAACCGTGGAGAGTTCGGTAACATCGAGCTTTCGCAGGTTTTGCAGAAAGGGCAAGACCTTGACGAGGGCCTTGCCTGTGATTGCGTGGCAACGGTCTATAGACAGTTCTTCTAGTGATCCACACTTCTCCACAATACCCAGCAAATCATGGACCTGCATTGGGAGACATAATTCAAAATCCAGCCTCGTGCTGAAAGGATTGGGTCAAAGGGGTCAACTCAAGTTATCAAATCAACAGCCAGTAAACCTACAGATTGGGACACAGACTTGCTAACCTGGCTATTTCCGCATAAACAATGTGATCATTGGTTGACCCATACCAGCCCCACTTTTGAACCTTCAGCTCTCAAACGAAACTTGCCAGGTGTGGTTTCCTTTCGAGCGTTTTTAATAGCATCTGAATTCGGCAGTCCATCCGCCGAGATTCCGGAAAGTAAATCGAGCGGTACAGACGAGATTGGGCAACTGGACGCCAAACATGGGATACGGAGCTCAACGCAAGCAAAGTATTAACGTCGTCGATCTGACCCGCAATTTTCGCCGTAAATTCAATCGGTGGTATAGAGCTGGCCATCGTAAAGTCGATTGATTCAGATCAGTTACGGAAAAACTTGGAAGGCCACCAGCGAACTATTTGACAGCTGTCAAGTTGCCATCAATGACCAATGAAAATGGACTGTGCCACACGGTCGTATCGCGGGGTTTTTGTGGAGAGAACGAACACTCATGTACACGTAAAAGTATTGAGGTCTCCCCCAACTCCCTTTGTAATACTTTACGGTTTTCACCACTACGAACAGCCTGCATAACCGTTGCAATCCTCCGAATATCTATAACAGAAAACGTTCTTTCAGAGCAGAACATTCATAGTATGGCCCGTAATCCAAACGTTCGACGCTTTTTGGCCGAACTTGGTGCACTAGGCACACCCGACCACACTACGACTGTCAACTACATCTCATTTGGCACAGCAGACAATCTGGCAGACAATTGATGTACAGAGGGAAATTTCGACATGCGCGGCAGAAATCTTGTGACAACCTCTGAGCAAGCGTTGAATCGTATTTTTACGCTCCCCCACGGTCTTTTCACAACCGGAGGAGTTGTCACTGTCCGAATATTTACTGCCGAACGGGATCCGGTGTCAAACCTTCCCATCAAACGGGTTCGGATGTATCTTGTCGCACCTGGAGGGGCCGAGTGGCAACGAGTACCTGCTGCGCAGGTCCAGCAAGCTTCTTGTACGTATATGGGGCAAGACATTGGCGTTGAACCCGCGGTAATTTACAATTTTGTATGTGCATACTATCGATCAGCATAAAACATCGTATACTGTAGGCACTTTGTACGTTTTGGCAACTTGAGGTTTACCACTTGACATGATAATTGGACAACGATTCTCACCATGATTCATACACGTACGGTTTATGATGGGAATATCCACGTAGCAGGCCCTTCAACCCAAAAACGCGTGTCTCATGAACAAGACCGGTTAGCTCAATGGGTAGAGCGTGAGGACACTTATCGATACGTGTACCCGTGCTTATTCCGTATGGCTACGTACCATACGGAAGCCAGTGTACACACAACCCACCCTCAAGATGCGGGTTCGGACCCCGCACTGGGCATTCTTTCTTTTTTGAATGAGGATGTGTGACTTGACCTCCCATTTTTTCCCTGCATCGCGTGCTGCGCAATCGGAATCGCGTAGGGATGTATACGGTTGAAGAGTGTAATGGAAATGATTGTTTCCCCAAACATGAACCGAAAATCTTTGGTCAATGAAGACACCGCCGCGGTTCATTCTTCTCTCTTGAGGTTCAGAGATGTGTACAAAAAAAGATGGATATCAGACAAAACTCCAAGATCTCCTTTTATGAAAGATTGTAATGCACAATGTTTGCAACTATTCACACCTGTCAATAAAGGCTTGCGTCATTAGAATAATTGCTAATTCTCGTTGCTATGATCATCCGTAGTTGCAGCGGCTGCCCTGCTGCTGTCAACATCCCCATAAACGTCAATTGCGGTAACCTCAGTCTCAGCCAAATCCAACCTTTGGCATGTGACCTGCGTAATTTGGCCGAATAAGGTTAAATTCTCACCATATTGGCTCAAATATCCGCGCAGCACTCCAAGGCTCTTGCATTCTATCCTCAAGCTTCCACAGCTTGTATCAGGCTTGTATTGAACAAACATTCCCTTCCAAGAGTTTTACTACTGTGTTTTCATATTTTTCACCACCAGCATTTGTTTGATTCACACACATGATAGTAGACAGGCTCGCATTATCATGGTAAGGAATAATGAATCTAATGCGCAACTTTGAAATCTGGATGGGGCTATTTATGTTCTTTAAGTGGGGGAAAATATTGGAATCTGACATGTAGGAATACTAAATAATTAGATAGTGCGAACGGTAAAGGAAAAAAGCTATGTTGAATCAAGTTAGGCTTTAATATTCCACCTCTACAACATCAGTAGTATGTACCTGATTACTTTCCGCGGTTGGGACAAGCTATGTGAGAAGCAGCGTGACCCTTTGCTCTCTCTCCTTCACCTAAGCGGCGGCAAGTGCTACATTCAGGAGGTTCCCTTCTTGGGATCGCGACCAGCCGCCGACTGGCAGGGAGAACAGCGAGCCCTTCAGGTATGATGTTGGGCAGGATATTCGGATTAACATCAGGATCAACATTTCCACCTTCCTCAAGAGTGACTGCGCCTGTTAGTGGAGGTGAAGCATGGCCGACGGTTTGCGACACACTTGCAGAAGCCTGGGGTTTGGTGCAATTTGTCCGTACATGACCTGCCTCCCCGCAGTTGCCACAGTTCCGATCTGCCCGGCGAATCTCGGCCTCCACATTTTCAAAACGAATTTTTCTTCGCTTATTGGTGCGCTGGTGGTCGCGTTTTTCGACTCCGAAAGTCGAGGCATTAGGGACTGGAGGTTGCTGAATATCTGAGATGCGCAGCGCATCTTCAGCGGCTTTTGTATGTGTGTCTTGCAGATGCCATCTTTCACGAAAATCCGCTAGCTTCAGCGCCCGTGGGTTGTCGCCTGAGATCATGGGAATTATCTCGTGCGCACACGGTATGCCGAGAACCGTACGGTGAAAAGATGTACAGGGATTCAGGACTGTCGTTTCTTCCAGGACGCGATCTGGATCTTCCCTGGCTGCCAGGATTCGCTTCGCCTTGCGTTTTTCATTTACAACAGTGGTGATAATATGTTCCTGGATTTTTCCTGCCACTGATTTAAAAAAGTCGTCGCTGCGCACGAGCCGTGGAGGATGTGTCTGTGCAGTATTCGCCCCCCGTAGGTATTCGCGAACCGTCCGAGCAGTATTTCTTTTGATGACGTCGTAAAGAGACATAATATTTTGATTGGCGGTGGCGTCCTGCTTTACAGTTGCCCAGTGCATTCCTTCGGCCCGGGAGGTCACCGTTAGGTCACAATGTTGGTAGTTGTCGACAATGTACGATGCCCAGTACTGCCGACGAGACCATTTATTCTTTTTCAAGTATTCAAACGTATCCTCGTGGACCATCTCTTTCACACAGTCCCATTGGTCATTGAAAGTAGATTCAGTTGTCGCGCTTTCAAGTTTATTCCAAGCTCTGCAATTACGATCGTGGGAAACAAGGTGAGTAAATTATGACGCCTGCAATAAGTGGAACCACGTACTTTTTAAAGCTGGCCCAGGCGTTCGCATCATGTTTCCCATCTGCATCCTTAAAATTCTTCATGCAATTGGTAACAATATTTTGCCAAATGTGCCAGCGACACAAGATGATTTTAGTAGTGGGCCAAACGGCCTTGACAGCATTCATAAAGGCCGGATCCGCGTCGATAACAACGACTACGGGCGGTCGGTCCAATTGCTCGTTCAATTTCTGGACGGCGAGCTCATAATCTTGCTGCGTTTCTGCTATCATCAACATAAAACCAGCGGAAAAAGAAGTCTGCGTGTCGGTAACACCAACCACGTGGAGGAGAGGCATTTTATGTCGGTTGGTACGATATGTGCAATCCATTATTAGGACATCTCCAAACCGCCGCATCATGTCGCTGAGTTCCCTCTGTGAACAAGGGAGGGAAGTTAGGTGAAGATTCGACACGCCACTAAAATAAGGCACAGAAATTCACTCACTTGAGGTTGGAAGAACAAATGCGTTAGCACATCCTCGTTGTCCACGACTACTTGCGTGACGATTCCCCTAGCTGCAGCGTCCTTCTCCAACTCTTTCAATAAAGCAGGTACCGGCAGCTCGCCATCAAGACGTTGTTCCATAGCCTTGTCTCGAGCATTCTGGATGTCTTTAGGGGAAATGAGAAGGTCCGGATAACGTCGGGTAAGATCATCCACGACGTGCCGCAACTTTGACCCGCTGAGCAATGAGCCTAGAGCCTCACCCATGATCTGAGGGGTTTGGGTTGCCTTTCGTGCCTGAGAAAACGCCGCCAGAGCTACTCTGTTCAGCGCCGGGTGTCCTTCATGCGTAGTATTCTTCGGCGGGACTCTGCTGGTCCAGTTACTGTCACAGTGCGCAGCATTCTTGTCAAGAATGCTGCGCACTGTGACAGGCATTCCTGGCCTATTAGGGACTTACATTCCTGGCAAGAATGGGGGGGGTATCATTAGTGAAGAATGCCGTGCGCCCAGATTCTTGGTACATTTCTAGCCCGATATCTACCGTGGGAACATTCCTGCAAGAATCCGCCTTCAATCAGTGAAGAATGCCGCGTGCCCCTCCTTCGTTACATTCTTGCATCATCTTGCCCTCAATCAGTGAAGAATACCGCGTGCCACATTCTTGCATCATCTTGCCCTCAATCAGTGAAGAATCCCTCGCCACCTGTTGATACTGTTGTTATCGATAAACTCGCCCCCTTCACGACTCCACCCCCAGCACCACTTGCACACCCCTTCACAAGCTCCGTCAAAGCAACATACCAGCCACCGTCCACCGTCCTTACGAAACTGATGTGCGCGAGGGAGGCCTCGTCGTCGTCGCTTTGGAAGCTCCGTCAAAGCAACATACCAGCCACCGTCCACCGTCCTTACGAGCGCCCCGGCTCTTTGCAATTGAGACTCTCTTCGAAACTCGAGCTCCCAGTCACGTGACCTATTGCAAAAACGCGCCATTGAAACAAAGACTCTAGCCTTTCCCAGCATCCATCTTCAGCATTCACTCAACAGTATCCTATTAGTAACTCATCTGTTTCTGACCCGCTTTCAGCTGCAACTGGGGATTCTAACCTTCTATCCAACCTAGTCACTTTTTCGATGTGGCCAATATCAAAATTCTGTATCTTCTTTCGAGGCAGCTGTGAGTGAACTTTTCCAAGTTTTTCTCTTCTTACAACCCTTCAAAACTGGATAGAATGGCTAGAAGGCTAGAATCAAAGATTCTATATATGAAAACATACAAGTTACTAATAAAGATCGACCATTGGTACTTTTTTCATAGCTAGATTTTTACTAGTTTTTAGCTTGCCAGCATCACTTGTCAGAAGTCTACAAATTGCAGATCGATTCGGCAGTTCCCATCAAACGACAGATTCGACCCGGTCCACGTTAGCGTGAACGTGTATTGTATGTATGTGTGTATGTGTCTGGCAAACGCGCACTTTAAAATACTGGATAGTTATCTGGAAACCAGATGCACAATGGCCACAGAACAACGCAAACACGTCCAGCTTCTAGGCAATGACGTCTTCAATGCAACGACGGCTGTTAGCGACGCTGCGTTATCGATAAACTCGTCTCCTGAAAGGCCAGCGTCCGCATCATCACTTGCCACACTTTTGCGTATGAGTGTTACAATTATCTTCTGTTCTTTGTAGCATAGAACGACAACTCTCATTGATACATAATGTCGCATAATCGCTCCGACTGGGATAGTATGGATTGTGAATCTGTCGCAGAGAGTGACTCTGAATCTGTCGCAGAGAGTAACTCGACAGCTTGCGATAGTTCAAGTGATGAATTTGAATGTGAACTAATTGAGGCTATGTCAGGACAACGAGCTCTTAACTAACTTTGCTCAGTTTTTTCTTAGAGAGTGCTTGCAAGCCGAAATCCAGCGACCCCACTCAGGTGCATGCATGCTCAATTTGCTACAAGCTTTCAACCAGTACACGTGTATGTATTTCCCACTGACTCAAGCGTTTGCAGATCTCGTCCAGGACGAGACCGCCTGCTTACACCCTGACACAATATTGGCCCTAAAACTACTTCGAATCTCAGTCTTGGCTACTCCGTGATATCGGAATCCGGGATTGGCACCCGCTTGAACCCTGGCTTCTTCTTTCTGAATTTACCCTTATACTTCGTGTGCAGTGACTGAATTGCCACTTCCATCTCCAGCCAGGTCAGAATCTCGCTATCTATACCCGGAATCTGTTTCACGTCATTTATGAATTGAACCTTGTCTTCTTCTTTGACAATTTTACCGAACAATTCCATAATGTGTGCCCGAGTAGCTGACACGGGCACGTCGGAAGCAGAGTAATACATTATTGGTTATTGCTTATGTACTAGAGACTGAGAGAAATAATTACCTTCGACGCAGATGTGCAAAACTGTACTCATATGTGACGACAACGAAATAAGCCTACGGATCGTTGCCCGCTTCTTCAAGTCTATCGGTTGGTGCTCAATCAAGTGTCGAATGGCCGATTTGGTCTATCCGATACTGCTTGACAACTATGAAGATGTCGAGTTGTTGTTGACTGACTATAGCCTCAGTGAGAGGCATACAGCTTTAACTATTATTAAAGGAGTTCGTCAATGGGAGAGAGAGTCTCAAGCGGAGAAGCCTTTGCCTATCGTAGTGTTTAGCGCTCATTCTGATGTCAAGGCATCTGTGATTTCTTCCATCCCAGACCTTTTTGTACCAAAACCTCTGACTCTTCAACACGTGACCAGGATTGTTGCAAATTACGTCACGTGACGGAGTTGCACTTTCCAACTGTTTTCCCACGGCCCACGTCCTCCCAAAAGTTTATCGATAAACCTGTTGGGGCAAGCGAAAAAATGAAACTTGGGTATGTTGCTCTCCTTGTCTCCATCATTACGAAGAATCGACCCGCATATAAATACCTCGCCTGTTGCCTCCTCCCTGTAAGGCATTCTGCCTGCACTCCACCCTACACTGCTTCCTGCCTACATACACATAGACGTAGCAACACCTTGCAAAATAATTTTCTACAATACCTTTCATTGTAAAGAAGAATGCCTCGCACCGCAAAGTTGCCAGTTGCCCTCGCTTCCCTCCCTCTGCTTGAAATCTTGAACCGTGATTGTTCCCGGGCCAATCAACCCTTTACCGAGAAGTCAGACGACGCACGAACACTCCGCACTATCTTCCGCTACGAACTCGCCACGAAGTGGACCGACGTGCCTGCCACGCTCAAATCTATCACTAAACACTATCGCAATGGCAAGGAGTCAGCTGTAGGCAAGTATATCGGGCGTTTGGCAACATTCCTCAAGAAAGCTGGTGCCAAAGATTTGGGGGTCACTCCGGCCAGATTGGCAAAGATAGTTGCGGCCTATAACACGAAGGCCAGAGACCTTCAAAAACCTGCCAAAGACAGCCGTGAGCAGGGACAGTTGAGTGAGCGGGAAGCCGGAAGAGATGTCCACGTTCCTTGGCCCGACCTGCGCGCTGCTGCCGAACGCTATTGGGAAGAGATCAAGGATCAGTTCTATTCTGCGAGCGTTGGCAAAACTTTATATAACAAGTTGCTCTCCGCCGTCATCTTGATGTTGTGTGTTCGCTACTACAATATCCGCTCGGCTTGGGTTACCATCAAACGCGACTTTCATTCAACGACCGAAAATGGGTATTTTTGGCCTGAGACAGATGCCGCGTGCTGCTGGCTCGTCTTCAATCAACGCAAGAACAATACCACCCAAGTGATGCAACTACTGCCAGAACCAGTTCTTGAAATCTTAAAACTATGGAGCCGGATCAATAGGGGGACCCTGAGGGACATTTATTGTGCACACGCGAGAGACAGCCCCTAACCGCCAAAAGCTTTGTCGAGCGTATCAATCGCCTCTGGAGAGATCTACTTGGCAAACCAATAGGAGTTTCGGATATGCGGCGAGCACAGATCACGTGGTTGGAGACAGAGATTACGGACCCGCTCAAGCGGCAAGAGATCCCAAAACTGATGCATCATTCGCAAGCAGAGCACAGCCTCTACTTTCGAGGGGTTCTGGTTAACCCCAAGCATTTGCTTCAGGATACCAGTGAAGAGCAAGAACCGGAACAGGAGGAACAAGAACCGGAACAGGATGAAGATGCCATCACCGCAATGGAAACGGAAACTTCGTCGAAAAGTCAGTGAATCATAGATAGTTTCTGTTTGAGTTATGTATGTTACAGTATGTATTTGTATTACAAAATTACAAAGTCAGCTCCTATGTCGTTCGTTGTATTCTGCAATCAACTCTGGGCCCCCTATAAGCTCCTTAGCTGGGCGCCATTCATCAAAACTACGGTCGTAACCAGTATAGCGTACCAAGTACTCATACGAACGTCCTCGCTTTCTTTTGTCCACTAAGAAATCGATCTCGTAATACCTATCTTGAGCGTCATTTTTGCGGTTGTTAATACGTAACGAGCGTCGGACGGTTGTAGGCAGTTCCGTTTCCTCTTCCGATTCCTCTTCTATATCAGGCTGAAGCAGTAGCTCATTGGGTTGATTTTCAGTGGTTTGTGATGTAACTTCATCCTCTTGCACATCAGCTCGGTCCTTGCCACGGGGTGCTCGTATTCTGAGCGGGAGGCTGGTCACGTGTCAATACGGGAGGAATGACTAAAAGGTCCGTCTTAGGTACTCGGCCATATACCGCCTGGCCGTTGCTGGTGATGAGGCGGTAGGTCGGAAGAAAGTTGCTATAACCCGAGTTTATTCGCTGCATCACAGTGTCACAGTGCGCAGCATTCTTGACAAGAATGCTGCGCACTGTGACAGTATTTGAGACCAGCATTACGATCATCCAGATCCAAGAAATCGTAAAGTTGAACTTGAACGTGCGGGTGGTGATGGTACACTTATGGGTGTCGTCGAATGCATGATCATGATGGTCCATTGATGGAAATGAATATCGATACCCATGACGGACGTGTTTTGTTCCCAGGGTGAGTAATCAGGCGCTGTATGAATTTGGACCTGTCATCACGAAGCGGATCGGACCAAATTCCACAGCGCCCGATATACCCATCAGACAACTTTCGACCGTCGGGATACGGCATCAAATGACAAAGAAGTAGTATAGTATGATACAACTGTATATAAGATATAGGGGACGCCAAAGCCTACGCCATATATATGTACAAAAGATTTCAGGTACAGCAATAGTGAGGAAATGGAGACGATTTACGACGCTCCCGGGTAATCAAGGCTCAGAAGGCAAGGCATTGCGACGCAAAGTGTCTAATTCTTGCTTCGGGTATGAGGATGTCAAAAGCCGTTGAGCGCAGAGAAAACCGTGAAGATGTCAGTGGGGCAACATCATATATCGATTTGATACGACTTTCAATGTTGTTGATGCAGTTGAGGGTACCTGGGTGGTACAGTACTGGCAGAGCGGGTATCAACTTGTTACAACAATTGAATTCTATCCTAGCGGCTAACAATTGCGTTGTGGGTGTCAGAAAGTACTACAGGCATACGGAAACCAGAACACTTCGTAGACCAACATCCCAAATATCCTGGTTTTGTTGTTCCACTCATTGGGCCGTGATCCACTAAATTATAATGATTAGCACGACAAGACCTGAATAAAACATGGACCGACATGAGCATGAGCGCACCTTTTGAATTGTGGTCAAATACCATGCACACCTTCCGCAACAACCCATCAGATGTCAAAAAAATGGCTTGATTTAGCGAACGAGCTCAGGTGTTCGGATTCAGGTTGATCGTTATAGATAGACAACACCCATGGTGGATGCCAATTCTGTTGCTGGCTTACATCGCATATCGACGTTTTTTCTCCCAAATCATTCAGAACACGTGTGGTCGTGCATTCACAGTGAAGGGGGGCTGGCATTGAAAAAAGAAGGTAAGGGGAAAAAGATGAGATTAGTAACAGATTCAGTTGGTTCCAATACGAAAAGCCCAGCGGAGCGCAAGCTGTCAGCGTCCTTTTTCAGATTGAGCGATGTAACTCTTCTTGTCAAGAGATCAAGCAGCCCCTAAAGACAGACAAGATCTCCAGACAAAAGTCAACATCCCCATCCGACTGCTATGGCCTGACCCTTCCCTTGAGAGGTCCTGACGTTGCCCGAAGCCCGGCCAGGTCCCCCAATGTTTTACCATTTCGCGTCCTGTTCGGCGGCGCAAGGTATAGAGATGATGGCTCAATGAGTAGCTAATCCTCCCCGCGGGTCTCCTAGTCAGGGACACAGTATACTTGCGTATAATGCTTGCGCTCCTTCCCTCGAGAGGTCCTGGCGTTGCCCGAAGCCCGGCCAGGTCCCCCAATGTTTTACCATTTCGCGTCCTGTTCGGCGGCGCAAGGTATAGAGATGATGGCTCAATGAGTAGCTAATCCTCCCCGCGGGTCTCCTAGTCAGGGACACAGTATACTTGCGTATAATGCTTGCGCTCCTTCCCTCGAGAGGTCCTGGCGTTGCCCGAAGCCCCGCATTGTTTGACCGTTTCGCGTCCTGGTTTGGCGAGTGCACAAAGTGAGCCTTACTTGTTGTGTAAAGAAAAACGTAGAATGTCGAAATTGACGACGTATTATATTGCCGCCGATGATCATCGCTGCAGGATCATCTTGAATCGTCACTTGGGGAGAGCTCTGGCCGGGGCTGGGTGGCCCGGGGTGACCAGGGGGGTGAGATCCGATGTCACGTGAAATTGTGTCCGAAGGCCTCCGGGAAGGCCTATAGCTCCACGTTGGCATGGCGCATGGCACCAAGAACTATGGTAGCACCCTGCTTGTTCGTTTTGGATTCTCGGGTCGTGCGGCCAATGACAATGCATTCAGAAGGACCTTCATGTTTGGGGAGATCGCCCCATATGTCCGACAATTGGAGCATATGGACAAACTGCCCCCGCTGCATCAAAGAGTGTTGAATGGCAAACATAGCCAGGTTGCAAAGGCCAACCATAGTTCCCATCTCCCGCCAATGTGCATACAAGCGCTTGTGCTCCTCTTCGCTATATGCTTCCAAGTGTGTCCCAATGCCCTTGTCTTTATAGACATGGTGGGAAATGCATGAGGCGGTGTCAGCATCTCTGCATCTAGTCTTCACTGTCTCTTGGTGACTATGTTTGTATCATGTTTTGTCTGTGCATGTTTGCATCTCTGTGTGAACAATGTGGCAAAATGAGAGTCAAGTTTTGTTGCGCGCGTTTGGATGAGATGCGGAACTGAGAGTCAAGTTTCTCGATAACACTGCTCGGGAAAAAAATAATTTTTTTGATCTGTGAGAAGTGTGGGGGGGCAACTATAGGAGATCTTAGGAAGGGGCAAAACTATAGGTTATTTGTATGAAGGTGGAAATTATAGGTTATCTTAGTAATTTCGGTAACTATAGGCTGTCACAGTGCGAACCTATAATAATTATTATAGAATTATTATAGGTTCGCACTGTGACAGTTACCGAGTTGGTATTGAACAGTGCCATCTTCGTTGGAACACTGAGTGACCTGGCAGGACAAGATCATTCGATAGGAGCAATTCGCTTTCTTGCATTTCCTGGGTCTCAAGGGAATGCCTTCATCCTTGGGCTTATACTCCCCCCCACACGCACATATGCGCCATACCTCGGTGCGCTCGCCCAAGACTGGATGTTTCACGGTCTTGGAAACACCAAGAGCGAACCCGTTTTCTAAAGCAAAAAGATTTGTCGCTCTTTCAGCATCATGGTACGTTGCGAACGGCCCGCTAGGAGGCAACGGCGGCGTCCAACCTGCAAATTAAAGAGGTGATTGTAAGATGGTTGATCATTGCCTTCTGTATATTTATACTTACTATCCGCGCCCGCATCGTCCGCACCAGCGATTTTAGGTATGCTCTCCTGTCCGACTACCATGATCTCAGTGGCATTGTCAGTATCGTCTGCTTGGGCTTGAAGGACAACACGATCTTGGTCTTCAAGACTTGGTTCAGGACTGACAGATTTGTTCAGATCCAGAGCACAGATCACATTGTCACCCTCAACTTCGTCGCCTGGAACAGGAGGCCGAAGGCCAGAAGTGGCCCTGAGCTCCTCGAATCCGGCCTGCAATCTATTTTCGATAGATCCCAGACGGTCGTCTATGCTGCTGAGTAGTCTTCCTTCCAACGCCTGTATGCCTGTTTGCAGTGTTTCCTGAAGCATGCTCTGCATTTGTTGCAGTGCCTCCTGAAACAGTGGTAGCATTGCTGACCGTATTTGTAGTGAACGTTTGGAGAGATGGTAATGTACTAGGCTGGGGTTTGGAATGCTACATGCATGTCTATCATATCATAGTCGGACATGAGCGGAGATCAGTGGCTGTGCTAAAAAGTTGACCTTATTCGGCCAAATTACACAGGTCACATGCCAAAGGTTGGATTTGGCTGAGACTGAGGTTGGATATAGTTGCCGCCGTAATTGTGAGGATGCGATCGCTTCACATTCATAAATAAATCTCATCCCTCTGATTCTCTAGTGATTGCAGAGCACGGCAACAAATTTAGAGACAGTACCCAAGCTCTTGGCAATGTCAGTCATTCAAGACCTCGAGAGGAGATCCTTACTGGTGACTATTTAACAGCAAGCACACTTCAAATTACCCCCAAGATACGCGCCAACGCCTCGTCCTCAACCCAATAATTAATGTTGGTTAAGCCCAAGCCGCTTTCTACAAAAAAAAATGTCAAAACTCTCTCGAAAGCAAAATACTCAACCAAAAATTTACAGATTAGGACATATATACTCTTCAATCCATGGGCATTCGCCCAAAACTCTGAACAAAGCGAGTATTTTTCGACTCTTAACTGGTGAACCAGGTTTGCCAGGAGCGAGTGACTCTGGATCCGGAATTGGGTCATGCTGGGAAAGGACAGGGAAGGGGTTGGACGATTTGATGCCAGGTGTGGGATACGACACTTGGTGCAAGCAACGTTTTAAAGTCGGTCTTGTCGGCGATTTGGGAGTGGATATCGGTTGGGAGGGTTTGAGATGGAATTCATTTGGTTGATTTTAGAGCAGCGCATGGGGAAAAACGTATATATGGGAGGGGTTCCCGAGTCTGTCCCTTTGTCTATACCCCATCATATAAACCCCAAGCCCAAACACATTGGCGCAGTATAGACGGGCATTGCGCAGCGCCCAATTGCAATGATGTTCACACACCTCTCTCATCAATGACAACAAAACACCTGAAACATATTTTAGTTTGCTCCTGGTGCGAGCGCATCGACTTTCCGGATTTGATTTAGAGAGGCTTAACCACTATACTATCGTTGAGGCGGTTTGTAGGGGAAGATGTATGTGGTATATGGATCATATCCACATAGGAAATTGTCATTTATGATTTTCCAGTGCCTGGGTGGGGAAAAAAACCAATGTAATACCATTGAATATATATCTATCGGATGGGCCGTGGGACAAGACGATGAGTGAAGGTCAAAGATATGCGACAAGATTTAAATTTGGTGGACACGACAACCCGCAAGTCAAGAGAGAACTTTGGGTCGTTGTTGTTGCACTGAAAGCTCAGAACGAGTGGGGGGATTTCCATTCTTGATCAAAAACACATCTGATATATGCCCGAGTATTAGTACGCCAGACATGAAAAAGTACTCGATATGTTGTAGAGCGGTAATCTTTTCTAGCCTTCAAAAACCTCGATTACCTCTCCCAAGTTGTCTTGAATCATGTTTTGTTCCGTTCTGGCGAGTGTCATCTCGCGAATCACGATACGACCGTATGGCACAGTCCATCTCCTTGGTTGGTCACTGATGTGAAGTTGGACAGCTGTCAAATAGTTTTTGGCTCCAACTATTGTGGCCCGTCCAAGTTTTTCCACTCATCAATCGACTTTACGATGGGCGGCTCAACATGACCGACTGAAATACTGATGAAAATCGCGGGGTCACATCTTACAACCGCAAAACGTTGCGTGCTCTGAGCTTGGTATCCGATGCGTGGCATCAACTTGCCCAACCACTTTTGTATCGCTCGATTTACTCTCCTCGCTTTCTTTCTCAGATTCAAGCTGCTGCTATTAAGAATGCTTAGATAAGAATCCACAATTGGGAGGTTAGCTGCAAGTCGCTATTGGCGCATCGGCCATTCAGATTTTTTTGGGCCGAAATAACCAGATTAGTAAAGTCTATGACAAAATCTGTAAGTTTTGCCCCGGCTGTTCATTTGACTATATAGCACGAGTTGACCCAATCCGTTTCACTATATAGTACGAGCCTGGGATTTACATCAGGTTCATAGTATTTTGCTGCGTATTATGGACAACTGTGAATCAATAGACGAACTGGGTATAAAAGAAAGATGCGGAGCAATGGCTTTGTCGAATTTCTTGCCGATTTTTGACAAACTTGCGAACGCTCCGACATCTGCATGGTCCATGGTGGCTGTCTCAATGACATTGCCAAAAAAATGTGCGTTACTACTACTGGAAGATCTTGACTTGCGGAAAAAAAACCATGGGTCACACACAAATCAAAGTATCTACTATGATGGAGAGCTTGCAAGCCAACTTTGACGTCTCTCAATCTGCGGGGGAGTGCTTTTGCAAAATCACAGAATCGGAGAATGAGACTTTATTGCAGGAGAAGCCCGTCGTATCTGACGAGTACCGCAAGTGAGGGATGTGGACAGCTGGGCCCGTTTGGGTGAATGAGAAGAATAGGAATATAGTCCAACCCCAGAGCCCTGGCTATAATAAAGCTATATATAGATAGTGAATGTGGGCCATGGATGACAGGAATAAAGTTTATGGTTTTTGGCTGAGAGTTAGTCATGGGTTTCTTTCCTTCGAAACCTTATTGCGGCATCACGTGTCTCTCGTTGTTCGTTGGTTCGTTGAGTGAAAGCATAAAGCCTGAGCACAGAGCACTGAGCACTGAGCACTGAGCACTGAGCACTCCTAGCACACTGCAACACTGCAAGCACACAGCACAGAGAGCACTCACGGAACAGTTAGTAGGGC
Source organism: Phlyctochytrium arcticum (assembly GCA_025602905.1). Classification (NCBI taxonomy): domain Eukaryota; kingdom Fungi; phylum Chytridiomycota; class Chytridiomycetes; order Chytridiales; family Chytridiaceae; genus Phlyctochytrium; species Phlyctochytrium arcticum. The sequence goes on along the minus strand of JAHLKI010000022.1, from coordinate 129,708 downwards.
TGCTGCTTACGTGAGAGAAACAACCCCAGCCTCCTGCGCCACTTCTTGCGCCTGCGCCGCCCGCGAAGGTTATATTAATTAGTCGTCGGGCATTTCGTTATTTCGGCCACTTGGAGCAGCCGTTTTCGGCATCAGGCAAATAGTTTTTAATTGGCAAGGAGCATCAAGACGTACTACAAGGTGAGGGTGAGGGATTAGCTAGTGCCCAACAGGACTCTAAAGCTAACACGGACAACGGCAGAAAGAAAGGAAAAACAGACAAGAATGGAGAGCTTTCGCGGCTTTGTCAACTCGCCCAACGATGCTCTGTTGCTCTTTGAAGCTTGTCGTTTAAACAGACTCAAGAGAATCCAAAGAAGACTCTCAGAATCAGAACGGCTCAACCAGGTCTGCTCCGGCGCCGTCTTTCTCTGGGACGAAGAAGAATCAGGCATCAAACGCTGGACCGACGGCAAACACTGGTCCCCCAGTCGCATCAATGGCAGCTTCCTCATTTACCGGGAAGTCGAGCCCCGCAAACACAAACTCCCAGGCTCCAACGAGGAAAAAATAGAATATGTCATTAAAGAAGACGGTCTCACTAAAAAAGCAATCTCAATCTCTACCGCCCAGGGCCGCAAACAACACCTCGTCTCGTACTATACCCGCGACGACCTCAACAACAAACATCCCCAGCTCATGTCCCCCTCTGAACTCGACCTGTTCCAGGACGTCGTCATCTCGTCCGATATATACCCGGAATTCATGCCTGAAAACATGCAGCCTTGCTCTTCTTCCATCCGCTCCTCGGCCGCTTCCATTTCCTCTTCCGGTTCCGTCTCTTCTTTACCAGCCAGCATTGACTCTTCCAACCGACCCAACTATGTTCCCGTCAAATACCGCTTCCGCTCCACCACCCGCGACACATCCCCTTACCGCTCAGACCGCTCCGACCGAAACTCCATTACCTCTACTACTACCAACACGGACAAGCGCTCTAGCACTGCTAATCAAGCCCCTCACCCCGACGATTACCCCCGCCCATCCCAAGACTCGGGCAAACACCACCTCCACGCCGCAGCCCCCATCGATTCCACCACTCATGACAACCGCTTCTTCCGCTCCTACGACTCGCAATCCATTCGCTCCTACGACACTCACCGCTCCCATCCCGACAACTACTCGATCCGTTCCTTTAAATCCCTCGATGCTGGCCCCGCCCCCCCTTCAGACGAACAATGGCACATGCCCCTCCACCACCACGGCGCCATGGGCCCATCCCCTGATCATCATCAGCAGCAACAACAACACCACCAAGGGTATAAAGTCATTGTCCATAACGACCAGCAGCACTCAAATCCGGATTCTCCGCCTTACATGACACCCACCCATTCTTCGGGTGGGAATTCCAACCATCGATCCCCCTCCATCATTTCCTCCATTTCCCACATGACGGCTCCAGCCGATCTAGACCGCCACCATCTCTCCTCTTCTTCTTCCTCTTCCCATAAACCCTCCAGTTCTTCTTCTTCTTCACATACGAATAACCCACTCATGCACCACCACCACCACCATCACCACCCCCACCCCCACCGCTCCTCACCCAACCCTACACCCTCAGTCCGCTCCCTCCCTCTACCCCACATGGACCACCACACCACCAATCCCAACAACAACACCCAACCCCTCATCCTCCCCCCACCCAAACCCACCGACCCCCACACCCACTACCAACCCACGACAACCTCAAATAACCCGCTAATGAATAAACAACCCATGTTTTTGGCCCATTTGAATTGGACCCCTGATACGGATTATTCGAGGCGGTTGGAGAGTGGGGCAAAGGTGGATGGTGCGAGTGCTGGAGAAGATGGGATGGAGGGAGTGGAAGAAAGTTCGGGACGGTATTATTAGAATTTTTATTATTTTGGGGGGGAGTCGGTGTGATTTTATATTTTTTTGCTCTCGCTCTCTCTCTCTCTCTGCTCTCTATACAACTCTTTTTGATGTATGAATATATTAACACTTCCTTTTTTTTTGAAATTATGAGTATATTTTGGGAGTATGGTGGATGATTTTTTTCTTTTGGAATGAGTGGACACCACTACAATTTTAAACCCTTTTCGTAAATACCATCTCTCGAGCGTCAAAAAAAAAAAGTGTAATATTACACACAACAAAAAGAGCATAAGTATATTAAAAAAATACAAAATTATAACCCTGGTGAAGAGGGTTGTGATTGGACCCGGGCGTACCCAAAAAACGCCGCAATCCCACTCCGTTTTGGTATAGGTGAAGAAGAAGTTGGAGTGGGTGTGGGTGATTCGGATGTAGATGATGAAGGGAGGTTGTTGTTGTTGGGTTGTGGTAGTAGTATATCATCGTCGGGATGGTTGGTAAGTGACATGGCCCGTGGAGTCGAAAACCCCCCTTCTTCTTCAGGGATGATGGTCAATAACACCTCAGTCTCCAGCTGCTGCTGCTGCTGCTGCTGGTGGTCTCCTATTATAATCGTATCCGGAGGAATTCGGGACTCAAGACTGTCATTCCACTCCCCCTCTTCCCTAAAAAAAATAAAATTATTCAATACCCAACCAGATAGGTGAAGGGACAAAAACTCACGAAATAGAAGGCCAATTCTGGGTTTCGACAAGGATGGATTGGAGGTTGGGAAGGGTCCAGCGGAGGTTGGAGACGGTTAGGCGGAGTGTGCTCATTATCTTAAAAAAAAAAAAGGTATAAGAAGAAGAGGTGGGGGGGTGAAAGGGTGGTGTTTTTACCTGCTCGATATTCTTGTTGAGTAAGAAAACGGCATATTCAAATCGTAACTTTTCACTTCCCTTTCCAAAAAGCGGGAACCTATAAAAACCATCAACGACCCTTCCTCCAAAAAAAACAAAAAAAAAATAAAAGAACATACTCGTTACTCCCCCCCGCCAACTCACTAACCGGATCCACAATACTCGATCGGGACGACATGGGTCGAATCCGGTACCGCAGGGCCACCCCCAAATACATCGCGAGGGTCGTAACACATTGGGCCGTGTAGCCTAATGCCGTCGCGATGCCGTCTTCGTCGTGCCCTGTGAAATCAGAGTGCGGGAGGGGAAGGGATTTGATGGTGTAGGTGGTTGTTGAGTCGTTCTAATATGGGGGAGTTAGTGGGTTGGGTGGGAATGGAATGCGGTACGGTACGGTACGTAGGTGATGGGGAATAGGGTGGATAGACTGGAGATTAATTCGCGTTGTCGGGACTTGACTTTGATGGTTTTGGAGTATATCTCATCTCTACAAAAAAAAAAACCTCCCCATGGTCAATAAACACCCAAAACCATTTCCTTTAACATATACGAACCGAAGCATCACAACTCCCACTTTCAACCCTTCCAATTCCCTCTCCTGAATCTCCCTTTTCCCCCGCGCAGTGTCAAGATCAGAGCCTATCGACGCCATTTTCTCCCGGATTTCAATGTGTCGTTGTCGGCCTACAAAAAAAAAATGTTGGATTTATGGTTGAGGAAGGAGTGAGGTGGGTTTACCGTTTTTGACGTCCTCGGATAACCCCATGATGGTTTTTTCCGTATACGCCAGTCGGGATTTGAGTCTTGTCCATTCTGTCCTCTAAAAAAAATACACTCCCCGCAAATCAATAACACAACATCATTATTTTTTTTGGGGGGGGGGGGGGGGTGATTTTTTACCAGATGATGATCTTTGAGATTCAAGATCCGCTCGCCGGATTCGGTGGTCGCGAGCTGGGCTTGTCGGGTTTCGAACAGGTGTTTTTGGGCGGTTAGGATGCTACATAAAAGGGTGTGAGGGGGGGTTGGTGAAGAAGGGTGTGTGGGAAAACACGTACCGGAGAATACTTTCGTAGCGGTAGGATGCCAGGACCTATTAAGAAAAAACATTAAAAAGACCATGTGTGGATGAGTGAGAGCGGAATGTGTGGGACGTACTTTGTTAGGCGGTACTTTTTGAAACACCAGGTCATTGTCATCACACCCTTCTTCAAGATCATCTGTCACCTAAACCCCCAAACATTTAACAAAAGTTCTTGTAAAAACTACCATTAATAACGTACCGGCAACGTCCCATCATGGAGGTATACTCCACCCTTCAACCCAAAAATCAACGAGTTGGGGGGGTACCGTCGTCCTTCATCAATCTACAAAACATGAATATGATGCAAGATGATGGGTGGGAGAGATGGGGGACGGGTACCTCAGACCCGAGATAAACGAGCCGGGACATGTGGATGGTACGTTGGAAACAAGTCTGGAATGACGTCTCGGTGCGTCGTTTGGCGTAGACGGTTACTGTGAATTTGCTGGCGGATGCGAGGGATAGCGGGTTGGTGGTGCAGGTACAAGGACTTGTGGTTGTGATGATGGATTCGAGGTCAAAGGCGGGCCAGGCTGGGTTCTATCATTGAATTTTTTGAGTTTGGGATTGGGGGAAGGGAAAGGGGGGGAAAGGACGGTTACCATTGAGCCGGAGATGACTTCACTTGCGAAATACGGGCCTGAACAACAGACAGAGTTTAGTATTCCCAGATGAGCCGCATGTTGTCTCATTAACTCACCATGGGCCCCAACCGGCGTCAAAATGTAATACGAGTCCAGCTCATCGTTACTTGACGCCGTTCGGGCTTTCCGGAAATGTGCCAATGTCTTTGTCGGTGGGCGACTACACTGTTCTTCCTCTTCATCGTCGTCTTCATCGGTATAGGCACCTTGATGACGGTGGTGGTTCATCCGCAAATGGCGCGCCCAGAGATATTTCACATGTTTGAGTCGTCGCTAAAAAAATTCCAAAAGCATTAAAGAATGTACACCCACACAGTCAATGAAGGAAAAACCCCCTCTTCTTCTTACTCGTGTTGTTGTTGTTATGAAAGGTTTCACCGGTACCGTTGACCCGCTGCCGTCACCCATCCCAGCATCGTTTCCAACTCTCGCCGCGTTTCTCAAATGTGCAAGATTCCTGAATGAAGTTGTTGTGGTGGTGGGTATATGTTACAATGGAGATGTGTGTGTTGTGGAATGTATCAAGTTAAGTGTGTTTTTTTTTTTGGAAAAAACGGTGATGATCGCTTGGAAATTTTGGCAACTTGGGCAATGACGAGTTTCAGAGTTTTTGGTCAAAGCGGAGATGCTTGCGCGCTTTTTGTCCCAAAATCCCACCCAAAGATCACACATCTTGAGTTTCGAAGGAATAACATACATCCAACCCATCGACAAGAAACATCCCACACACACACAAATGTCAAGCCGAGGATCCACCTTGAAAAAACCTCGGGGAAGTGGAATCACCAAAAAACGTCAACAACGTCGAGTCACCGATTTCAACCGGCAGTCCAAAACTTCTGTCGTAAAGGACAAACAACTCCTCGAGAAACAATCCCCAGAAGATGATTTCCAAATCATCCCATCGACCACCCAAATCTCATCACCCTCTTCAAAGGAAGACAAAGAAGCCGAGTTAAAGGCATTAAAGGAATTACCTACTCACCTCCAATCGGTCCTGTCAGATAAAGAGCTGTTGGTCGATACACTCAAATCGTTTGATCTGGATTACAAGGTACGAACGTAAATGTTTTTAACATGAGAGCAAAAAAAAAAAACAGAAGTGATAAAAATTTGTTATATAGTTTGGACCATGTGTGGGGTTAACCCGACTGGAACGATGGAAGAGGGCAGAAATGCTTGATCTGGATCCGCCAAAAGATATATACCTGCTCTTGACGACCCCGCAAGCGACGCATGATGATGCGTTGCGGGAAGCGTTGTGGCATAAGGAGCTGTAGGAGGAGACCTGTTTGCCTTTTTTTGGTTGGGGAGGTGTTTTGTAAATACTTTTTTGGATTTTTTGAGGGGAGGGGGAAGCGAAACATATCTTTTTTTGGAATATCTGGAACTCATTTCCGTCACACAATTGCTGAGGAATGAACGTGGTGTATATACATGCTCCGAAGCGGAATGCACATACCCAAGTGGTGATGTGCAAGTGCAAGAGACGACAAAACGGGGGTATATATTCAACATCAACCAAACTACTCAAAAAAACATGTACAAAGAAAAAAGAAAAGCGTCGCAAAACGTCCTACATTCGGTTATGGCCACGCATGAGTCTTGACAGCAATATTCAGTGCCTGCATGGCAGATTCATAACTATGCGGTGAACTAAAAAATCCGTGTTACTAAAAATCTTGGGGTGATATGAAGGGGGGAAAGAGACTTACTGATCAAAAAACATGGTTTTCGAAAACGTGAATTCGGAAAATGCCATTTCGACGTCTTCTACTGCATGGATACTGAGTGATTTTGCGAGGGAGGGTTTACTGGATGTTGATGGTGGGGGAGGTAATTGAGGGGTGGTGGGTGAACTGGGGGGCTGGTGTTGGGGAGTTGTTGTTGAGGAAGGGACGGGATCAGTGACTGTGACTTTGGCAGGGTACGCGTTGATCCAATATCTGTATGATAAAAGGGGTTAAGAATATGTAAGAGGAAAGAAAGGGAAAAGTACGTACACAGAACCCGGTGGAAACAATTTCTCAGCCCGCATATCGGCTTTCAGGGTTTTGAGTAGCGCCCAATGCCACAAATCCTCGTCTTCCAGGTACGCCGGTTGATGTTGCCCCGCGGTCTGATTCTTGAATACACCCAGTATACGTCCAATCACGCGTTCGGCCACGCCTTTTTCGTTGCAGAGGTTGACGGCCACGTTGCGGAAATCGCGGATGAGGCCGAGGGAGAGGCAGGGGACTACATCGTGGCCTGTGGGAATGGAGGAGGGTTTGAGAAGGGGGGTTGGTGGGATAGAGTGGGGGGGACTTACGGTTGATGACGGATGTGATGAGGTCTCGACAGTCGGTGGCGAGACCTATCGACATGACAGCAGGTACACCCTATTGTAAAAACATGGATGAGTGGGGGGAATCAATCCCGAGAGAGAGAGAGAGTAGCCACTCACGTAGACAAAACACGAAATTTTCCGAGGCGGTAAACCCACGCTTTCATCCGTAAAAAAACTAGTTTCCCCCGACTCGTCGTCCATATCCCTTCGTGACCAGATGAGGGCCAGGAGGGCAGCCACTCCACCTCCCAAACTGTGCCCCGTCAGGACCAAATCAAATGTGGGGTTGCGGGCCAGTGCTTCAATGACGGCTTCGCGAACGGGGCCTCGGGCGACTTTTTCGGCGGATGCCAGCATCCCTGCGTGAACTTTGCCCGAGAGACCATCTTTTGACGCATAATCTGTGTAATTTCCCGTCAAGTCCTAAATAAGGCAAGTCAGCTAGCAATACAAAGGATCCGACACAAGGTATATACTCACTGTGATCAAATCCGAGAACCCCAGAGTCCCTCGGAGGCTCACGACAACGGATGAGGTCTGGGTATCAATCACCAAATAGTGAACTGGGGCAATCAGAGAGGGAGGATGCAGTGGGGTGGGCTCATGAAACGAAGAGTTGAGGATATGTTCAATGGGCACGTCGGCATGAAAGGCAAAACTCTGATGATTATGATGCGAGTCGCCACCAGCTTCCAACATCATATCTCTAGCTCGCCCAATTCCCAAAATTTTAAGAAAATTGGTCCCGTAGGCCCCGCTGGCGAATCGGACATAGCGTATGATGCGCCGAAAGAGCTCTTGGCGAGGGTTAGAGGCGTTGGCGGTGATTTGCAGTTTTCGGCTACAAAAGGGAGAACAGGGGGGAGCGGGGCTGGCAACGGCTTTGATCATGGAGGTTGGTGGAGACTTGTCGGTGGTTGTAGTAGTGGTTAAATGTCGCGGAGGTTTTTTGTTGTGGATGGATTTAAACATGTTGACCATACGGCCTACTTGTGCCTTATTCAAAGCATGGGAACTCGCGTGAGTTTGTAGTAGTCCTGTCTCGGCGATCTCTGCTGCCGGCGCTAGTCGATCGAATGGTATTTTCCTATGCTGCGCCATCATCCCACTTTTATGTATATCGTCCTTGACGTCAATCACTCGCAACCCACGAGACCGGTCCCCTTCTGGATTAGACATTCGACGTCGATTCATCAGTTCCAAGATGCGGGCTTTACTGGCCATGTCGTGATTTTCGCTGAAAGCATGAACAGGAGCCAAATACGCATCGTCTACCAGGTTCATGCCACCCAAAGAGTCACCCAAAGAGTCACATTTGCATTCAGGATAATGGCAGGGGTCATCCGTACGGACATGTCCTTCAAACAAGGCAGTCAATTTGAGAGATTTGCGCCACCGCTTTCGATTCACGTATTGAAGACAGCAATATGCCTGAAATTTGAACATGGGTAAGACGGGAAACTCCCTCTGTGATTCATAACAGTACCCACCGTTAACGCTTTTGTTATTTGACCAATGGCCGAAATCCGTCCGTACTTGAAATTCCAGCATAATTCATCTTCAGTGCCCTTGATTTCTTTCTTGACCAGACAGATGAATGCCGCCAATGCCTTGGACGTCTCTGTCTCTCCGAAAAGGCCATCAAGCAGCTGGACGAATTCTTCTGCGGCCTACATATTGAAGTATAAACAAACTGGGGTGTTGAGAGAAGCACCGACAAACAATGAACGAACGTGCAGGGAGAATCGAATGCTGGTGGATGCCAGATGGAAGGTGGTGTGGGTTAAAAGCTCGGCCAGGGAAAAGACATTGTGGACTAGATACACTCCTGCAGATGTGTACTTGTCCAACGCCTTGTAAAATGAGAGGCTTGTGCCACTGCGGGAAACATCAGGTTGGAAACGTGCGTGACATTCCATCCATATTTCACACCCATACCTGTTGTCCTTGCCCATTGCCAGCATGTGCACTGTCCTAGCAGATGTCAACGCCGTAATGATGCCACGTCGCGCGATGGCACATGTTGTTGATGCGGACAGTTTTAACGACTCAAAGATGACTTCCACCAAGAGAGAAGATAATCGCAAGCTGATACGGGCACCATGTGAAACTGAGCTTATGATGGAGGCAATCTTGCGATTTATCAGAGGCTGTTGCTGATGATACGATACTTGGGCGGTGTTGTCTTGTAAAGAGCGGCCAATCATTGGCTTGGCCAGCAGCAATTGGGAGGCCAGTACGGATATCACAGGCCCTTGCAGCTCGTCGTCGTTCTGGTCCGCCAGTTGTTGGTCGTCTTCATTTTCATCAGTGGGAAAAGTACAGTCTGCTGCTATGAGCGCGATCTGCGGGCCCCATGAATCGTGCATTCCAGCCTGCGGGAATCTGTGGCGAGATCTGCAACTATCTTTCCCGACGAAACCTGCCCCAGCCGTGGACGCTACCTTGCTATTTGAAGGATTTTAATAGCTGTCCCGGAAATCCAAGGTCAGGCCATAAAGGCCAAGGGGCCCGTCGGCATATGCTATTCTCTCCTGGCTGGCGGGGGGACCCTCGCGTCGTAGGGCCTGGGTCAATTCAAACGCAGCGTGGAGCAGTTTTTTGGTTGTCTTTGAAATCTCAAGGGCAACTTTTGGTTCCCGCCAAACCGTTTAGGAACTCTGGTGTCTGCAGTGCCTTCCTACAGCCGCAAACAGCTTTTACCGTTGAAATCATCTTCAGCGGAGGGCAGATGCATCAAACAGTCGGTTACGCGTGGACCACTGGTGCAAAACTTCAAACGATATATACAAAAAACAACAACAGCAGTCTTTATAACACTTGGTCTGCCGATCCTAAAAATGCTATGTACAGGGTAGATACTATAGTAACCAGTACTACTGAATCGTACTCAGCGACTCCAAGGTCGCCACAAGGTAGTTGACCAGTGCGATATTTTCCGTTCGTAATCCTATTTGGCAAACAACATATCAGCACATTTTACACATCTTAAAAAGCCCGAAGCCTACTTACGTTCCAGTTCCGAGAATACCGCCTTGGTTCCCTCTATATCGCCAATGCCACCTGTCACGACAGACATGGGTCGGTTGGCGATCGACAATACAGAGATCCGCCTATCCTTCGCCGATGTATCCAGTGAAAGACCAGCTTTCGCGACTTTGGTCAATAGCAATTCTCGGACGCTCGAAGTTCTTCGCGGAATTCGTGGGCCTTTGTTGATTGACTCGGGCTTCACTGGCACGTCGTCCGCAGGTGGTGACAAGGGAGGTGAGCTAACATCAGGGATTTGTGAAAGGCTTAGACTGGGAAGATGAGAGATGGGAGAAAGCTCCTCTGCATTTCGAAGCATCTCGATTTCCTCTTGAAGTGCCAGATTCTGCTCCACTAGCTGCTGGAGCTGATCTTCTAGCGATCCTGACCGCATCACATCATTCAGACTCGCAACACTGGCGCGATTTCTCAATGTCGATGCGGGACGGGTCCGAATCTCCTCTTCCAATGTACGTATGATAACAATATGGGCGTGCTTTTCCATATCATGCGCCTTCTTGGCTTCGTTCAACTCTTCCTGTGCCTTATGGACCAGATCGTCAGAATGTGCGAGCTCCTCTGTGAAATATATGAGAACATTATCATAGTTGTATTAGCTTACAACCTCTCTACCTTTCAGCCCTGAGTTCATAGAGGTTAAATGACTTATTTGTGCTGAAGATTGCTCTTCTCCATCGTCAATTTTCTGCCGTAATGAAGCAATGACTGTACTCGCATTCTCCAGTTCCCTCTTTAGACTATCTCGCTCCCGCTCGGTTTGGCTCTGCTGGCGCCGCAGCAATTGCACCTCCTCTTGAAGCTGCTGACAGGCCAAATCTTGCTGATCCTGGTGGTCTCGGAGACGCGTTGTCTCATCCTCCAAATCCCGATATTTCTGTTAAATTTCGCGGTTTAGCTTTCGTAGGCTGGCTGCAAAACAGTGCCAAGTACCTTTCTCCACATTTCCACCTCATCCGTAGCAGTATGTAGGGCTGTAAGTAGATCATCGTCTGCGACCAGCTAGAGAGGTTTCATCAATGTCCAAGACTAGAGAATGCCGCCAAGCGCATCATACCTCGGAGGTTTCTCGATTCCCAGCTTCATGCTCGGAATCGCCTTGATGCGGTACGTCTGTATTGGGAGGAGTGCTTGCTGGAGAAGGGGATAGCGACGCTGCGCGATCCGATTCACCCTCGCTCTGCCTCATGTTTATCCGTCGACGAAAACTTCGCTTCTTGGATGGGATTCTTGGCTTCTGTATTTACATCCCCTATCAGTTTGCTACCCCTTGCTCTTAATGCGTTCGTACTCTACCCGGAAGGATTGCGCTCGTCTTGGTGATCGTAGGTCGTCCGAGGTCATATCCGAGTCGCCAAACCCCATTAACTCTGCGCTACCGCTTTCTGTTGGTTCCGACATTGTCCCTCACCAATCCTTTATACGACCAAAAGAGGGACACTCGACTGGTTTTGATTCTTTGAGTTCCCTTGAAAGTTGTTTAAAATTGCACCTGAGCGACGAGCGTGAAACCCCCCCCAACCGACCAGTAGCGTGCCCCCCAGATAGACCAGCCACGGCTCAGAGATAGTCTGAGCCTCAGTCTCTGACAGTCTGAGCCTGCTATAGAAGAATAATCTCCTTTGGTGAAGGTTGAGATTTTCTACATGAAAGATGCCATAGATGTCATGAAAGTTTCATATTTGACTTTGTTTACAGTTATGATACTTGGAGTTGTTTTTGGAAGATGCAACTTTGAGCATGGTCATCCTCGTTCGTGTAATTAAATGAATGGGATAGAGACGGTATATGATGTGGATACAGACGATTTACTGTCATAACTGTCGAAGGTCAAGCAAAAGATTGGTCAAATACAACTTTTCCCACCGCCTCTGAGCATGAGCAAAAACTATCCTGGGGTGCTTGAGATCTAACGTACCATACAAGTTTCCCAGACACTCCCAAGGGAGGTTCTAGATATACATACTCGAGTCAGGATTGGAGAGAATGTGGCATGCGGCGGTAAGGCATTTGACCAGGAGGAGTGCATAAAAATGAATGTCGCAGGCTTAAAGGATCGAACTTTCCAGCGTCAGCAAGAAAAGAAGTTGAAGGATGCGATGGTGAATCATAAAGCGAGAGCGGAACGACGAGCTCGATATTTCAAAACGAAACTGGCAGACCCATCCCAACTCCTTCGAATCACTGGGACAACTTGTAATTTCCCGTTAACCGTATTCCACCCGTCACCCATCTGATCCCATAATCAGGCAAAGTATATCCCGATGCCCAGCAGTACTATCAAAACGAAAAACAGCAAAACTTGTAAGTGCCACGGATCTCTCATGTTATGTTTGCTGAACGTACTCGCAGGATCAAGTGGCAAGGAGATGCAGAGACATTGGTTGATCGCTTTGATGTCCGCGGGCTGATTGATTTCATACCTTCTCTGCAACCCGGACAGCCAGACTCAAATTCTCATGATGAAGAGATTGGCGAGGAGCTGGAATTTGAGAGATATCGGGATTTGGTAGAAGCAACCCGCCTCCAAGGTATTTGAGGACATGGACACCATCCTAAGCGACGTACTGACATGCCAAAAGTGGAGGAAAGTCACCTACTTTCGAATATTGATGAAAATTGGAATGACTTACTGAAGCGCAAACCTGATAAGCTGCAGTCCACGTAGGTTACCGATCATTGGTTACATGTTGAATCCTACAGGCTGATGCCATACAGTTCCGCAAAGAAAAGCAAGACTATCGGATATGTCTACGACAGTGGCAGAATCTCAGAATCAGACTCGGAACGTGAAGTTAATTGGATCGAAGAAGAAGATCTCATCAATCATCTCGACGAGATGCCAGATAGCGATGTAAAGAAGCTGAATGTCATGGGGAAGGCGTTCGGTATAGACAATTATTTTGAGTTGATGCATGAAGTAAAAGAGGAGGAGACTGTTAGGGAGGAGCAAGAGGAGGTTAGTTTCTTCGGCTGCCGGCATCTCAAGAGGTACAGTACTGAAGCAGGTTATAGGCTAAGCTGGAGCGACGAGCTGTTAGAGGTCGGAAGCGCACAGGCACACGTACTTTGAATCCCCGCGAGCTGAACCTTGCTCCTCTGCGAAGACGCTCAAGTCCTTCTTATGCCCCTTATTCGACGTGAGTTGCGCAAAGTATATACCTTTATCAGTAGCTCATTTATTTATTAGAGATCCAATGCCTGCGGACGCCTACAAAGCATCAGAGGATCCCGTTATAGAAGAACCGGAATCGATTGCGGAGTTTATCACCGAATTCGGTAACGCGGATGAGCATGTAGAAGGGTCGGTACACGATGATTCAAATTCTGCATATACAAGGTCAGTGGCACCTACAGGAAAATATGCTCGAGACAAGGTCCAACTTTTTATGCACACGCAGACATCTCGAGCATTCGCGCAAAACTCCCACATCTTCCATTTCCACCCCTTCCTCGCGTGCCTCCAGCCACGACAAGACTACCACAAAAGCAAAGACAGCCAAATTGACACCACTTGAGCGTCTGAAGGCCAAAGCTCAACAAGCTTTGCAGAAACAAAGTCAGCTATCGATTCGTACGCCATTTTACATGGGCGACTCGTATTTTATGAAAATGCCGATTCTCGGACACTAATGCATGTTTTATTCCCTTGTCACCTTTTGTACCTTCCCATTACACCGATCTTCATCTAGTCCAAGCTGATGAAGCCAAGGAGGATGATAAGGAAGCCAGCAAACTTTTGCAGGAATTGGACCGGAGCAACAATTTCAGCGAGTTGCAAAATCATCTTGGCACCAGGTTCGTGTGCTCTGCTTTTACATAGACGAAATCTGCATGCTCATTGTGCTACTACAGCTCAGGACCGTCCGACAATACAACTGCCACAAAGGACGAGTTTGGTCGGGACCCTAGGGAAGAAATCCGGGGACCTAAGCGGAGCCGTTCCCCGTCTCCCTCAGCTAAGTAAGCTTACAACCCAAAAAATCCACACGAGTGTACGATGTCATTAAACAGGAATGTGCAGTCGCGATCTGCAGGTGATGCCAAAGAGATCAACATCCCGAAGCGCATCTCGGTCTCGGTCTCGCTCCAGATGGCGCTCAGGACATGAGGAGAAGCGAGTGCGTTCGGACAGGAGAAGATCAAGTTCTCGAAGCGCATCTCGTTCTCGGTCTAGACGGCGCTCAGGACACGAGGAGAAGCAAACAAGCTCTGACAGAAAGAGATCAAGATCCCGAAGCGCATGTCGGTCTCGGTCGAGACGGCGCTCAGGACAGGAGGAGAAGCAAATGCGTTCGGACAGGAAAAGATCTAGATCCCGAAGCGCATCTAGATCGCGCTCTCGGTCCAGACCTCGCTCAGGACATGAGGAGAAGCGAATGAGTTCAGACAGGAAAAGATCGAGATCCCGAAGCGCATCTCGCTCTCGATCCAGGCGACGCTCAGGACGTGAGGAGAAGCGAATGCGGTCAGAGAGGAAAAGATCAACATCCCGGAGCGTATCTAGATCGCGCTCACGCTCACGTTCGAGGCACCGCTCGCGAGATCGAAAAGGATCATCAAACAGTAAAAGCTCACGAATGAAGGATAGGCCATCGTATTCGAAAACCAAATCTAGCCGAAGCAGTGACAGAAGATCAAAAAGTCCTCCTAGAACGCATCATCCAAACAGAAGTAGTCGTGCATCATCTCGAAGATCTCGCTCACGCGAGCAGAGTCGTAGCCGCTCCCCATCCGAAAACGACAGGCATACCCATCACTATCGCCGACATGAATCAACCAAGAGCAGCCATCGCCGCAGAGAACGCGTATGAGTCCCGGCTTCCCATACAACCGTTGGTCAAGTAAAAAACCTATAAGTATATACCAATGTATATATGAAAGATGACACTTCCCACCCCTCGGGCCTCGGCCTGCTCAACCCTGTTGCCTATGTGCTTCGTAATAGCCAGGCTCGTATAGCACCTTTGAAGCTAGCAAGTTGCTGCAAATTCTATTTTTGACTTTCGTGTCCCACGTGTCCTACATCCTAAATATGTACAGAGTTCCACCAGAAAGCCGTTCATATTAGCGAGCACACAGTTTTCTGGAGAGGGGCTACCAATAAAAGGACAAGGTTAGACGAACAACCACAAGTTTACGGGAGACCACAACCGTTCTATTCTTCGTGAGCGACGAAGGGTTTGCGAGAAACTAGATTGTGGAGAGCTCAGAGCCCTGCAAACATTGGACACCTGGACACCCAGACATCCACGGGGTTCACTTGGCATACCCTCCCATACTCTTCCCCAACCAAGAAGAAGCATTGTTTTTTGGTTGTTGGGCGTTCAGCAGCCAGTGCAAGAAACAGCCATCCCCAGTTCCACGCGACAAAGTGCCAACAAGTTTCAGGATTGGTATTCCATTCAGCCGAACGTTGGAAGCGGGACCTTGACAAAGGAAATACCAACGAAACGCCAACGCTCCTTCTCTGTGATTTACACAATTCAAAACACTTTTGTTGGAAGTGGTTGCTTTTAGTTTAGGACGGCCTCTTGCTTGTGTGAATGGATAGTGCGGCAGCTGGACGACCAGGTTCGGCTGGTTCGACATCAAGTCCAGGCAGCGCTCGGCCGCCAGGGGACCAGGGCAGTTCGGATGATCTGAGAGGTTCAAGACGAAATCGACACTTGCGCGAGCCCAAAATGAACGCAGGAGGAAACTACCAGCCATCAGGATTGGCCCGAGCTGCTTTTATCGCTGCCCAGAATGGTTTACCGTTGGGAAATGCTCAAGCGAACGACCGACGATACTCTGTTGCGGCGTTATGGTCGATGGCGGCGGAAAATGATGTAGAAGTCGATGATGAACTGACAAAAGCTCAGCGACGCTTACGAGAGTTGAAAACACGAATTTCAGCTCAATCCAAAAAGAATTTCTTGCTCGAACGAGATGTACGATACTTGGACAGTCGAATTGCCCTATTGATTCAGAATCGGATGGCGCTGGATGAGCAGCAAGAAGTTGCGAGCCATTTGGAAGAAATTGACACTTCGGAAGGATTTCTACCCGATGACCGCAAGCGACAGTTGTATGGAAATCTGTTTTTCCTCCTACAGTCGGAACCAAAACATATTGCAACCCTGGCCCGACTGGTTACACTGTCGGAAATTGACACACTGCTCCAGACAGTCATGTTCACCATCTATGGAAATCAGTATGATTCCCGTGAAGAATATCTCCTTCTTTCTATGTTCCAAAACGTGCTTGCAGCACAGTTCGAAAGTGCTACGGAATTCGGCAGTCTGCTCCGAGCAAACACCCCGGTGTCACGTATGATGACAACTTACACACGACGTGGACCAGGGCAAACGTATCTCAAGCATGTGCTTTCCGAGCGGATAAATAACTTGATCGAACATCAAAACCTGGATTTGGAGATTAATCCCCTGAAAGTGTACGAGCAAATGATTACCGATATTGAGACCGCTACAAATGAACCGTGTGACTTGCCACGAGGAATATCGCAGGACGATGCCCAGCAGAACTCGGACGTGCAGGCCATTATTGCGCCTAGACTGGTTACTCTCATGGAGATTACAGAGTCATTTTTGACGACAATTATCGCATCATTGGATCAAGTCCCGTATGGTATTCGGTGGATATGCAAGCAGATCCGCTCTTTGACCAAGGTATGTCTCTTGTCACTTTTACGCCTCGTCAAACATTTTGTCTTGACACTGGGGTTCTTGTAGCGAAAGTACCCTGAGGCAACCGAATTCAACATATGCTCTCTCATCGGAGGTTTCTTCTTCTTGCGATTTGTAAATCCCGCGATCGTAACCCCCCAAGCCTACATGCTGGTCGACAGCAATCCAAAAAAGAACCCGCGACGGACGTCAACGCTAGTAGCCAAACTCCTCCAAAACTTGGCCAACAAGCCAACCTACTCCAAGGAAGGCTACATGCTGAGCTTGAATCCTTTTGTGGAGCAAAACAAGCAGCGCATCAACCGATTTTTGAATGAACTGTGTGAAGTGGGTGATTTTTATGAGGCACTGGAGATGGATCAGTATATTGCCCTATCCAAGAAAGACATTCAGCTAAATATTACCTTGAACGAAATTTACAATACCCACGCTTTATTGCTTCAGCATCGTGATGTCCTTGCGCCGAGCGAAAAGCATCATCTGCGTATTTGTCTTAATGATCTGAGTGGACCTGCACCTGCTCAAGTGCCGCGAGCCGAGAATAAAGCCATCATCCTTCCACTGTTCTCGCGGTGGGAGCAGCCCATTACTGATATTCCTTCCGCCATGGCCGATAGCGAGCTCACCCAAGGAGATATTCTCTACATGGACACGAAAGCCCTCTATGTGCAGATTTTGCGAACCATGCCGGCATTAGCAGCAGCCACTGTCAATCTCTCTCCGAATGCCCCAGCCATCAATCTCCCCCGTGCAGCAGAAACCGCGGCCACTTCGCGAGATCCCACCCTGGTGAAAAAAGGCATCAAGGTCCGGGAGATGCTCCGACAATTGGAAGAAATGCAAGTTGTCGATCGGGAGGATGGACATGCACTCATGTGCGAGGAAGTCCGGCAGGAGCTCGTCCACCTCGGAAATTTGCGCGACAAAGTGGACAAGGAAATTCAAAGCTTGGAAATTGTGTACAAGACAATTTTGGACCACAATAACTATCTGCGCAGTCAGCTCGAGAGTTACAAGGCCTACCTGCAGAATGTCCGTATTCAGAGCGGCTTAGTCAACCCCAAAAGCTCCAAAGGGCAGGCTCAAGGACCCTACAAGTTTAGCCACTCCCAATTGGAAAAGGACGGCATCATTGTCGAAAGCAATGTTCCCGAAAATCGAAGATCCAACATTTTCTTCAACATTACGTCTCCTGTCCCCGGAACGTTTATTATTGCACTGCACTACAAGGGCCGCGAGAAGGCTATTCTGGAGATGGATCTCAAGCTGGACGATCTGTTGGAAAAGCAACAAATGGGAGTACAGCTTCTTGATCTGGAATATGTGCAGCTGAGCGTCAATCGGATCCTCTCACTCCTGAACAAGACGTTCTTGAAGCGATAGTGTAGAATTCCTTTGAGGGATCAAGACAAATCTCAAATCTTTGGTTGGGCCGTCTTGGAAGAAGCAAGCAAGGAGCGCCAAGGCACTTGAGTTCGACTTGCGGGCGCCGGCCGAAAATGTGCCTTTTCTTCCTGGGAACCTATTCTGCCAAAGAGAGGATACGTATCAGTTACTCACCTGCAATCAATCTTTGCATTTCTGCAAACCTCCCCCTATTCGGACAAATTTACCCTGTTTCACTCTGGTTTTAATTTTCATTTTACTTTTTGAATTATGAGCAAGATGCTGACGCCGTTTCTTTCAACCCATATACTAACGATCCGCCTCGCGTGACAGTCTTTTGTGTTGTAATGTGTACTGCGGGTTCGCAGCGTCTGGACCATAGGTCTGACTAACCCATATATAAAATCGAATCTTGATCCACGAGTCTTTTCCGTCTTCGAAATGAAATATCCTGCCTCACTGACCGACTTTTTTTGAGCGAATGAGAACCGATCGATTGTATGAGGACGACGAACGAGACGAAACGAACATCCGGAAATGAGAGTTGTGTATATTCAATGGAAATTACGGGGCCCGAGAGAGGATATGTATATAAAGGAGGTGTGGGCTCAAGGATGAGACTTGCAATCTTCAAGACTTCTCAAGCTCCCATGCACTGTTCGTCGAGAATTGCTTGGGTGCTTCAATCTCGCACTATAAAACCCCAAACATTAGATTTTGAAGGTAAACGAGAAAACAAATCGTCTCTAACCATCTGGAAGTTAACGTTCCCCGTCAACCGACTGTCCCGCTCCATCATACGTCTATCCCATCGATCAACGCTCCATCGTTTTGGCTGTGCATAAATCCCAGTTAGCATCGTTACATTCTTTGTAAAATCTTCAAAATCTCAACATACCTTGCCGTAATTCTCATATGCCTGATACTTTTTGACGCCCCATCGCATCGTAACGCCCAGACCGCCGATACAGAGAAGAGCAAAGAGGGGCTCGATTGGCAGGAGCCAGCGTTGGCGAGCGGTAGCTGCCATAGTTGTTTTGTGATTGGAGTTGAAAGTGCCAAAGAGGTGCAAACGCATTTTGGTAATTTCGGCCAGATGGTGAATGTCAACACGTGACTTGCAACTCTGATTTTGGGCTGCTTGGTTTTCGCAAATTCCCACACTGGAGGGAGCCGTCGACTGACTGGACTTTCAATAAACAGGGAAAATGTACCGACTAGATGACCGTAACAGTGTTGTATAAAAGTCTAAGCACAAACAAATAAGGATACTCCGCATAGATATAAAAGAAATTAAAGAGTGACAGTCTCTGCCGTAGCCGCTACAACCCGTTTAGGTGACGCTCCAATCCCAAATGTCCGCCTAGCCCACAATAAACAGTCCAAAGCCCAGATTTTCACCCCAACTTTCCAAAACTGCCACGTGCTCTCCCAGTATCGCCTCTCGCTCCATACGGGCCGAATCTGTCCATTCTGGATATGCTCTTCCACCATCTTCCTAATCGTCTCCCGTTTGATAGCCAGTTGACAGTACCAGCCCATAGTCGAGACGGTGCGAAGCATGTGATCTGTAGCGCCAGCTCCCGAGACGCCTAATGCCTCGTCAACGGCACGGAGGAGGTCGTTGGTTTTCAAGAGGAGGAGGAGTTCGCGGGGGAGTTTGGAGAGAATATCTGCGATGGCCAGGAAAAATTTACCGGTTTCGGCCTTTTTCTTGATGACTTCGTACTCGTGAGCAGTACGAGCTTGTGCGATCCCACCTTTGTCGGTGGAAATGACGTCCCAGCTTCGTCCCGTGAGCATTGACGCAAATAGGCGGTGGTAGTCAATATCGCTATCGGAGGTAGTCTTGACTGCATCTTCGGGAACGTGGGTGAATAAGCGGTAGCTGTGAAGGAGGATTCCTGCCTCGTCACCGGCCAAAATAGAAGACCAGAGATGGGCATAGTCGAGGCGGAACTCAGAAGTCAGCTGCCGGTAAAGCCCATGATCCAGCAACACAATTTCAAAGTTGCGCGGATTGGCAGTAAACCATGAAAGGATTGGGATTCTAGATATCCATGAGCGCGCATAGGGTCTGACAAACACGTTGCCCGCTAGAAATACACATTAGTTACTGAACTTGCCACTTTTCAATATTGAAAGTAACTCACGATGGGGATCGCAATGTACAAATCCGTGCAAAAAGATCATTTCAGAGTATACTGTGGATAGCTCTGCCGAGACCTCTTGAGGATTTATTCCATGGCTCTTCATATAGTTGAGGTCATCAATCTTCCCTCCATTCGCAACTGTAACAAAGAGATTTTTTTTTGTTAGTATGGCCTCAAAATCCGATTCACTTCACTCCCCATGAAATGCCTTGCTCCTCGACCCGAGCGTAGATCCATTTTAACCAACTCGAAAAAATCTCCGCTCTCGCTTGCACTCGGGCTCGTCGTATTGCTACACTCTCTTCTAAATCGTAGTCCTCCCCTCCGCCTCTCGGGCTTCGCCAGTATCCTACTCATTTTGCGTTTTCGCTGCCTCTCGCAATCTTGCTTTGCAAAACTGTTCCTCGCCCGCCGTCAAAATGTCTGAGCCACGGGAGCGTAACTTACATTCCATAATCAAAAGTCGTCGATTGGACCAGTACACGCGCGGAATGCGCAGTATCGAGCTGTCGGCGAAAAAGTCGCGAATTTTATCGGCATTCTGTGCTTCATGGACAAAATCGAGCTCTTGAGGCAAGCTCTGTTGCATTTCTTCGGCCAACCAAGCAAATTCAAATTCCGGGAAAATGCGTTTGGCAAGGCGGACGACAGTCACAGTAGAAGCAATATCGACCGGCGCGTATTCGTCCAAATAAGGATGCTGGACTTTGACTGCAACTTCTTCGCCCGTCAACAGCTTTGCGCGATGAACTTGGGCCAGAGAGGCCACGCCAAGAGGGACAGGATCGAATTCCAAAAAGACATCCGAGATTTTGCAGTTGAGGTCAGTTTGAAAGAGTTGTTCTATATCTTTCAAGGGGGTCGGAGGACAGCGATCCTGCAGCGGCTTCATGGTTTCGGTGTATTCTGGAGGCAGGAGAAACACCATAGCAGCAATGTGTTGACCCTGTGATCGATTGGACAGTTAAGTACTCAAGGAAAAGGGGCAGGGTATGAGTGATGCAATTTCATACCAGCTTAATGTATATACCCTGGTTGGCCTTGCAAAGCTCGAGAAGTCGCTCGGCGGATCGCTTGTGGCAGGCATTTTTAGTCTCATCGTAGCGTTCCTGCCCAATGTCGTCAGGGCCCCGTCTGAGAGACAACTTGTAGTCGATTCCGATGAGGATGGCGGCTTTGGCCGTTCGACAGCTGCGCACCAGAGCCAAGTACTGATGATCCAGTTCCTCGGCGTTGTTTAGGATGAGGCCGCCTGCCAGTCCACCTGAGAGCGCTAGGAGACTGAATAGGACTAATCGTCTGCGTCTGGTAGGTGGTTGAGTAAGTGGTGGGGGATGATGAGGATGTGAGCGCCTAGATCGTCCCCAGGCATGCCATGAGAGTCCTCGACGGATATCCAGTGCTGGAAGTTGCTGGTGCCCTGTGTTGTTGCGAGCAGTTTGAAGGTGATGCCCCAAGATCCCTCTCCGGATCCCAATGGTGGCTAGAGCATGTCTCGCGCTCATCGCTCCTGCTCCGTCCGTCCGAGATCCCTCTAAGATGCTCAAGCCTGAAGTTTCAATCACATTCGCAGTTTCTGAGTTGTTTCTTCGATGAATATCTGGCGTTACACAAGACTCCGTCACAAAATTTTGAGACTTCAAAAAATCTCAATTTCCGAAGACTCAGCGTTGAAAACCATCTTTTGACAAGGATCTAGTTACTGTAATCACAGTTGAACGACTTGTCATGCAAGTTCTGCAATGTACATAGTGTGCGCGGTTTTCTGATATAAGTCAAAGACTGGAAACAACGGCCCGTTTGCAGGGCCATTAAAAACACGTTGTTGCGTTCACTCTGATCTCGGAATCTGGAGGGAAACATGCGTTCAAGTGGCAAGGCAAAGACCAGGAGCTACCGCAAAAAGCCAGCGTCAGACGAGGAATCTGCCGAAGATGTGGAGAAATCGATATCGGAGCCTGTAACGTCGACCGAAACATCCACGCCAGCTTTGACCAGCGATGAACAAACGGACATCGCGGAACTGACGACGCAACATTTCAAAAGGAAGTTGGAAGTCGAGACCTCAGCCATCTATGGGAGAGGCATTTATGCCAAGGAATCGATCAGTGCAGGTATTCCAGCCTCGTTAGTAGCGTCTCGCTATACCAAAAATCTAAAAACACATTAGGATCCGAACTGATCCGAGAGGATCCCTACGTCAAAGTAGTCGATGATCAGCATATCGAAACCCACTGCAGTCAGTGCATGCGTGCAGCATCTCCGTTACGATGCTCTCAGTGTGCATTTGTTCGTTACTGTTCACAGGTAACGCTTTAAATGCCAAAACTCTCATGTTAGCTGACTCAATGCACCAAAAGGCTTGTCAAAAGAAGGACTGGTGGATTCATAAACAGGAATGTGCGGCTTCTAAGCGCATTAATCCCAAGCTTGCCACAACTGTAATCCGCGTCATGGCTCGATTGATTTGGAAGCAACATCTCAAACCTGA
Source organism: Phlyctochytrium arcticum (assembly GCA_025602905.1). Lineage (NCBI taxonomy): Eukaryota > Fungi > Chytridiomycota > Chytridiomycetes > Chytridiales > Chytridiaceae > Phlyctochytrium > Phlyctochytrium arcticum. Next base: position 107,104 of record JAHLKI010000022.1, on the reverse strand, counting down.
AACAGTGAGAACTTGCGATGTGTGCGAATCGCCTGATGGGCTAAACTCACGATTTGTACTAGGCCAAAGCAGTCAAGCAGTTACAATCACGTAATGCACCTGTATACTGCTTGCATATGTCTAAACTCACACTCTCGTATGGGTAGATCGCGCAAACATTAGTGACGAGCGATACGCCAAATTTGAGGAAATGACCATTCTAGTGTATGGTCTGGTTGGGCCGATCGTCGAACGGAAGGAAATCACAGAACTATTTTGCATGGTAATCATCATCGCCAGCACTGCCGGAATGAAAGGGCCTAAACTTGCGTTGTAGTTTAGTTGCAACAGTATTTCCATATGCGATGGAGAGCTAGTCAACATTGGTATGTTTAACGATAATTGCTGGACTGGCTACATCCTTTGACCTAAACCACACTTCAGGTGTCGGTGTTTTCCCAACCCTATCCTTGATCAATCATTCTTGTGATCCCAACGCTGCCATAATCGTTGACGGAGATGTAGCATCATTACGGAGCATCAAGAATATATCATCAGGCGAGCAGGTTTGCCCGAATTTGAACGTAATTCACCCAATCATAGTACTCAAGGTCCTCTCTCATAGATATTTCAAAGTTATATTGAAGTTGCAGAACCAAGATATGTGCGCCGAACCGAACTGAAAGATCGGTATTACTTCTCTTGCGAATGTGGAGCTTGTCAAAAAGTACGCAACTTTGACAGTTTGAAATCATCCTTGGCTCAAAAAAGGTGCGCAGGACAACGAACATCGAACGGGGTACTGGTGTGTCAAGCCAGACTGTGGGGGAATTATCGAAATCCCGGGTATGGCTCATTTACCGAACATAAAATGATGATGAGGCTCATTAGGTACTCATAGAGGGCCCAACGAACCTTGAATGCCCCAAACATGGCATGTTGACCAATGAGGAAAGCGGCAAGTTGGTCGAACAGATCAAGGAATGTTTTTCTCGCTATCGCGCTGTTGCCGATATTAAATGTAAGCCGATTGCAATACTCTTGAACATTTACTCATACCCGGTTATTAGCTCCTCCCAGCGCGTTGAAACCCGCACAGAAATGCTTGGCGTTCCAAAAAACGATCATGGCTCCCGGCAACGTCGAATTACTCCGCACCAAACGCCTCATCCTGGATTCCGCGCTAGCAGTGCAGGACTGGACACTAGCATATGCTACCTGCCAAGACCTGCTCGCGTCGCTCAGTGAAATCTACTCTTCGCATCATCCCCAACTCGCCATTCAGAGTTATATGCTGTACCGATTGGCCGAGTGGGCGTTTCCCACTGATCAGGAGTTGTTGTTGACGTTGATTGGGAAGGCGGTAGACCTGTTACGCGTCTCGCATGGGGAACGGCAACCACTCGCTGTTGAGGCTGCAGAAGCGTTGAGGAATCGGCAATTAGTTGCGCAAACCGCGGGGCTTAAGGTAACATAAGGGTGATGGTGTATAAGGTACACGCTTTTTCAGACGAAGGAAGTATCTTTGTAATGCAGCGGGTGGTATGTAGGACTGTAGAGTAGGCCGGGGCGTTATTTTAGCACGGAACTTTTGCTGAACAGCGCGTGTCGGGGGTTTCATGATTGACAGGAACGTTTTTTTGCATTTTTTTCCCACGCGAGCATAGAGTGGCTGGTTGACATGGTAAACGAATCGATGCCACAAAGTCCGTCCAGATCCATGCTACGAAAATTGCAGACTTGCCATCAGACAGCACCGGCAGCCCCGTTGCGCAGTCATGGTTATCGGGTCTGTATACGCGTCTAGAGCACAATGGTGAAATTCTGAGGCAATGTCCGTGATCGTCTTGTAACTAAATAAGTATATATACACGTGCGAAATAATCTTTGGGGCAGAATTCATGGCTCATTCCCCAAGTTTCTGCACCACTTGACCACAGCTTCATAAATCAAAAAGTTGATGGAATGTACAGGAAAACTTCGCAGGAGTTGCGGTCCAATGCCGCTATAAAAGCCACGAAGACCCCGCTTACTCCATCGTGACTTAACAAATTGGAGAGCAGTGTCGTACTTGGGTGTTCCGTTCAGTGCTTCACGTTGTAAAACAGACTTCGTGCTAGCGAGAGAGAAAGAGAGAGAGTCTTTTGTTACGGCTTCTGGATGATAGTGGTGCGGCGCCAAACTACTCACATGTCAATGGGGAAGAGGACAATCCAGGATAAGCTGCCGGCCATCCCGCCCGATAGCATGTGGAGAAGAGGTCCAGCCTCTGATCCGGTGGGTGTTAAGAGATACTTGCAAGTTTCATAGCCGCAAAAGTACATGCTGGTTCCGATTGCATCACGCAATAAATGCATCGAGTACCTATAGTCAGGTAAGTACGTATAAAACGGGTGGAGCTGATGAAGGACAATTTTTACCCAGAGTAAAGTCCTGATGGACCTTTTACTTTGACGATGTACCGTGCCCATTGCCACGAGCTCCTCGACTTGGGCACGGTCTCGGGGGCTGTTGCACTGCGTGATGAATCGGGAGTCAAGGCAAAGTTGACGGGGAGTGGTGGGATTTTCTTCACAGAAGATACTGATTTGGATGTCTCTGCCGCGGATTCGGCAACGGTACTTGCGGCACGAACGGCATTGGCTGTGGCACTTGCCATCGCACCTGCGCCTTCACCTAGGGAGGCCGCGGCTGCGGGTGTAGAATGGACTGCTTCTTCCATGAGGTGCGCTGCTAGTTTAACATCATTGGTAGCTACCATGCGCTCCAACTGCTTTTGCAACTACAATCACACGTTCATTTCCGCTGTGAGTGTGCAAATAATGTAGTCAACAGCGGGAAACCCTCACCTTGATAAAGTCAATGGGAGCATTCAAGGTCGCAATGACGCTTCCTGCTATCGCTCCAGAAACGGAGCTCGATATAATCAACTTGGAAAGCGGGTCCGAATCTGCTGGTAGCATGGCAGAAACCTGCTGCTTCCCACTATTGTACAGTGAGAATGAGAGAGATCGGAGGACCGAGATGGATGCGACAACCGGGACCACACCCCGATAGAATCCGGCAATGCCTTCATTCGTATACGTGGACCGGACGCAATCGAGTGTGGAGCTGAACCTAAATACTTGCATCCGGGTTTTGATCGAGTCAAACTGATGCATGCCGATATAAACAAGGAGATGAATATGCGTGTTTGTTTACAATCCACCATAAACGATCACACATTACCGGATAACCGCATACCACGGAAGTGATTGCGGCACATGTAGCTGCGATCGTAACCGCATTGCTGTTTGCAAGGGACGTCAATTGCCCGGGCAGGCGATTGATGTCAATATTGGATGATATGCTGGCAAGATATATTGAAGAGGGAAGACTGACGGAGGAGTGTGCCGTGGACGGAACAAGGCTACGGTGGATTTCGGGATTGGGAGAAGATGATTGAGGCTGCTTTGAAAGGTGGTAGACGGTGCTTTCGGCTTCTGAGCGCGAGAAGCCCATAGTGCGCTCAGAACAACAACCAGGATGTAGGATTCAAAACACGAGCGAGGAAGGTATAACGCGAACAGCTCCTATCCTGCAGGTCCGTTTCTTCCGAGGTATAGTAATATGGTTGGAGAGTAGTTCTGTTCTTGTTTCTCTGTATGGAAAGAGGAAAAACTTGGAAATTGCCGCGGAAGTTCCCTGGCGGCGTGAGTCAGCCAGTCGAAATCTCTCAATCAAATCAATCTCCGACGTCGTTCGGAACGGCAGGCAGACCACTCGGAATATTATCTCGCCAGTATCAATTGAACAACATCTTTCAAAGTCCGTGATGATCCTCCGGAATACCAGAAAACAAGCTTGGACGCACTGGGGTCCACGGACGTTTTTATCAGAGCCTTGTCACCATCAGCTACGATCGAAATGTTCGACAGCAACGCCTGCCCGGGTGCGGTTCGCACCGAGTCCCACTGGATATCTGCATCTCGGCGGCTTGAGAACAGCTCTGTTCAACTATCTCATTGCCCGAAAAACCGGTGGTCAAAATATTCTTCGGATTGAAGACACAGATCAGGTAGGCTGCTCTTATTGCAAAACCATCTCTTATGCGGTACTTACGTAGCGAAGGCGCGCACAGTTGAAGGAGCGGTAGATCATCTGCAAGGAATGCTGAAATGGACAGGCCTGCAATTTGATGAGGGGCCAGGTGTTGGCGGTAATTGTGGTCCGTACGTACAGGTTTGGCATCTTTGTTTATATTCCTTGGAACTGGGCGCTCATGCAGCAAAATCTTAGTCTGATCGATCCGAGATATACCAAGAAAAAGTGCAGGAACTGTTGAAAGTAAGCAATGTCATTCATATCAGGTTGGCCTGTGGTTGACTGGTGATGTGTCTAGAATGGGCACGCATATCGGTGTTTTTGTACGAGCGAGCGATTAGAAAAAGTCCGTGAGATGGCCAAAAAGTCAAAGCGGACCATAGGTTACGATCGGCATTGCCTTCATCTGCAGGAAGAAGACATTAAAAAGAATCTGGAATCCGGCGTACCATTTACAGTTCGCCTGAAGGTGGGGCATTACAAATCTTCCTCATTGATCAATCAGACTCTTAACCTGAAACAGGTTCCCGAGGGACGGACGAAACACGTCGATTTGGTGCATGGGGAAGTGAGCTTTAATCACCGCTCAATTGATGACGCCATTATCATGAAGTCCACCGGACTGCCTACATATCACTTGGCCAACGTCGTGGACGATCACGCGATGGGTGTAACTCATGTACTACGGGGAGAGGTGCGTAGAGACTATGAGTATGCACAAGATCCCGCGCTCATTCTGTAAAAAAAAGGAATGGCTCTCTTCTACCCCAAAACATCTGTTGCTTTACAAGGCCTTCGCATGGGAACCACCATCATTTGCCCACTTACCCCTATTGGTGAACAAAAACGGCAGCAAACTATCCAAACGTCAAGGCGATGTTCACATCGAATCACTTAAGGTACAAAGAAGCTGAATGATGACGGATAATTTCTGTGGCTGATGTTCTCGCGAAGGAGAAGGGATACTTGCCAGAAGCATTGCTCAACTTTGTAGCGTTTCTTGGATGGGGACCAGGCACCACCAAAGAGTTTTACACGTTGCCAGAACTCGTGGAAGATGTATGTTGCCATCGCAATATCGAGAACATGCCGCGATGTGACGCTTTCATTCAACTAGTTCAAGCTTGAGAATGTCAACAAGTCGGCAACAATCGTCTCTTATGACAAGCTAAACCACCTGAACAAACTTCACATTGCGCGCCGGTTGAGCGACCCGGCAATGCGAGAGGAGTTAGTGTCCCATCTTACGACATCTATTCGTGCAGAGCTCTCATCGTAAGAGGCAATCTTTGACGAAAAGTGTTCAATATTACTGAGTTATTCTACAGGAGGATGGATGAGCAGGCCAAAGCACTAACGATGGATCAGGAATACATGATCCGAGTGGTAATGGCCATCAAAGTACGTTGCCCGCTAACCGCCTACTAGCATATAGCTGACCTATTGATTAGGAGCGGATACGATTACTGACGGAAGCGCCAAAGTTTGCGGCACCATTTTTTGTATCTCCTGATTTTGCGTCGGATGAAACCCGGGAATGGAAAGAGAAGCTGAACATGGAGGAAACAGGTGAGCTACATACGTTCGGAATTCTAGTATGGCGAACTAACCCCCGGTGCAGCTAAAATTGTGCAACTATTGCAGCAAAAGTTGGACGTTATAAGCGACTGGACAGCTGATGCGATTAGGACTTCATTGAATGAAATAGCACAAGAACTGAACATGGACTTCATGCAGGTCATGAAAAACCTCCGCTACGCAATTACTGGTTCAAAGGTGGGTATCATACCTCACAACTCCCCAAATCACGGGACGACTCATATTGGCTAACTAAGGTCGGGGTTGACATGATTTCTATTATACATTTATTGGGCAAAAATCGAACCAGGGAGCGAGTAGAGCTTTTCGCAAGCGGCCCATAATGCGTTGCTCGTATCAGCTCTAGTTCATGTTAATGAATACATACTTACAAGTCTACGGATAGATACATCTACCGCTATATGGCATTTGCTGGAATCGCTTTAGACATTACGATATGACGTCTTATGATTGTCGTGGGTGGCAAGGCGGGCGGTGTAGGAACCATGCCGGAGGTAAAGTGAATAGTTTTGGTTGATGGGATTCGGTTGCGGATTGAGGGTGGGTGATCAATGGGTTCCAATTTATGCGGTTTTCCTCCCGTTGAGGTGGGAATCAAAGGATTCAGCCTGGGTATCTTTAGTGGCAAATCTTTCGGGATCCATACTGCGCAAAGCTGCTTGCATAATTCCGAGACTGCTTCTGAGAGGGGCAGGTGATTGTTGGATAGTTGCTGTTGTTGCAAGTGAGCGAGAAGATCTCCCGCATCTACGTTTTTTTGATTAGCATACAAAGAACATGAAACGCTCTTGTTGCATACCCTCCGAGATGAACACGTCAATATCCTCTCTCCAGTGACCCACATCCTCCATGATAGACGCGCCATTGCTGCGCTGATTCACGTCAAAAGATGAACGTGTGGGGGACCGTATCTGTGCTGGTCGAGCTCCCACTCGCACTGCAAGTGCTGAACGAGGTCGCTGAAGGACTTTTTCTCGCGAACGTGCAAAGCCGGCTAATAGAGTGGAAACGTACGCGAGGGCGTCAACCACAATAGAATCTAGGGTACTCGATGGCTTTGGCTTTGGTTCATATATCTGCTTTTCAGATTGATGAGGAATGTGTACGTCGATTCCTGGTTTTTTCAAAGGGGCTAATCCATTCACTATACATGGCATGCGATCCTTTTCAGGAAGCCATGGTGGGTTTGAGGCGATGGCCACAGCGTCCTTCACGGCAAACCAGAGCGCTGGATCTTGCAAGATCTTTTGAAGCGATCTTTGCGCAGCCTTGACAACTGAAACAAACAGCGCAGGTTCTTGCAGATTTTCCAGAAACCCGACTGTTAGAAGTAATAAGCGAATGCTTTTACTCGTTGTAGATTTTTGACAAGTGGTGGTTGTCGAAGTAGGTCGCTTCTGCAGTGTTTCGTCCATTACATCCGCTTGACCCCGGACGGCGGTCAAAACACAAAATTTCGATAAAATTTTGACGGCGAGTTCCAAGCCGGTAGCACATTGTTCTATCGAGGCTGACGGCAATGTCCCTTTCTGCTCAGATAGTCCATAATCTGACTCCAGCATGCTCCGCATTCGAGCTGAACACTCTCCCTTTTGTAAAGTCGAGATTCGCGTCAGCACGTAGGCTGCAGATGTCATAAGCTCGTCAATGTTTCCCATGTAGAAAACAGTTATTTCGGCGTCGAGGCTATACAACAGAGTTCTCCATTCAGCTTCCGCGCCCTGTGCGCACCACTGTAATCTCTGAATTAATGTTGATATGGATGAAGTGACATCGGGCGACCCAGACCCTACCGAGCTTTTCAAGTAGTAGTACACGTCGGCGAAATGCTGCGCCAGGAAGCGTGCACTTGGATTGCGCATCCCCGACCTGGGCACCTGGGTAATGAGTAGATGACATGCGCAGTACGCCACCATGAACTCACCACGATTTACGAAATGATGCTATTTCCATAACGTTCTTGAACCATTCACGGACTCTTTCGGGATCTCGAGCGATTGCTGGTATAGATGAACTTCCTTTCGCAAGATCCTGATCGCTCGCGGTAAGTAATGATTGGACAGTATCGGCACCGGCTTCCGTTTCGCATTGAGAACTTTTCCGAGGGACTATGTTGTGCAGGATATAAAAGAATGTGGCACAAACAAGTCGCTGAGAAGTCGAACTGTTGTAGTAAAGGTCAGTAGTGCTCGTTTCTAGTCAAATGATGGTGGCCCACCTAAAGTTGCGGAACGAACGGGCAAAGTGAAAGTAGAATTGCTTTTGGACGTCGTAGGACTGGATATAAGCTATGCCGGCATAAGAGACAACCTCTCTTGCTGTGTCCCAAAGAATGCGTCCAAACAAGTTCTCCACTGACCTGGACAGTAGCTTAATACAGGGCGGAATAATGGCCACCATATTTCTCACTTACGGTTCTTGCATTATACCCGTCGCAAGCTGTAATTCAGCTAGTTTCAGTCCTCCAGTCTCACAGGAAATCAGGACATCCGTAACCGCAGTTGCAATCATGAATCGAGATGGCATGTATCGGCTGTCGACATTCGAGGATGCAAAAAATAGATCACGAAGAATCACAATTATCCTTTCTAGAATGGTGGCTCGGTGGTTTGACAATATTCTTATGTTCCGCTAAGATTCAAATTCAGGAGGATTGCACGGTTTGCTGAAAGATATAAGAATCGAACCTTTCGCTGAGTAGTTTCCTCCGCCGGTTCTTCGGGGCGATAGGAGATGAGAAGGTTCAAAAACTCCAAAATATATAAGACAGACTGAAACCAGTGAGTCTAAGCTTTTGCGGAGAGGCAAGCATGTAACCTGGCACCCACCTTTGAATGCTCCTCATTGGACAACAAATCACAAGGAGAGGCGTTGGAGATACTGAGGTACGGAGCGAGCATTTCAAGGATATCCAGCTCCCTTTGGACGAGAATGTATCGCTTTACATGAGGATTGTGGCATCTGTGTTGGGAGGTTCTTCACTTATTTTCACCCACGACTTTCACTCCCAGCAGCAGCATACCTTCGCACCAACAGAACCAGAATGTTTCTCCGCTCTTCAAATCTGGCGCAATCAAGTTCCTCCAAAAGATCAAGTACTTCGCCAAGATCGTGCTGTATTCGCTCGCTTAAATCCTCACTCATAGCACCTTTCTTGCTGCATAAAGCAGGCTTAAAACAGATGGACAGTCTAGTTTTACTATTAGGGTTGAAAACTCCGATTCCTGCGCCACAGAATGTCATCAGGAATTGCGCATCCACGGCTCCGACTTTCAAGCTTATTCTCTTTAACTCAGACTGTAATTGCTATTCCCTTGCTGGAAATTAAAGGGTCTTCAATGCCTCCTCCCACCTTCTGTCAAGTGCAAGTTATACAACAAAAGTTCCAGTCCAAATAAAAACCTGATTCCAGCATCTCAAACATTTTGACCACCGTACGTTTGTCCTAGTTGGTGTTGACATGACCCGTCCCGTAGCAAGGGAGGATGTCTCCTGTAGTGAAAACGACGACGATGCAAACGACAATGTGGACGGCGGCGATGAACTTGCCGGCGTACTACCAACCACTTCATCCGACCGAGCGGCGCTCTTGGGAACCCCCGCATCGCCTGGCGATAGAGAAGAATTCAAACCACATCTCTCCCTCCACCAAATGATCAGCCTCAATGCTTTCTGGTTTGGATACCAGATGTATTGGTTCCTTGTTTTCGTAGTTATTGTTCCACAACAAGTCGGCACTATTGCTGGCGAGAAGAGAAAGGGGACAGCTCTATCAATAGTGTCCTTGTTTTCTGGCTTATTGAACCTGTTTCTGGCTGTCTTGGTTGGAGCCTTGAACGACCGATACTCTAGTCGATTTGGAAAGCGGTATGCTCACATGCGGATGTCGGATGGCTTTGGAGAGCTATACTAATGCAAACATCTTTAAAGACATCCATGGATGATTATTGGCTCACTTGGCATGTGTGGTTCCTTGTTCCTGCTTCGAGACACGGACCCACTTTGGTTCTATGTACTGGCATACGCGGCTTTGACAGCAGCAACTGTTTACGCTTCAGTGCCATTCAATGGCCTAATATCGGATGTCACGCCGCACGAGCAGAAAGGGCGCGTATCCGCCATCATGGGAGGTGCAAATCTTGGGGGATACTTTGCCGGTGCCATTATTGGGATTTTCGCAGATTCCCTAGGAACTTTTTATTTGTACTTACTGATGATATCGGTGCTTTCGTTCACTACGATCCTGACGGTGCGTGCGGGTCCCCGGGAACCAGAACAACACTATATGATCCAGCAGCCGCCTCCAATTCAATGGCGACCATTCCTAATTAGTCTTGTGCGTCCCCTGTGGGTAGACAGAGATTTCCGACTGGTTTTTATGAGTCGCTTTGTTTTTCAACTGGGAATAGCCACAATCCAGCAGTTTATGCAATAGTAAGTGATCCTTTCTACCGCTGTATCATGAAAGTCGTCTTACACACATTTTTGAAGCTGGATCAAGGACTCTGTGGAAACCGCGATGCCTGCAACGAGAGCTGTTTCTTTGGCACTTCTACCCTTGCTGGGAATTTCGCCAATCAGCGCTCTCCTGATACCTTCGAGGCGACGAAAGATTACGGTCTATGTTGCTGCTTTATTGATGTCGTGTACCGCAATTATACTCGCCACAGCGCACACCTTCCCTCTGGCTCTACTGGCATCCAGTATCATGGGAGTTGGTTATGGACCTTTTATATCGGTAGAGTTCGCCATGCTGATTGATGTTTTACCGAGCGGAAAAGACGCAGCAAAAGACATGAGTTTGTGGCATAGCGCTTTGGTGTTACCGCAAATTGTGGCAACCCCAATTGCAGGTTGGATTCGTGACTTGGGTCAAGAGTGGGGAGAAACATGGGGTGTAGTTGGGCTTGGTTACAAGATTATATTTAGTTTGTGTGTAGTGTATTTCATCAGTGGGGCGTTGGTGACCCGCGCGATCTCCAAGGTCACTTAAAGACATGTGCATTTTATTCAACATATACCCAGTTATGTACATTATTCTTGGCTACGGTACATCCAGGTCACATCAGAGTTGCCTCCTCTGAATCTGCAATGATGTACTGCCTGATTGCTTCCCTGCGTTTCCATTCCTCATGTGCGCCAAGCACTTGTTCAAATGTGGCCTTCATGTGCTCTTTGAAGTTTTCAAGGGCAACCTGCACTAAAAGTTGGAAAGGATGATGATTAGCAACAGTCTCTGCGGTAAGGAAAAGTGCCCTTACAGTGCTTCTCCGGATTCGCCGCAGCACTCGCCACTGAGACACCGCTGCCGCCGCCGAGTGAGCTGGCCGAGGATGGGTCACCTGCAAGCGATGCTGATTCTTCACCGGAATGGTTCGAATCTTCTGAAAGTGCCTGAGAATCAGCAACCTGTATTGAAATGCAGTGTTCGGAGAGCATCGAGTCCTCCTTGCCCTCTAGGAGTTGCGAATTGCTATCATGGACTTGCAGGGAAGGCAACGGGGATGATCCGTCCTGCGAATGTCCATGCACCTCCTTCTCTTTCGACTTTTTCGCATGTGAACTATCCGAATCTTTGTCCTTTTCCCGATCACCCTTCCCGTTCTTTCCCAGCATTGATGCGTTGGAAGCTCGGCCATGAGCGCGAGCTTTGGATTGGGAAATGGTATGAGACGCTATTTGTTCCTCTTTCTGGACTGTCAGCTTGTCCTTATCTTTAGCTAGTGCTGAGCTCGACTGGGAATCCAAAGAACGACTTTTTTCCCTAGGTGCGTGCGGGGCCCCATGAGGTTTGCTGATGCTTTCACGCTCGCGGGTCCGGTCACCTAAGGGGACTCCTTTACCACCTACGGCACGCTCATCCTGGGTAGGTATACTTTCCGAGTCGTGAGAATCCTGATGGTTTGCTTGTGAGACATTTGCTATCTCTTCACTTTCGTGTATATTGGCGAGTTTGCTCTCTCGGGGTTTCACGGCTACATCTTCTTGTGAAATATTGATTGGTATTTCTGCCACAACACCATCGTCGTCCATAATCCTAACAGCAACCTCATGAGCAGGTCGTTGGCTTGAGGATTTCTTGAGGAAAGGGGCCACTGTTCGTTTAAATAGATCCTCATGAGTTACGACTGCGCAAGCGTACAATATCTCGAAGAGTTCGTAAGGCACCAGCTTGAAACAAACTTATTATTTCATTGTCTGATTGTCGCAAAAACTTCACCGTCGTACCTCAAACTCAAGATTATATGTTCCATTGCCGTCGTCTACATCCGGCATTCCTCGCCCCAAGATTGAAATTGTTCGCTTGATCGTCAGCGGCCCTTTATCATCGTCTTTGACCAGACCGTAATCCTGAAATCAATCAGTTCGGCTTCCAGAATTTTATGATGCTATTATCAAACCTTCATCATGAGCAAAGTTTCACGCATCGTTATTGTCATGTCGCCAGTGCAGTTAGGAATGGCGGTGCGAGATTTGTGGTGAGCTTTATCAGCGTACAGCTTGTAAGTTCGATTCCCAAAATCTCTCTCAAATTCCTATCCAAAGTTCAATTTAAAATCACTGTAAGAGCCCGGGGATGTCGTCTTACGTACCACCAGCCATTCCGCGTCCATATCATCGTTGGGTAGATTCAGATCCTCTGTTGTTTCCGAATTGGGGTGGGGAATGTTGGGAATGACATCATTCTTGATCAAGTACGCAAACTCTGCTGCGAGTCCGCGATCATGTAGGGATAGGTCCTTCTTATTGCGATACAGGAGATGCGCAGTCCTCAGTAGGAAAGAAAAAAAGTCGTGAAACGTAAAGGTCTCATACGGATAGTGGGGACGCTAAAACGGAGCACTTGGTCAGGGAATTGTTCGAATGGTATGCGACAAGCTGGCATACATTGAAACGAGTTTCGAAGCATGGATCATCGCGGAATTGGACAGTGTACGCGCGATCAATATCAGCTTCAGCTCATGGTGAGTAACATTGTTTGCTCCCGAAAAATGTAGTCCTACTCACCCAGCGTTACGCCCTTGAGAAGCAAATAACAATCCTTCAGTAGTTTCACTATTTGGACCCTGGTTAAAGCGGCGCATTCTTTCAATTCTTCCGGGGATCGGCCAAGCTGGGTATATGTGTTGTACACCTCTCTCAGGTCGCCAATGTATCGCATGATGATTCCGTTTATTTGCTTGAGCTGTTCATCTGCGGTTCCATACTCCGCGGAATACAGTATGTCACGAATGTTGAGCGCTTGTGGACAGTCTAGACACGATTTAAGCCCACGCAGATGTGAGGCGTTAGTATAGAGAGCTGACCCACCATTCTCAAACTTGGGGACTTGGCCTGTAGCACGGTCATTGACAAATTCTCCTACATATCGTCTCCCGTTTTCGGAAATGAATTGCCCCCAGCCATGCTGCAATCTGGTAAGATTCCGTCTGCGTCAGCCCAACACCAATCAGGCTACCTTCATGTTATCCTTCCATTCTCCGGTGTACGACCCACCATGCGCGTACTGAAATGTGCCCCGACCATTGCGTTTACCGTTGAGCCACTGTCCTACGTACGGTAAGTACCTAATTCAATCAGCAAATGAAAGAAAACTTTAAAACCTTCATATCTGTTTTGTAAAGGGAACTGGTGAGGTCGACTAAACTTTAATGTCCACGTGTATACACCGTATCCGTTGGGCCGCCCGTTCTGCATGCAGCAGTAAGTCCCCATCCTTTCAGCTGGAAAGAGTGTCTTGCATGCATACCTGCCATTCTCCATTGTACTCTTCTCCCCGTTCGCCCCATCGCATGCGTCCCTTTCCGCGTTTCACGTTGTGTTGCCATTCTCCTTCGTAGACGTTACCGGACCCATAGCGCATGACTCCCTGGCCATGCCTCATGCCGTTCAGCCATGACCCTTCGTAGCTACTCGTTCCGTCTTGATTGTAGGTCAATCTTCCCTGACAGCGCCGTTTAGGCACGCATTTTCCTTTAGTTGCTGGTTACCCACCTTTCCGTGAACTTTTCCTTGTTGCCAATCGCCCTCGTACTGAGCGTGGGAAACTGGACCGCACACCATGATTCCTTTCCCATGACGCAGCCCATTCAGTAGTTGTCCTTCGTATCGACTGCCGTTGGTCCTGCAGTGGCACCTATAAGACCATCGACCGGTGAGCGCACAAGGGAGGGGCAACGCACCAGTGATAGGTACCCTTTCCCACTAATTTATTCCGCTGAAATTCCCCCTGGTAACGGACACCATCTGCCCACTGGTATCCGGCATCGGTCCCCTCCATGTACCCATTGATGAACGGGCCTCGGTACGTGTTGCCGGAGGTAAAGTGGGCCTCTCCTGTACCGACCAGCTTGCCATCTTGTAGATCAATTCCATGATGGTCAGAAATGATGAGTGGGGCAAGAGTGAAAGCACTCGGATGCGCCGGCTGCGCGGATGCTGTTGCTGCCATGCTTTCCTGCTATAACCTGCTCCTCCTCCAAGTCCTCCCACGCGACGCGTTCGCGTTTTTGGGTTGCTTCCTGACATAAGCACCCGGGATGCTCCGGTACCCTCCGCGGGCGTTCCGACCCGCTCCGCCGGTACAACAAATCACCCGTGCTATTTTGGCCTTCACGTGCCGACTGCTGCCCGAGTATAAATCCCGTCGCGTTGCCACCTTCCCCCCAGCATCATTGTCTGCTAAACAAACTTCTGCCTATCAGCACTTACCACCCAACCGAAGCGGACAACCATGAGCGGAGACTACGCCAAAGTTAAGGAGGACATCAAGGGTATTATGAAGCAACCCGACTACGACGATGGATCTCTTGGTCCCGTTTTCGTTCGCCTTGCATGGCACGCCAGCGGAACTTTTGACAAGAACTCGCGCACCGGAGGTTCCAACGGCGCAACAATGCGATTTAAGCCCGAAGCCAATGACGGGGCCAATGCTGGACTCGAACACGCACGCGCTTTTCTGGAGCCAATAAAACAAAAACATTCTTGGATCACTTACGCGGACCTCTGGACTTTGGCCGGAGCCACAGCCATTGAGGCAATGGGTGGACCTCAAATTCCATGGAAGTCAGGGCGAACAGACAAGGACCCAAAGAACATGACAGCGGCGGATGTCCCACCAAATGGTCGATTGCCTGACGCTGCACAAGGACAGGATCACGTCCGACAAGTTTTCTATCGAATGGGTCTGAATGACAGGGAAATTGTCGCGTTATTGGGTGCTCACTCTCTCGGCCGGTGCCACACAGATCGAAGTGGATACAGCGGACGTACGTTACCTCTCTTCTGACGAGTGTATCTGTTGCTTGATCTGATAATCATTTTTTATAGCTTGGACATACACACCCACAAGGTTCTCCAACCAATATTTCAAGCTACTGACGTCTGTCGATTGGGTAAAGAAGAAGTGGGATGGACCTCTGCAGTATGTCGATGAGGACGACGAGTTGATGATGCTTCCTGCGGATATGGCAGTGCTCTGGGATCCCGAATTTGCCAAGATTGCCCGCGAATACGCCAAAGACCAGGAAACATTCTTCAAGGACTTTGCTGCCGCATTCGGAAAGCTTCTTGAGCTCGGCGTTCCTCGCGGCAATGATCCGGGCAATGCTCCTGTTGCGCCCAACCAGAAGAAGGCTGAAAAGCCAAGGCTCTAGGCGGTCTGACATACCCATGCCACAGATCATTATTTCACATCTAGATATTTCTCAAATCATTTTTCTTTGTACTGTAACTATTTTAATCTCCACCACTGCCTGACTTCTGTCTGGGCTTCTGCATTGGAAGTCAGAATAATTACAAATGTCACAGGAGTGGCAGAGGACTCTGGTGGACCTGGTGGGAGACTCGCAGCTCTGGAGCAATTGTCATAGCAACAATTATATGGATTAGCAGCCCCAATCCAACAATATTCGGAATTTCGAATTCCGCCTTTGCTTCCAATTCCAACTTCAACGGCCTTATAGAGTCAAAGGATGGCAGACCATCGCATTAAAATCGGTGTACTAGGTAGGGGGCAGCTTCAGTGAAGAAGCAAAATCAGTATCTTAATAGGTTTTTGTAGCCCTACAAGGTGCATTTTCGGAACATATCCATTTGCTTCAGAAGCTTCCTTCACCTCCAGAAACGGTAGAGATTCGAACAAAGGAACAGTTGGAAGACCCTACACTAGATGGACTGATTCTTCCGGGTGGTGAAAGTACGACAATGGCGCTGGTCGCCGAGAGATCTGGAGTACTTGAACCGTTACGCCGCTGGGTCAAGGACGGCCGGCCAGTCTGGGTATGTGCCGGTTACAACACTCATTTACCTTGTATACTTACAACCTGGATTTTCAGGGGACATGTGCGGGCATGATCTTGCTTTCCAATACGGCAATCCAGACAAAGCGAGGCGGACAGGCACTGATTGGAGGACTGGATGTGTCGGTCAAACGTAATGCATTTGGAGCACAAATCGATTCATTCGTCAGCGACTTGAACGTAGCGGCCATTGCTGATGCAGCGAAACCTTTTCCCGGGGTCTTTATCCGTGCCCCCATAATCGAAACCATCAACCCCGATACGGTCTCGGTATTGGCCAGGGTCAGCAAGCATCCAGAAAGCGAGAAAGAAGGAAATGTTGTTGCCGTACGACAGGATAACATTCTTGCAACAGCATTTCACCCTGAACTGACCGAAGATCCTCGCTTTCACATGTATTTTATCGACATGATCAAGTCATTGACGCAAAAGCCTTTGTAGTGTGCTCCGGACTGCATTGTTGTACTTTTGGATACTGTAGCTTTATTTATTGGCATATGTATAGGGAAATGGTAACCCCCGAAAGGGACGCTTTTCAATCCAATCGAGTTAGTTGTTGGGACGTTGGAAATACACCTACGGAACCTATACGCAACGAGTAGTTGCATGGAACAATGGTCACGAACGGGAAGCGGGAGTTCAAGCTCGTATACCCAGATATAAATTTCGAACAAGATTACTTCAGTATCAAACAGTTAACCATCTTCGACCCTTGCTGTACCCTAACAGATAGTTCCCTTAACTCCTGCCATGTATAGTTCGTCAGTCTTAAATTACCGTAAATACCTGGCTTCTGTACCCCCCCTAGATTGGGCCAAGTTACAGCTCTTTTGGTACAGGAGCCAGGTATTGACGGTATCTTGTTAACTCCTACCGTGTGGAAAGTGCAGCAAGTGTAAGTTTTGGTGCATCCCAACGCTCAAACTTTGCGTCTGTGTTGATAACACCGAAAGTAGCGTTCATATACGGCAATCCAACCGTTTCCGTTAGCAATCGTTTTGCAGCTTGAGATTTTGCAGCAGTGAGATTGTCTTTCCAGGTGCAAATCGTGACTTGGATTTCGTCATAATCTTCTTGTAAAACGTGTTGCCATTGAGACGTAAGTCGATGCAAAGCTACTGGATCCCACAGAAGAGAATCCAGAAACAACATGAGCTTTACTTTATTTTCTTTGATAATAATGCAATCCGGGATCTGTGCAGTAGGTTGAGGGGTACTCTTCATTAGACTAAGAAAGTTTCTCACTCACCATAGTATTGTATCGAATTTCTACCAAGTCTGTCGCATCCTCGTCATCGATGCCGCGTAAGATCTGAGTGAACTTCTCATCGTGAAGTAGACGAAGACTAGCCGGTTCGACAGCGGCTTTTCCATTTCCAGCTGCTGCAACGGCACTATCCAGTATTGGGCTACCATCCAATATTGGGCTATTGCCATCGGACAAATCGGAACTTTCTTCTTCCCACAAGGTACATAACTCGTACGACCACTCTTGAGTTGTAGCGGATTCTGGCAAAAAGGTCTGAAGGACGCAAATTAATTCCTCCATCTCCTAAAATAGGTCACTCGAAAATACCTCGTTTATCGAATATCTCCACTCGTTGTCCGCCTTTTCTCGGGTGAACAAGCGGAACTCGCTCTTACAAGAGTAGTACCGCATGAGGGTTTTCCATTCATTTTTAAACTTCGCGGCGTACGTCACGGGCGGGACGTAAAGTAAATCTGCTCTCTTGTCTGAGGTCGAATTCAAGGGTGATAGAATGCCATTCCTCTCCAATTGCTCCCAAATTTCTTCAAGAGACAATGTGCTGTTCTTCGACAAATCATGCATCGTTCTGTAAGTACATGCGACCTTCCGGGGAACGGAGAGTCCATTGATACTTTCTTTGGTACGACCCAATTCATAACATCTGCGGGCCTTAACTCCATGTTAGAATATTAATCAACGCCATCACCTCATATAAAAACGTACCCTGTCCGCCTCATGATACATCGGCTGCCAGTCCCACCCAAACTCATCTTCGAACGTTTGGAGAACCTGAAATCGGCATTCATCGGCTCCTCCCTCGAGGTCTAAAACACAAAGCAATTCGAACAGATCTCGGCAGAGCGGCTTTCTCTGCAATAAGTCGCTCATGGATGGCTTCAAAAATGCAATGAAAGTGTGTACTTCATTCGCCAGAAAACATGTGGCAGGTTCATTCGTATCCTCGCATAATGATTCCATCATTTTGTACAAACGACAAAGGATCTGGCTTTGTTGATTATTCAGATCGTCGGATGCCGGAGTCAATTTTGGGGGTTCGGCAGCGCCCCTGATGGTACAATCGTTCCAAGACATTTGCTGAATGTATCTATCAAGCTGCTCGGGGATCCTTTCGTTCCCTTTGGTTTTTAGCTTTCGTTTGTCAGCTGGCAGTTTACTTGTGCAACAAATAGTGAAATACCAGATTTTTCGATATTGAGTCGGGGCGTCTCCAGGGTGGCGATATTCTCTGGCATCCGTAAAAACGAAAACAAGGCCGTCTGGTGGTGTATAACCCTTCACCAGGAACCCACATTCTGTCCTACGGTTGGCGGAATTGGGGGTATTGTAAAGATGGTTCGGGGTAATAGGCACAAAGCAACTTGCCCCCAACGTGATGTGATCGAGCACATCAGGGATAGCAATCTCATCGCCAATTGGTAAATAGTCATTTCTAGTTAAAGAGGATGTTTTCGGGGAGAAACGGTGAATTGCAAAGGGAATATCTCGAAAAAAACATTGCCCAGGACACGGTTCTTGCCATGCCGAATTGCTATTTGTATCATGCCATTGTTCCATTCTAGAACGGAGCGTTGAGTAACAAACTTCAGCGCTTTGATTCATAGTTGCTCAAATTACCTGAAGCGAAGAGATGGCGGGATGGGTTGTAGAGCGAATGAGAGTTCTCCGGGGAATTCTTGCCTCAGAATTTGAGAAGCTCTTTCCAGTACGACGATTCGTCGAGGAACGTAGCCCCTCAAGTTTTGATGGCTCAAGGAGCTCCACAATTTGCTCCCGAAATGGTCACGACAGTTGCGGAAGTCGTTTGAATTCCAATCCCGAAGAAAAAACAAAGTTTGAGACACTTGAGCAAACGATTTTAGCCTCTCGAGTCTCGACATAAACAAATCAAAAATGTGATCAAAAATGTGCTGCGCAAAGTCGTTTCCGCGAAGGCGGTGACAAACCTCCTTTGAACGCGTTGGACGCGCATGAACACATGAACCAAAAAGTGCCCAATACCAACGCCAAGAGCCAATATTCCGGAGACATGCCAGCAGCAACATCGACCAACAGAGTGATATTGGTGCTTGATGATGTGGGTACGCCATCTGTCAATAACATTGTGACCTATACGTCCTTTCTGTCATCAGACGATCGAGTGTCAGTTATTGTAATTACCAGTAAAGGAGCGCTTTCGGATGGAGACAAGACTTCCTGCCTGGACTACGTCGAATTGAGCAGTACTACAACCAATGGTCTAATGGAAATTCATGCCCAGCGATTTCACGAAAAGTACCATATCGATCTGGTATACACAAAACAGGAGGATCTGATCTTGCGAGCTGCTCACATTCGGCGACTTCTGGGGGTACAAGTTGGTCTGAAACCAGAGGAAGCACTTTTGTATCGGGACAAGGCGGCAATGAAGGAAGCTGTGCGGAAGAGTGGCTTCAATGTTCCTGATTTTCAACGAATACATTCGCCTTGCGACATCATTGCTTTTGTCAAGAAGAACGGATTCCCAGTCATCATCAAACCGACGTTGGGGTCGGCCAGCGCAGGAGTACGCGTTGTCAAGTCGCAAGAAGACTTACTTCACTATTTGGAGAAGGAGTTTTACGATCGAATCGACGATAAAGGAAAGTGTATGGATTATTCTGGGGATATGATTATTGAATCATTTTGTGCGGGGAAAATGTATCATATCAACGGATATGCGCAGAATGGGAACTTGGTTTACGTCTGGCCGTTTGCATATTTGCAGACGAATCTGGAATTTACTATGGGCAAAGCTTACGGGAATGTGCTGATTCCAAAGGCCGATGCTAAACATCAGAAGCTTATCAACGCGACAAATCAAGTGTTGAAAGCTTTGCCTTGCCCACAAGACTTACTTTTTCATCTGGAATTGTTCGAGACAAAAGATCAATGCACAGGAGAGGAGAAATATGTATTATGTGAGATCGCTGCTCGGCGACCCGGGGGTAGTATCGCATTCTTAATCAACGCGGCTGAGGGCGGTGCAGTAAGTCAGAACGACAGCGCAAATCGCCAAATGTTCTTTCCAGAAATGGAGTTTCGTTGCAATAACGGACTACCATTACGACACGATCGCAAGACTGTTGCAAATATTGCAAAGTCGGACAACTACTCTGTCGCGGACATCATGATTCCGCGTCAAATTGGAGAATTGACTTCAATACCAGAACCTAACTCTGAATTGCCAGTGCCAAATGCACTTTACTACCCTTTCGCGAAGGTTGGAAGTGTTTACACCGGCTTTGATATTAACACAATGAATACCGCTGCACGTATTGTTGTAACAAACACGGATGGGGGAAGTACTGTTGATGGAATGGAAGAAAGGCTGCTAGCGGCGCATGACTGGTTCAGAACCAGCACGCACTACAAACCAGCTGGGGATGCGAGCAGCGCAGTCATCTCTGACAGAGCTCCACTCGCTCACACTCTGGCCGTTGTTCAGTAAAATACAGACGAAGTTCCTGCATGAATTAAGAAACATTTTCTTCCGCTAATTCAATTTCCGAATTACAACGGTCCAGAAAGGCGATAATTTCGCAAACGCGATCCCGATCCCGGGCAAGTTCTCGATCGTGCGCTGCTTGAATCACCTTTTCCAAATCCTTTGCGACACCCGTGGCAAGCACATCCTCCTAGATCATAAACTTTATAAACCTGTACATTCCATGTCATTTGCAATATGTCTTATCGTACCTGGTGGTCAAACTTTCCAAGTCGGAAATCGTGCGAGCTGTTGATAGCATTCATCAGAGCGTCTTTGTCATTCATAATCTTTAAATTCAAATGTCAGAAAACCAGAAGACTTTTTGTTGCCCATGTGCCACATACGTCCCGCAAGTCATCTTCGACATCGGGAAGATCCATTCCGTCTTTGTCTTTGTCTTGATTAAGGTCGCCCTTGATGAAGCGATCCACCGCTGCAATGACTGCTTCGCTTAGCCGCTCATGAAACTCATTCTCCAGCTCCCGCAAACGCGCAAAGGATGTTGCTCCTGTCTCATTGATGCTTGATGACATTTCGGTGTAATTTCGTTCAAACTCTTTGAGTACATCCTGGGATAAGCGACTGTTAGCGCTTGTGCAACGACGAGCCCGCATAGAAAACAAACCTCAAATTGCTCTACAAGTGTCATCTCTTGTGACAGAAGTGTGTCGGACAAGTTTCGACTTTCATTACGAAGCGTTCGGAAGCAATCAGCGATTTCGTGTGGATTATTTGATTGCTGTACTTGCAAGAGAAGCTAGAAACGACTTTTGAGTACATGAATACACTCTAATCGTATGCATAAAACAGCGCGTACCCTCTTCTTTGACCCCGAGAACCTTTTACATCGATTCCAGCTTTCCTGATCCGTCTTTGCCTTTGTCTCAGCCACGCATCTGGTAAAAGAGTCCAGTTCTTCCTTCTTTTCCGCAGCTCGCTTCAACGCGAAGTGTCTGAGCTCATTGACAACGACATCAAATTTTGCCTGGTATTCGTCGCGAAGGTCACCGAATGGCTCAGGCGTTATAATTGATGCGAATCGTTGAAATTCAGGGTCTTCACTAAACAAGTTGCCGAAGAGGACGTCGATGCCGGGAATGTGAGCAGACTAGTTTCAAAGGTGAGGAAAGTGCCGAGTATGCAAATCAACACCACGCCCAACCTCAAAAAGGACAGCTTGCTCTCTTTGTCGTCGGTCGTCTTCCATTCGCGCAGCAACAATTTTGTCCTCTTCCTCCTGAGCGATAATATCATCGATATACTGTTGTTTCGCTGCAGCGACCTGCAACTCATTTGAGGCTCGTCAATAGCCATACTAGACCATCAAATCCTAAGCAACGTACGGCATCTTCTTCCACCAATCGGTAATCAAGGTATCTCAGGCCTCTGATGTGAGCAAGGATGTAGTTTCGGTAGTTGGCATTCCGGCAAATGGTGTTCCCAGACAAGTTGAGCACCCGCAGATGATTGAATTTGGCTAAATAGTTCACCTGTGAGAAAAGCAAGGCGTTTCAGAGGCAGTTACGGCAGATCGGAAACGGCCACGTACGTTATCCAGAACAGTTATTCCGTTATTACCAAGCGATAGAACATTAAGATTGACAAGGTCATCCAGATTTCCAATCGATGATATGCGGTTGTTGTACAAGGTCAGATCCGTCAGCTTTGTCAGGCCATCTAGTCCTTCGATTTTGCTGATGTTGTTGAAAGATAGATCTGAGACATTCAACGTTTCGATTAGCTGTCTTAGTAGTAGACACAATGCAAATAGACTTTCTCACCAACCAAGCCATTGTAAATTTTTCAAAAAATTTATGTTTTCAATCTTTTCAATGATGTTGTTGTCCAATTGTAGCTTGGTCAGATTCTCAAACATCCAGAGATTATCAATTTTCAAAACATCTATATGTGTACTTGTTAAGTTTTCAGACCGCACTTGATCATGTTAGGTCTTTCCTACTTTTATAATCGAGTCGCAAACTGGTGACATCTGCAGGGTCAATTCCTTCCCTTCTCGCTATGTCGGCTACTTCCACCGACACCTGTTCATTGACAGCCTTCCGAAGCAAGTCCTCATCCACCACTGTGGGCTCTATAGTGTTATAGGTGCTCATGTATGTACGTTCGCATTGCCAATTAAGAAGTAGCTTTTTCGAAAATTTCAAAGTCTACAGTTCCAGTTTGCGTATTGGATAATCAGCGACGCGTCCCGCCAGACGCGTCGAGATTTTCCAAGATCAAATTTCGCTGAACCGAAACAAGAGCGTTCGTGCTATGTCAATCATTGACTCTGAAGCCGACAACGGGGAGAGCAAAGTAAGTCGCTCCCCGCTCAACGGTCCAGGGCAAATGAATAATTGTCAAATCTAGCTCCAAGTCAGCCAAGTGAAAAACAACTACTACGACGAAATAGTGGCACTGAGTGACTCTGAACTACAAGAATATCCCACGCCGACAGAAAACTTATCTGTCGATTTGGAGAGCGGTCCCTCAAAGTCAGGTTAGCTTACAAAGGCAAACTACATCATAATATACCCATGGGCTGAAATTGTGACCAAAGAGAACGATCAGATGCGGGGCGACAGTCCACCTTCAGCTAACTTGACAGAGTCTGAGGAAGAATACGATCAGGATGAAGATGATACCAGCCAAATCGGGTTGGAGGTACAGTTCTTCGCGTACTCACATCGTACCAATTCTCAACCAAAGTCGATTCGGATAGCGAACAGCCGCTACACATGGAGGGCGACCTTCTGCGGCCCCTGCTGGTCGAAGTGTCATAGCGCTGGGGTCTACTGGAGAATCAAATAGGATCTCATTACGAGCAGATGCGTCTCCTGCCGGGCTCACAGACGATGATGATCAAGAAATAGGACATGATGATTTTTTCGGGGGAGGGGTTGGAGCTGGTAGACAGTGAGTGCATGATTTCAAACACAGACGATGACCTTTGATGATTAATTGATATCATTCACAGAAGCAGTACAAAGTTTGCGAACAGTTCTGCATATAAAAATATGCCAGGCGACGATGAGCTGCAGGAGCTATTCCAATATGTCCAACGCTATACAGCCCAGGACATTGATCTGGAAACCCAACTCAAACCTTTCATCCCTGACTTCGTACCCGCCATTGGGGATATTGACGCTTTCATTAAGGTAGGCGACCATGGCAAGTTAGTTACGTTCGTCACTGATCATTTGCACAGATTCCACGACCTGATGACACACCTGACCACCTCGGACTTGCATCGCTTGATGAGCCGACGGTTGAGCAGTCTGATCCGACAGGTAATATCTTCCTCTTAGGCCTGAGGAACATTTCCTAATACCGCTATTGCGTAGTTTTGGACTTACGGCTCCGCGCCATCAGTAAATTTGCGGCTCCCGCAAACATGACCATAAGATCTATGGATTCTGCAACCTTGGCTAATAACCCCAAAGCCATCGACGGCTGGATCAAGAACATTCGCGACCTGCATACGCACAAACCGATGCAAACAGTTCATTATTCGAAACGAATGCCAGACATTGAGGAGTTGATGCAGGTGTGGCCAGAGGAAATTGAGGCTGGCCTCGAAAATGTAATATTCAATTGTTGGAGATAATTCGTTTCTGCGCCTAATCCCTTCAATAGTTGGAACTTCCTAGCGCAGATCTGGACTTGCCGCTGCCGCAATTAGCGCAACTCCTCACTCTTTTCCTCGGGATACCAATAGCCGGGCCAAACGCTTCATCTACACAAAAAGGCCAATCAAGCAAACCCGCACCGAAGCAGGGCTCCACCCATACCATCGAAGCTCTTCATGTTTTGTTTACCCTGTTCTCCGAATTCAACAACTCACAGCATTTTAAGCCAATAGATAACTCTGCATCTTGACATTCTGATTTCGAGCCTGGTCAAAGTTAGCACGCAGAACAGCGTCTTGATTTACAATGTATATACTTCATTCGTCTGAAACATAGAACGCAGAACCTTTAGAAAGCCTGCTCAAAGTTCTTTGATTCCTAGATGGAAAGGTTGGCCATTCCGGATGAGAGAAGATCCCAAATCACAAGCTTTCCATCAACACCGGTGGTGGAGAACTTGGTGACATTTTCACGGGTGCCAGCGTACGGGCGTACCGATCTATTAATGTTACCGTCAGGCATCAATGGTTGCAAAGATACGTCTCAGGAGACTTACGTGATGGTGTTCTGGTGTACGGAATTCAGGCCGGTATCGGAACTGTTTTGTTGCGCCTTGCTATCCATTTGCTGGAACATACGGAAAGCGGTGTTGGCTGAGGCGGCCTTCTTCGGGCCTTGGTCCAACTTTCCGGCCAGTTGCCTAATGCATATAATTAATATGGTGTCTGATCAACAGGATGGAGAAATTAACTGACCATTGACCTCCCTTGTTGTTGAATACAAATGGGACGCAATCATGCCCTACACCAATAATAGTATTCTCCGATGCAAACATGATTGACACAATTGGAAGGGCGTTTGTGGCGATGGTCGTGACGGGGTTGTTTGCCCCGGTCGTAATCGACAAAGTGGAATCGTGAGCTTTGAGAGTTGACAGTCAAAAAAGTTGAATCACTACAATCATGCGGCATATTGACTCACCAGAATAAGCTACGGTATCACCGCTGGGGGAGAAAGCAACACTATGTACCCATCCAAAGTTTGGAGCACTGTACTCTCCGAACATATTATTGAACGGGAATTTGTCACCCCAAGCGGCGTATGAAGGCTTGGCGCGATTTCCATCCACATTTTTGAGATATGCCGAAAACACCCGTGCCTTCATGTCCGTGGATCCAGCTATCAACAAGATGTTGTCGGGGTGCCACTCGACTGAAAGCACAGTACTGCGGATTGGCTTTTTGATGTGGCGACAGGCCCACCAGTTATTCTCTTCATCAAAATAACCAATTGCAATCTGACGAGCTCCGCTAGCAGCTGCAAACTTGTTCTCGAGCGGACTCCATCGAATGTATGTCGCTGCACGATTGATTCGCAAGAGAACCAGTTTGTGTTCCCATTTCTTGCCGTGAGCGTTCCAATCCCAGACATATGCGTTCCGATCCTGGGAGCAAGAAACGATCCGGTTGCTTTCGGGGGCCCAATCAATTGAAGTAACAAGTTTATCGTGCTGGGGAAGGAGTTTGAACATTCGTTTCTCCAAAGCGCACATAGCCCGTCACTCACCTCCTCCAGCGTATGTTGGAGCTCGTATTCATTTCCAATCTTCTCGTAAATCTCGATAGTATGGTCGTTTGGGCATATGGCAACCTCTGCAACAGATAATGTTGTGGTTAATTCTGCTGCTGATGATGTCGAGTGATGTCCCCTTACGCGACCGGTCCTTGTTGAAAGCGTGGCAGGTGATGGGTTTTCCCCACACAAGCTGGCGAATATCCTCACTCATATTTGGCGGTGGTGTTGGGTAATACTGGAGAGTTAGTTGGGCAGGACTCTGTTCAGTCTACCACCCGACGATGTGTTGGTAGAGATGTTTTGCTGATTTTGGAGAGTTCAAGTGCAGGGACGCGACTTCTGACCTGTTGTTCGTTCAAGATGGGATGGGATGCACCACCACATTCAATCTCTGAAAGCGATTGAAGCAGCGTCAAGTTGGGGCACCGATATTGTTACAACTCATTTTGCATCTACATCCGATAAGTTTTGGAATATGCCACCTGGCAGAAATACGGAGCTGATCAGAATTTTATTTAACATTTGCGACTGTATCAGTCTTCATACGACAAAATAGACAGCTCTCTGATGGGTATAATGCCAAGATTTGGCAAGTGCAGTATAAAAGGGAGGGGTTCAGGAGGGACAAGATACATCGTGCCGTGACTACTCTCAAATCTTCATAGGTATTATCTGCCAACTAGTCGCTCTACGTGGTAAAAGTCATGCACCCAACGTCGCCCCTGAGTGATCCCCCGGGGGATGGTCCTCCAAATTGCGCTCGCCCCGCTTTGGCTGCGATGGGTGTCACTTGACGCAGCTATACTGCGAAGGCGTTGGGTGGTAGTGTCTTCCAGTACGGCCGTAGCGATTTCCATGGGGGGAAGCATCCCTTGGGCAAGGTGAGCTGCCATACTGGCTCCGGGTAGCAGAATCAGGTAAGAGACCGTCACGAGGGGTATTGTTTGATGAGGAGATGAAGAAAGAGCGTCAGCGGGGCGTGTCGTTGAGGGTGGGGGTATACTAGGGCTAAGTGCAGGAGTGGGCGTGGCTCGTTGCATCAGTTGACGGCGTGGGGAGAGGGGTGCCGTGGTTGGTAGTATCGAGCTTGGCCTGACTCCTGTAGCAGGGACTAAGGTCGGCATTTGTGAAGGTTGCTCAACAGGAAGTGGAACGGGATGAATGGCGAGCGGCTAAAGGACACTGTGAGCAAGTCTTCAGTATTAGATGTTCTCCTACTTACATATTGTGTTGCGGAGCTTGCCAATACCGTTCTCTCTGGTGACGTTGACAAGGCCCGAACCGCCAATCCCCTCTCGATCTCCGCCTCCTTCAGAGGCGCTAACCGCGCAGCATCACTTCCGCGGGGTATATCCTGCGCTTCTTTAGCAGTTCCAGATCGAGAATGTTTGCCTTTCACGTTGGTTGATTCGGCACTCTTTTCAGAACTGGTGCTGTTCGAGTCGAGCGTATATGATCCTACACCGGAATTGGCGTTCGGCTCCCTGGCCACCACGTGTGACCTCCGCGATGTGGTACTTGCATTTCCTCCGCGCTCGTTCTCATCGTGCTCGGGCAATACTCTTGTCGCCCGAGAACGTATACCAGCAGTAGATACGCGGCTGTAGCCAAGTATTCCGCTGATATCCATTTCCACTTCAAAGATTCGTGGCGGCTCTTTGGGTATCACCACCAGTTCTCCTTCTCGTAGCAACCTCAAGAGGCGTAACCTTTCTCGTGTCCTTCGCACCATATATGACGTGGAGAGACTCAGCAGTACGGACGACACAAATATCATCACGAAAGTCATAATGTCGTGGATATCGATTTTGAAGCCGCTCGAACCGCCGTCAGCGTCGCCATTTGTTCGGCTCTGGGTTACAGTCAGCTCATAGTTGACAATAGTATCATCAGATGCGCGGCGTCCAATTGGAGCGTTTGGAAAGCTGATGCGAATAACATAAAAACCAACGACGCGTGTATCTGAGAAAGGAATCACGATCTGGCCACTGATACTTGAAAAAGTGGGTTGTAGAAAAGGAAGAGACATATTAAGTCGTTGATCAGATTTAATCTGAAAAGTGAGATCTTATATTTGAAATGAGGAGTAAGGAAACGGGTATTCGGATAGTCTGACAAATTCGCAACCAACCTCCGTTACTTCGATCCACATACAGCTTGTATTCTTTGATCGCAAACATTTTAATACTGTCCTTGATGGGTCCATTTGAGAAGTTGATAAGCACACCTACAAAGCCCACTGGTTAGTCAAATTCAAATAAAAATCCCACAATACAAGAGAAACGTACGGGCGGGACATTTATCATCTCGGTTGATCAGGACATTCGGTGAAGAGCAAGATCCTGCCAACAGCGGATCAAATTCCGACGAGCCTCCACCAATAAAGACACATGAATTGCCACACCAGCCGCAATAGCTTCGAGCTACGCAGTCATTGCAATCGTATGCAATGGAGCACCACTGCCTTCTAGCGCAAGTGTTGCGCGCAGAACGTGTGCCGTTGGGCTGAAGAGTTGACAGAGGGAGTGTCATCATGTCATTCAAAAGAATACCATTGGAACCACCCAGCAACGCGAGGGTTGTCCCATTGTTGATGATTGACGATGTGTGTCCATATCGCCGAGCACCAAAT
This sequence comes from Phlyctochytrium arcticum, assembly GCA_025602905.1. NCBI lineage: Eukaryota > Fungi > Chytridiomycota > Chytridiomycetes > Chytridiales > Chytridiaceae > Phlyctochytrium > Phlyctochytrium arcticum. Next base: position 78,531 of record JAHLKI010000022.1, on the reverse strand, counting down.
GAACCAGGACGATAGTCAATGGTACCGCATGCTGCAGTCACGTATCAGAGGTGCCAAGATCAAGTCAAAGATGGTTCCCTTACCCAAATCAACGACCTTGATCATATTCGTGAAGCAATCAAGAATACCGGCATCGGCTGCAAAGGACCACCGATATCCCCCGGTAATGAGCATCACATCGTCCCCAGCAGAAAGTGCACTAGCGAATGCTCCTGTGTAAGCCTCACTTTGTCGAGGACCGTAATACCACAGATCGGCGTCGATTGAGTAAACAAAAGCGGGACGACCCAGGCTGTTTACAGGAAAATCATTTGTTCCCCCGTATAGATGAAGCGTATTGGTGCGGCCGTGATGGACCATAGTTCCGCCGTACACGCCCGCGGGTGGCGCCCTGAGCTCTCTCCATATTCTAGTATCTGCGTTGAAAAATGCGCAGCGAGAACTTTTAGCGCGCTTGACCATATTGTAAGTCTGCAAGATATTCGACATACCTAGGGAGAATTCCCACATTTGCCGCCTGAAATCCCTTACCGACATGGCAGCAGTCGAACCTCCGACCACATACAGCTTTCGAGTTTCCTTCACGAAGGCAACCGCCGAACCCCCTGTCCCCTCTGGAGACCCTTTGGGAGCCATCAATTGTATCCACAACTTGGAATCCGCAAAGTACATCCACACGTCCGAGTACAAGATGTATCTATTATTCTTTAACTCACGGCCGCCAAAGAGGAGGAAACCCTGATCCGTTACAAAAGTGAAGTGTTCTGCTCGGCGACCCGGTGAACCTATACCATCGAGAGGCGCCCAGGTATCGGTTGCTGTTTGCCACAAGGTAGTCAGTTTCTGCCGGCGCGCTGACTACTTTGCATGCATACCAGGTCGGTACTTGAAAAGGGTATCTTGCACGGTGATCGCATTCTCTCCGTAGGTGATATACATAATCTAAGTACCCGTCGCATGTCAGACGATATTTGCGACATCGACTATCAGACATACATCACTTGTGGAATCATAGGCGGCACTATGACCTTTGCGAGCTGTAAAGTTCGCATTTGAGGTGGTGTCTTAAAAGGGTCGTCGTTTGGTCAAATGGTATATTTGCTTCACTCTGAATGTCACTTTACCCAATTCACAGAAAGCTCCCCGATGCAACTGATCACATACACATATCCCGCTGGTGCAACTCAGTCCGTTGCAGTCAGCAGAAGTCGCACATTGCTGATTGGAAGCTGATTAAATCACCCCTATTGTCAGTTCGAAATTCCCCGTGACAAATGAAGATTGAAGGCCAACCTATGTACTGATATCTCGCGATGATTCCTGCCGAATTCACGGACGTATCAGAGTAGAAGCGCATTGACAACACGGTCTTCGACACAAACACATCGTTCCAGCCATCGGCCACCGGGCGGAGACCGCATAAATGACCAAGAACAATGTCGTCTTCCACAACATCGACAAAGTCCCATCCACATTCGGTGTCAAAAAGATCAAATGTGAGCTTTCAACCCATCGTATTAGTCTTCTATCGTCTCTACAACTGTTACCGTTGCTCAGACCTTGACTATGGACCCACTCGGGGGTTTGAATTCGTATAGACAATTCAATTGTGGCCCATATTTTGTTATCTGCACGGTCCCAGAGTTTCCGTCCACACTTTGTACATTGGGACATTTTGTGACTACATCTACCAAGTCTCGACGTGCTCGATAAGGCGCCTGCGTTGGGAAGGGATTCTTGTAAGTCTGCGCTGTTGGCAACGAAGGGGTCCGAAATGCGTCCGCTTGAAGAGATGAGGAGTCCCAAAAGATTAGAAATAGCCAGAGGCCAACATATTCAAATGCCGTCCGTTTTGCCATCTTCTGAGGATGTCCTGGTATTGGCTAAAGCTTGAAGCTGCCAGAAGGCAACCGGTCACGTTGTCGCCTTTGACCTCTTTGAGGGTCGGAGTTGCTTACCTGAGGGTTTAAATCAACATGCAAGCCTCCGAACAAGACGAATGACTTTCAGGCTGTGACTTTGCTTGATGACTTGCTCTCGACTTACATGGATGACTTTATATCCGGACAAGCCCATAGTGAGCGACCTACTAGTATATCCCTCACCTACATTCAATAAAACAAGGATAGTCGCGGATATAACACATTTGACGCTGTGATGAACGCACGAGATGTCAAGCTGGTATACGTGGAATGCAAAAGGAAAGGCAGACCAGACGTTTTGAATGTATTTAAGAATAAGAATTTGGTATTGGGAATGGATTATAGACTATCCAGTTCACACGCTTTGACTGATTAGTACGGGCTCATCCTGGAGTTGGCCGCCGACGCTGCCGCCGCTGCTGTACGCTTCGGCCTTCCGTTTCGAGCGGATCCTCCGGCCATTGATTTGGCAACTTCACCAACACTGCTGGTGACTTCAGCAGCACTTGCAGCTGCAGGATTCTCTGCCCCAGCGATCTTGGCTCTTCCTTGCTCTTGAGTAAGCTTCGTTTTCAAGCCAGCCAGTACATTTGTGTCCAAAGTCTCCTGTACAGCTGCAATGCGATCTTGAAGGGCAGAGCCTTCTTTCGCGAGCGACTTGATACGCCGGTTGAATGGCGTCAAGATGTAGTTGGGATTGGGCTCCATCAAAGCTGATGCTTTGAACTTTTGCTTTTAAGGGCAAATGTGTGTCAGACGTCGATGATTGATATTGTAACTCGAATGGTAGAATGATGCTTACCGAGATTTGTACAATGTCCCGCTGGTATTTGGCCATGCAGAAAGCGTACTTCTGCATCAAAGTTGACTTTGCCGTGAAAAGTCGTATATCGGTCCGTAGGCACGCAATGGGTCCTCGAGGTTTGTTATCGGTCTGCAAGTAAAAGATCAATCAGGACATCAAGAGCGAGGCGAGTTGGAGGAGAAGAATGCTTACGGGTGACGTTGAAGCCTTCTTTTTGGGACTGCCGGGAGTGGTGGCATGAAGAGCGACCGCCCCCTTTCCCTTGGACCGTTTGGCGCTGGGTGATGCATCAACTTTCCGCTAAGGAAGGGAAGCTACTTAAGTCATGCCGACGAACAACATGAGTCGGGTGAGACAAACCTTTTTGGAGCGGGAAATGTTCGGAGTGTCGGCAGGCAGTGCGATTACAGATGGGGGTGTCGTTGGGGTAAGAACTGCTGCGGGTCGATCTTCCAGACTGTTTGTCCTAGAGCGAGATGTATATGGGGTGGGCGCAGAGTCGGGCGAGGATGCATCCGAAGCCTTGCGCTTGGATGACCCGCTTGGCGTTGTGGAAATTGATGCATGATGGTTGCGTTGGGAATGGATTTGGGGTTGAGGGGCTTCCTCTGATGGACCGAGGAGGACAGCTTCGTATGTCCGGTTATGGCGGGCTCGTGAGTGTTGCGCAAGTTCTTCGCGAACGCCGAATACCAGTCGACACGACTTGACTGGACACTGTGAGAGAACAGAGCAGGATTAGATGCTTGTGAAAGAACAGGATGGCATAAGGTCATACCATGTATCGTGTGCCGGTCACGTTGGGGGGCGGGGTTGATGGTATAATGGATGCTGGTGATGGGGTAGGCGACGAGGGATTCAGCAGGTGATGGACGGCGACCATAATGAGAGGGCCAAAAAGCTGTAAATGAGAAGATGGGTATATGGGGGGGATGCGCTAGCGATGAGGGAGCCAGCGGATTGACTTTGGCGATGATGTCCGAGAGCCGCGTATCTAGAACCGGATCTTGTAATGACCGGACACAGGAAGGGTCGTAAGCAAAGACCAATATGCAAACAGGATCTTAGGCTGCAGGATGGGGAAATCAAGTCGACGAGGGGGTTGGGGGAGCAATCTGATTGGAGTGACGGAGGATATGCCACTCTGATGGAGGTTTTCTTTCTCGGTCTTGAGGGGCGTGTGTGTCTAGGACGAGAGGCTTCTTCTGTGTTTTGGGGTAGCGATCAGGAATAACGGCCTTGGGAGGCTACAAATCGAATGCCTGGGATTGTACTTGGGGCCTGACGGCCTGGGGCGGGGTGAAAAGAAGGACAAGTGGGTGTAATGTCCAAGAACAGGAGGGTATCAAGGGTGAAGAAACGAGATGGACGAGGGAGTAGTAGGGGCGGGGGATGATTATGGAGTCAACTACTGTATAGCAGGAAAAAAGGATGTGATTGTTATAGGCAGATCAAAGGGTATTGCGGTGAATTTGTGGAGAATAAAATAATTGAGCAGCGGACGAAGCGTTTTGTCGTCCGGTTGGATTGGTTTGTGCAGGGCGTGTTTGGCGTCCCAGCAGATATATTATAGATCCAGCGCTGTCTTTGATCTTTCTTTACTTCCCGGAGAATACCTTGGGATATTTTTATCTTACCGATCGCTTTCTGTCTAGATCATCAGACGAGGCCCGTAGGGGACGCTTACGACCGAATTGCTCCGCAGAGGAAATGTGATGAAGACACCCGAAAGACACCCAACCCTAAAAAAGTTGGGCCATGGACTGCCATGGACTGTTTGTCTATATACTTTTTTGCTGCTTGAGTAGATGCCACCGAGGAGCAATAGATCCATTCATGGTTTACTCTGGCCATGGTGGTCTCTTCAGAACTCCTCTTCACAGCATCAATCGAGTACGCTGCGAAGGCCGCGACGCGTCGAAGGCGGCCAAAAAAACAAGTCCTGTCAAAACATCTTTTCCCCCAAACAATTTCCGACATATATTATTCGAAGAAACTCAGAATCTCAGAAATTCCAGCAAGATCGCTCATAGTGAAAGCCGTGGCTTACCGCACAACGGGCACATCGCTAGTATCCCTCCTCTGATTAAGCTCTAACATGCCTTACCGGTTGTCATTTATATATGAACCACGGTTTGATGTCGTGCCAATATAACTTTCTTATGTTTAAGCTTAAACATGTGCATTCGGCAATACACATATATGCGCATTCCCGCGCACATTCAGTAATTTAATTAGCGAGTTTATCACCTCAATCTCTAAAGAAATGGATGGCCAACATCTATTCGCGACAAATGAGGAACACCTTTTATTGTCGGGGGATTTCTGGAAGCAACAAATGGTCTGCCAGCTTTGCTGCTTGTCGAATGAGCATGCAGAGTTATATGTCCGGTACATCAATCGAAACTTGGTACCCCGAACGTCTCTGTTTGGGACAATGCGCTGAGATCGTTTGCTCGGTGCACCGCAAGGAGAAATAGAAATAAAATGGCGGCTTGAGCAGCAAGAGCAGTGCCCAATACAGTTCAGACTCGAGCCATCACCCCGCGCGCCGCACATGTCCTCAATGTGAATTGAACAGCCAGTTTCTTGGCCAAAGCATCAATGAGGCAGGCAACTGGGGTAGAAGAAAGCTCAAGATGGCTTCAACGCGTCTGCTGCGCGTACGCTCGTACGGCTGCTGACGGCAGCAGACGCTCAAAAAGGCTAAATTGCAAAAATCGTCCGAACTGGAAACCCGCTGAACTTGCCCGGACGCGAAAACATTTGCAGCAAGATCCCAACCGCCAACGAAGATCCAGAGGGCAAGTACCAGCCGACCACTCTCGGGTTCATCTCGATATCACGCACCACGGGGGGCGTTAGACAAGATCAGTGGAGAAAGTTATCCCAGCCGTTAGCATTCTCCAGCCCAGCAAGTCCTCCATTGCTGCAGATTATACAAGTCCATCACGACTTGCACGTTCTACCCGCCGCGCCAATCGGATGAAAAGCTTCCTTTCCACTCTGTAGATCCTTTCCAATTACTGTACGCTCATTCGGGCGTACACCCAGCCCGCTCTAGTAGCGAATCGCGCTTATCGCGCAAGGCTTGCCGTTATGGCCATGGAGAGAACAAGTCCAGTTCGGACTATGCAGAGTTTCTTTCAGGCAAAAAAGGCGGGAGGGAGAGCAGCTGGAAAGGTATGTTGTGGTTGCCCAGCAATCAAATCACTCATGCCTGTGTTAATCCTTCCCCAGGCTATAAACTCTCCCGATGCCACCAAGACACCCACTCGCTTTTCGCAGCGACTGGCGAGCACGCCTTCTCAAGCATTATCCCCACTGCCCGCAGCAGTCAAAGCGTCGTTGCCCAACTCGCCTGCGACCAAACGCAGGGTAAGTTTGCAGAATTGATTTAATGTCTCTAGGTCTGACAAACGTTGTTTTTGAATACAGCGACAGAATGACGAAGACATTGAGCAGCATGCTATTTTTACACCAAAGAAACCCAAGGTCTCTGCCAGTACTCATTCCACCCCAACCAAGGTAGGGCAAACCTAGACGTAGTTGCTGTTCTCTGGCTTAACGTTATTCAATCCTAGTCTTTACGAAAACATGTGAACAAAGTGGACAGTGCGAAAGGCGACAAGAAAGCATCGGCTTTTAAACTATCCGAGACGCCCAATCCACCGACAAGTTTGACATTTGAACCCGTGCTTTCACCTGTAAAAGCAAACCCATCAATTGCACCGGTGACCCCAGAGGGCAAGCAGATACCATCGGCCGCGATTCAATCGAGACCATCGCTGAGATCGTTGCGGTATGAACTGTGATTCGAAGTCGTGCATGTGCTCCCATACTGATTACCACCCTAGTCGTGATAGCACCGAGTTCGTCAAGATTGCGGACAAGGAAGCGACCGCTTCTATACAAGTAAATGATGATCTAATTCATGATCCACACGAGTTTGCTGGGTCCCCGTCCATCAAGTAAGTTGAGAAGATCAGCACTGTGTTATTTGCCATTAATTTATGCGTTGTTTCAGGGACTCCCACGGGCAAATAAGTCAGTCTAAAACCATCCGTATTCTCTCTACATCCACGACGAAAATTACAAGTAGCACCCCGACGCCTGCATTTCAAAAGTATCGACACCTTGTCACCCCAGGGCGCAAACTCCTGCTGCCCACCAAGTACGAAATGCTGGAGAAAATGTTTCACGGCTTGGAGTATACAGTCATGTTCATGAAGGGACGCGACCAGCCTTGCATATACCATAAAATTCGAAAACCGGTCGAGAATATGTGCCACAGGTACGGGTTTTCCCTCCAGCTAGACTATGCCCAAGAAAATTAACCCGATATTTTCAGGAATTTTGAAATGTCCCATTTGGCGAAAATTAGAACAGTATATCCAGAAGCATACACTTATAAAGGTGTACACGTTATGGATATGGGAGTATCCGTCGCTTCCGTCTGCATCGATATCCCGCAACCAGCGACCGAGGAGGCTGGAAAAGACAAATCTGTGGACATTAAACAGGATCCAGAACCTACAGAAAAACCAAAGAGCAGTCCTTCAATCGTACGAGGTGGTACTTTCGGCAAAGCTACAGTCTCGGCCGTAGATAGCGCAAGCCTGAGGGAGAAGGCGCTGGGAACTTCCAAAGCTGTTGGCGAGAGACGGAAGGAATTTCACGAAAGACTAGTGCAACTGATCCGTCAGCAACACGACGTATGTTGTCCATAGCGTATATATGCAAGCTGTGAAATCGCTAACGTCTTTGCTGTTCTCAGAAATTTCTCCAAACACTCGATCATATACCCCCTGCCTTGGACGCTGAGCTGCGGGCATGGCATCCACAATTCGATTTGGAAAACGTGCCAGAGATCGAACCGGCCCCTATGCCAGAGTTGAAAGATGATGTGGTAGATTTCAGAACCGGCACCAGATCAGTAAAAGTAAAATCGGAGACATCAAGTGAAATCACCGAAAGCATCAAGGACACAGGAGCCTCGATCAAGCATGAGATAGGGACGCCCGGGAAAAGGGAGCTGGCTCCCCCACAAACCCCGCCAGTCGTTTCCACAAAATCCACCCCTTCCGACGCTGTACCTTCATCAACTCCCACAAAACCGAAATCCCGTGCATCTGCGCTTCTCGAACGCGTAAGTAATCCAATAACAGATGGCCTATCCTCTCGAAATATTAGGTTTTCTGATCAGGGCGGTTACTTTCAGATCCGTGAAAAAGAGCGCAAAAGGGTTGAGCAAGAAATGTATACCCCAAAGCTCACTCCAGCGGACATTCGCCGCCGAGCAATGTTGTCGCGGTTGGGAGACTTGGCTCAGGCCATAACGTTGTAAGTTCTCATTAGCGTGCCTGGTCGCAAGGATTTCCTTTGACACACTCTTCCTTTTCTAGTATGTATGTATCAGCGAATAAGAACGTCTTGCCAATGGCACAGGTAGCTCAACAAATGTCCACAAGTTTGAACGCGGCATTATCGGAGCGTAAGTTACCTACTCTGTCATTCAACCACGGTTATTTTGTCAACTAACGCTCGTGTTGTAGAGGAAGCTAAAGATCATATTTTGTTGTTGGCCGAGACAGTTCCCGAATTCTGCACAGTCAAAACTTTAGAGCTGGGTGCCGTGGTGCGTATCGACCGTACGGTCCCAGTAAAAAGAGTGCGAGAAAAGGTTTCGGCCATTTTAGCAAAGTAAAACCCGCCTGGGACTTGTTCATCACTTCAGCTGCGTAAAAGACGGCGTACAACCTTGTCTGCGCTAATGTCTAGTTGGACTTGGCTTACCTTGGTGTCAGCATCTGTTAATATTTTTTTCTTCGTCGTGCAGTTACTTTGTGTTTTTTTTTCTTTTCTCCTCGTGTACATTATTTTTTCCCCTCCAAGTGACATTTTTAATTTATGTCATGGCATCTGCATTAAAGTCTAATAGTAATCAATACTTTTCGGGTTCAAATACTCATATCAGATACTAGATTGGCCCATCTGCTCCTTTGCCGCACTGGGTACTGTACCTCACGAGTACTTGCACAATTCCATCCGGTGGCAATACCTCTTAACCTGGTTGTTTGGCATCCGCCTTTAGTCAAAAGTCGGGTTCTCTACGCGGGGGGATCCCTCATATGAGTAGCCGCTGCTGCGCAGCGTGGGAATGGTCGATAGAGCAACGAATCCTCAGACTAGTGCATGCTTTTTCAATAGTATACATGTAAAAAGACTGATTGTATTCTAGAAACCCAGTGCTCAGCCAACGCCGTTGCTGTCGAGCCAAGTCCTCTCGGTTGATGTCCGTGGTTCAAGATCATGCCTTTATTGATGTGATGTTGGGGGAACGTGTCTTGCTCTGCGCTCTGTACTCACTATCCTACCCCGTGCAATCCAAGATCACAGAAGCTTGGATCCCAACCAGGAGAAGGCTAGGTTCCAGATCGTCCCCACCTCCTGAGTATGCGGGGGGCGACATGAGATCGTCGGCGTGATAGACGCGTAGAATAATGCCCAGTAGGACTTGCGCGTTCGGGCGTGGAAGATGATGGGCCGGCCTAAGCCGTTCATTGGGGATGGAGCGGTAACCACATGTCCTGAATGAATTCCAATAACCGAAACGCTGAGCCGGCCATGCCTTCATATATGTGCATTTGGGATCAGGGTGTTTGACGCGCGGGGTAGATGATTCCCTTGCTTCGAGTCTCCATCTCCCTTATAGTAAATGTTCATGATTGACTCAACGAGTGCATGCCTCGATCATTTGAGGTCTGAAAAAATGGCTCTTGCGCTACGATTATAGTTGTGAGGTGCTAGCCCCAAGTTTATTCGGTTATTGACTACTAGCATGCTGAATATTTATACACACGTGTAGAAATACATATACGCGCCATCAATGGCCTTTTCCACTCCTTCAGACGGAACGCTGACAACTTTGTTGTCATTGTAAAGCACCCATTTTTCGTCCCGAAGCACATGAGCGACGTAATGTCCGCAATGGGCCGACGTTCCTTTATGCGAAATAAAGGCTTTAAGCCGGTACTTTGCTGGTCGAGTATCCTGCTCCTGCGCAGTTTCAGAAGCGTTTGTGTTGGCCCCCGCCGTGTCGACATCGGCGTCCATTGAATCGGCATGGCTAAACAGCCAATCAACCGCGCGTTCCATATTGGAGTTCTACGAGGGACAGACAGGCACGTTAATTTGGTGCGAAAAAATACGATGCAAACGACAAACTCACCGTTTCCTTCAAAGCCCTTCGCGCTTGAGGGTCTGTGAAACCCATATCCATAAGCTGTTGGATATCCTGTGGCGATGCAGAAGAATCTCCACCCGAATTCGATGTGCGTACAAGAGGCTCGTCAATGTCTGAAAAATATTACAGTGAGGCCAAATAAATGCGGAGGAGTTCTTGTCACCTATTACCAGGGTCTTCCATGTGTTCGAAGAGCCAAGTCATGGCAACTTCTGCACCGTTGTTTCCAGTTTTTATGAGCGCCTTAGTACAGCGTGGTTCAGGGAAACCCATCGATACGAGCTGAGATAGGGCAGCCTGATCGACCGATGGTAACGCTGATGCCGAGGAAGAATTATCTTCAGGCAAAAGCTGCTCGTCTGGTTGTTGGCCTTTGCCACGGTGGGCTTCGAGATCCAGTTCAAGGGGAGCTTTAATGTTGGCATCTGTGGAGAATAGTTAAAATGTGAAAGCAAAGGACAAGCGGAAAGTAAATGTCACACACTTAATTTCTCCATCACCCATCCTTCACCCATCACGAAACGACTCATCGTGCAAACTAGTACTTCAGGGAAAGACTTGAACCGTGTTGTGCTGCGAACCGGCGTAAGACTTTTGCGCTTAAGAACAGCTATTGGCTATGCAAGTACTTACAAGGTTGCTTGTGTGTCGGCTTTGTCATGTGGACATTTGTACTCCCGCACTTCATCGCTCAAAACGGTACTCAAGCATTCCTCGAACGAAACATCCTCATATGCTTGATTCTTCTTCTCTTCGTCTCCAGGCTCAACACCTGCTAATTCTGCAACCTGCTTCTTTTTAGCAGGAACGCGAAGCGTCAGAGAACTGTTCTTCTCAGCACGATAGCGGACACCCTCGCATTCAAGGCATTGGAGTCGCTGTTCAAGAGAGAAGTCGAAAATTTGGGAGGGGTCATTGCCCGTTGATCGCTCCTTTTGCTGAACAATTGACGTAAGGTGTTGGAAGAATTCTTGAGCATCCTGTTAGAATGACAGGTCAACTGAAGGACACTAGTGATATGGAGCGAGCCATAGTACCTGCTGCCTCATTGTAGAAAACTCAGCGTGACCCTTACCGATCAAGCTCTTAAACATGGATGGCGTTATGCCGTCCTGTCCCTTGGTTTGTCCGTCCTCCGCGACCACGTCTTTTTGCTGAGAGTATCGTCCACTTAGCAAACCATCTGCCATCTTGGCCATTTGGCAATGAAAGCAAGCTGCAGGCGGTTCAGAGCACCGCGCAAAATGCTCATGAGAAGCTTGTAGATACCGGTCCGCAAAAGGTTGCAGGGCGAATACGGCTTGAATAATGGATGCCATGTAACAGCTGTTACCCAGATTTCTGAGGCCCGTGAAACCGGCACCGAACAGTGGCTGCAGCATTTTGCCATCCTCAGTCGTCATACTAAAATCAAACTTGAGGTTCTGCTCCAATTGCAGCTCCCCGATACTCTTTTCCGTCTTTTGCTGTCCTGCGATGTTAATACCAAATGTCTCCAGGTGTTGTGCCAGGCGTGGGTCCAAGCGGTCTTCGCCGCACTGATAGCAAAAGACGTCCGCCGATCCTTCAGGTGTGATGGTACCAAGTTTGACGGAAACAGGATGCTGGGTTTCTTCGTAGTGGGAGAGACCGTGGCCATTGCCCCCGATGCCACCAAACTGCTGACGACCACACCCAAGGCTTCCACAAGTCAGGCAAAGCCACAAGTTTTCTTTCAGGTCACATTTCTTGCAGTGAGCCAAACCTGTAAAGCGTAAGGTCAGACTCGGAATTCGCGTACGGATTGAGTTTTACATACTGGATCCTTCCAACTTCTGGGCCGTCTCTTGTGTGAGATCGGTAGTGTGTTTACAAGATGTGATTTCTTCTTGCCATGCTTTCACTTCTGACTGCTTTTTTGCTGACAGAGCTTGCAGGACAGACTCAATAACAGAGGCGAGCTAGGTAGTGCAGAGGAGGGGTGAGATATAGGTTTTTAGTCCTGTACCGCAATGGATACCCACGTTTGAGTCAGCTCGATCAACTTCTTTGCCTCCACAAGCATAACATTTCGCAGTCGTGATATAGTCCCATTGATCCTCATCACGCTCTTCCTCGATGGCCAGTCTGGATATTTTGGCAGGGGGTGGCGTTCCATCCAACTAGATCAAAAAGAGTTGAGTCTCTCCCCATCTTAGTGGTGCTTTGAGCAAAAAGCAGTACCTGGCGTTTCTTGGGTACCCGGCGGATGTTGAGAGCCAGGGGGTGCTGCGTCTTTCTAAAGTGTAAGTCGGCATGCTTGCGATCATTATCGACGCAACCGCCGTTGAAGCAACTGAGGCACACGTCAATTCCTTGTGGTAAATCCTTTAAAAGGGGAAAGCAATTTAGATCAATGCGTCCCTTTTGGAGAGTGGAATCCGCAATCTATACCTGTGAGTCAAAGCACAAGGTGCATTCCTCCTTGTACACTTGTGAGGACGGGGCAACCGGTTTAAGAGGAGTTGACGAGATATGGGTGCAGCTTGTCATGTTGAGAGTCTTTTGAATGTTGAAAGATCTTGCCTGGTGATCTGGTTTTTGTAGAGCTGGAGAAGATTCTGAAGAAGGGGCGAGACAGCTCACGTCACGACCCAAATTTCTGATCTTGCTCTCAGAATTTCATTGCCAATGCCAATCTGATCTAGCTTCCCGTAGCGAGCCTTCGACTACTTTCATAGCAACTGAAGGAGGCCAAGCGTGAAGTTATTGAGAGTAGTCCAGGAATCATGCGGGTTGCTTTTGTTCATCCCGATCTCGGGATAGGTACATTGTCTTCTGAGAAACCCCATTCAAACCAGGCTGATCATATCTACGTTATAGGAGGAGCGGAAAGGCTAGTGGTAGACGCTGCAGCAGGTCTGAAGGCAAAAGGGCATCAGGTGGTCATGTACACATCACATCACGACCCCACTCATTGTTTTGAGGAGACTATTGACGGTACGAACGACAAGCACCTATGGTCATAGCATGGTACCAATTTCTGGTACTCTTAGGAACGCTTACCGTACGAGTACACGGAGACTGGCTACCTCGTCATCTGTTCTCTAGGGGGCATGTTCTCTTTGCCATACTGCGGGCTTTGTTCCTGACTATCCACATGTTTTTCCATCGACAGGAGCACGATGTCCTCTTTGTGGATCAGATATCGGCCGCAGTTCCTCTCTTGAAGTTAACCGGGCTACCCGTGAGTATGCGAAATGCCAAGATGCTATTGGACTACAACCAACAATTCAAGGCGCTGTAATCAGATCCTCTTTTATTGCCACTTTCCTGACAAGCTTCTCACGCAACGATGGAGTTTGTTAAAGAAGATTTATCGTGCTCCATTCGATTATCTAGAAGAGAGGACAACACGTAGGTATCTTCGGAAGCAAGTCACTTTCGTCATCTTATCAATACTTATCCAACATCTTAAGAAATGGCTGACAAGGTGGTTGTAAACAGTCGATTTACCGCAGGCGTCTTTCACGATTCGTTCCCATCAATTCGTGAAATACCAGAGGTCTTATACCCTGGAATTGTGTTGCAAGCTTATAACCAACCCGTGGACTATTCCAACAAGAGAGTCTCATCATTGGTCAGTGACAAAACCACCATACTATCCATCAATCGCTTCGAGCGGAAGAAGAACATTGGATTGGCTGTGCGTGCATTCGCCCTCTTGCGCGAGGAACTTTCGCCAGTCAAATTTGCTACTTTGCGGCTCGTCATTGCTGGTATGCCCGAGTAACTCGATTTTGACAACTGCACGTCTAACGCGGTGATGTTCTAGGTGGTTATGACAGTCGGGTCCGTGAGAACGTTGAACACTTGGAAGAACTCGATAACCTCACCAAGAGTCTAGGCTTGCTCACGTATACTTTTCGAGAACAGTCTGACTCACCGTCCCCATCACACCAAGTCATCTTCCTTCCATCTTTTACCGAGGCCCAAAGGAGCTATCTCCTCTCGTCGGCTCTCTGCTTGGTATACACTCCAAGCGACGAGCACTTTGGTATTGTCCCGATAGAAGCCATGTATGGCGGTCTACCCGTGGTTGCAGTGAATCGCGGCGGGCCTACGGAAACGATTGTGCATGGAAAAACCGGATTTCTGTGCAATCCCGAACCTAGAGAATTTTCCACTGCGCTTTTGCAGCTCGTCAACGACCCCCGCTGCAAGGAAAAATACTCAGAAGCGTCCCGAAAACGCGTCGAGGAGCATTTTTCAGCGGCCGCGTTTATAAAAAACTTGGAAACAATTCTGTCGAGAATCATTGCCGAGCACAAAAGCCAAGCAAACTCTTGGATGATCTTTTTTATCGTGTTCGTGCTCGCTTCAGGCCTTTTTTTGTCATATAATGTGGTAATGCACCCGACACTTCATTAAAAGTACTTTTCGGTATCACGGGAAACATATAGAACGTACTGAGCGTGTAGGTGGAACTCCTTTTATTGGTAAACTTCAAGCTCGAAAGCAACCAGATGGCGATGCTGCGCTCCAAACTGCGCATGGTGTGGCGCAGTTCACGCGATGTGGCTGTGGGCTATAAAAACCACCTGCCGCCAACGTATAAAAACGATTTTCCCATCTTGGCCTCGTTTCATTCTTTGGCGGAGACACCCTCTGTCTGCCCGCCCCTGACTCTACCTGACCACCGACCGCTCTTGCTAGCGAACTCTTACGGAGGCCTCGTTCGTGGAAGTTTGTCAGTCATGTCGAATCAGCTTGTGGTACGTTCTTTCGCAACGCTCTTCGCTTAGGCGAGAATGATAGGGCGGAGCAAAGGGATATCACCGTAGTTAGTCTTTACACCGCCTTGTTATTCCTGTCCACATACACCATATGAAATATTATTTCTCATTCAATTATTGCTATTCTTTTAGCCCAGCGTTTACACTTATGTCATTGACGAGGTCTGCGAGAAGGTAGCCGCCACGTTTGCCGAAATGGGCGTTGGCCAGAATGTCCTTGCGGAGCTCAGACAGGTGCTTCTTCTTTTAAGCCATTTTCCAAATGTATCATCATATTAATGAATCCGAATATCTTGAAGACTTGGAAGCGGAAAATTGCTGGAATGAGAGTCGCAGACTTTGACTTTAAGGAAGCCTTTGACGATGGATATGGGCCATATGATGGAGCTGGGGCAGGCGCTGCGTATCCGGGGGCCGACATATACACTGGAGGAGCCCAATATGCTGGTTCGCCAGTGGAAGGTGCATCAAGTGACGCTTATCGAATCCCACAAAATGATGGCACTGGGGACGAAAAGAGGAAAAAGCGGGCAGGCAAGCAGCGGGTTCTAGAGGTGGAAACTGAGGGCAAGGAATTGACGCAGGAGGTGGGTTATCCCTCGGAGCTCTGATTGATGGGGCAAATGCTGAAAAGACACCAAAATTTAGGACATAGACCGTTTGGTTGATCAGCTTTGGCAACAAAAACACTCGATCGACTCATCAGCAGGGTCATCAAAATTGTCGACGGGGAGGACTTTGGGTCAAGTCGATGGAGTAGATGATGACGATGATGAGGACGACGAGGTATTTTATTGCGCTTTTTGATCCTTCCGGCGCAAATGGCTCATTGTATGGTGCAAGGATGATAACGAGGATGGAATCGGCTCAGATCTGGATGACGAAGACTCAGATGATGAGAATGTGGACGTGTCGCACATAATATTGTGTCAGTACGAAAAGGTCAGTCTCCATATCGCACCCCTGGCATTTGCCCACATTATTTAATGCGTACAAAAAGGTAAATCGTGTGAAGAATAAGTGGAAGTGTACGCTCAAGGACGGCATCATCACAGTCAATGGCCGTGACTATGTGTTTAACAAAGCTCAAGGCGATTTTGAGTGGTGATCTCCTCTCCTTTCGCCGTCCTGACCCTCTTCCCTACTGCCTCGATAACAAAGTACATATTCATTGTAGATACAATTTTGAACAGATAAAGATGCATTTTTATGGTTGTTTTGTCCGAGCGGCCTTGCCATTTGGTGTGGGCGTTGCCCTGTTTCACATCTCCGCTCACATCTGGTTTCACCCTTGCGCGAAGAATATAGAATGCCAGCCACCTGGTTCTTGGATGCAATTCCGTGACGTGAGCAAAATTTCAAGCAAATCGCTGGAGCAGAACTATCAAGAATAATAGAACTTTTTGTTTGAAGGAGATCCGTTTCATGTGTTGGTCAGTGAGCTGAGCCTACTTTAATGGCCTGAACTTGTAATACATCTAACTATCCATCGAAACAACATCATGAGCCGCCGCGGGCTGGAGGTTTGGCAGATTTCGACGGGCAAGTCGTCTCTTTTGCACCCGCAGGAGTTGGTCAGTGAGCAGGGAGCGGTGTAGATATTCTGGTCTTCGGCCAAACCCTGGTCCTGATTGTCCCGGTTCCCCGAGAAAGGACCCGAGCGTAAGACGACGCTAGAGACACCGTCAAAGCAGAGAACAACCTTCTGGTACAGTTGTGATAGCCGGGTCCAGTACAGGAAAATTTGTGGAGGAATGCTTCGTCGCTTTCCTAGCGTTTCTTTAGTAAAGTCACAGCACGACATTACCCAAATTCCAAGCAAGGTAAACACATCCAGGGAATGGTAGGAAGAGTAACTGTCAGCTCATGCGAACGGTCGTAGAGTTATTTTTGTCATCCAAACCGACGTCGGAGGAAGAGTCAAGCAGTAATGGGGACGGCGGCGACCCGGCCAGAGTGGACGAAATCACATCCACCACCACCACAATCCCCAGCACCTCGACTTTCGCAACCGCCAGTACCCAGCATAAAAACAGCAACGAACGCAGACGTTGAGGGTGTGAAAAGGCCCGCAAGTGCCACCGATTTGACCAAGCCATTGGCTGTTGTCGTGGGGAGTCTGTCACAATCTCACCTGGACGACTTGCCTCCCGCTGCCGAATCCAACCCCGCCGCATCACCCAATACAAAACCCCCCACCACCACCACAACAACAACGACTTTCCCCAACATCTCCTCTAGCACCCATCATAGTACTCGGCCGCTGTCGTCGCTTTCGTCGTCAGCAGCAAACCCAGTTACGGCCACGACACTTGCCGGAACGCTCGCAAATATTAGCTTGGGGTGAGTTTTTCCTACAGTAGTTCAGTGCAATACCACTTTTTCCGCCTTGTACCACTCCTGGACCAATGTTAGGAGGTCAAATAGTGGGTGGACAGAGATGGTGGACCGTCCGGTTATGTCGCGTTTTGTTTATCCGACTTCGAACATATTTTTGTCCGATCTACGGGCCCATTTCTACTCACATTTCACTCCAAACTCACCAACCACTGTTCTCTTTCTCATCTGACGCATCATCCGCTATTCATAATAGGCCTCCCTCCAAAAGATCACTCGCCAGCCGCCGCTCTTCGGCTGCTTCAACCGAGTCGGCGCGAGCCGCTGCAAACAGAGCCTCGTCCCGGTTCGCTTCTTCCACAAGCGATAGTAAAAGTGTTGGGGACAGCAAAGGAACAGGAGTTGCATCCGCTGGAGCAAACTCCCCACCGCAAACTACCCCAGCGGCCAATCATCACCCTAATCTGCAACCTCCGAAACTAAATATTGCTGGAGTTTCCAGACCCTTTTTTCCGCCAAGATCTCCAATGTCTGCCGGCACGCAGGTTGGTGGCAATGTCTTCTCGGCAGTACCCATGCTGGAGCCAAGCAATATACCGCCATGGATTCGGAAGATATACGAGTTAGGATCAGGGGTGTCCGGATACTTTGAACAGAAATATCGCGAGATTGAGGCATCTGAATCAGATCGCATCCGGGCAGGTCAAACACAGAGAGACAGCCCTTACAGCTTGGAACAGGCTCAGCAACGTGATCATATGCGTCGAAACCGGTATTTTGACATAATTCCGTTTGACGGATCGCGCGTCATCTTGCAAGAGCCATCAGCTCCGGAGAACAGCAACTATATTAATGCCAGTCACGTTGACGGCTTCCCCGGGACTTCAAAGTACATAACGTCGCAAGGACCTTTAGGCAATACGTTCGGCGACTTTTGGCAAATGGTGTGGGAACAAAACTCACGCGTCATTGTTATGCTGACCAGAGAAGAGGAACGCGGGCGTACAAAATGTGACCGTTATTGGCCCGATTCCACGGAGCAGCCCTTGGACTTTAACAACCTCGGTGGGCTTCATCTTAAGCTCTTGGAAGAGCGATCTACATCTGAAGGCGCTGTCTTGATCCGCCGACTTCATTTGTCCCATTCATCACATCACCAAGCTTCTCCGACAACGCGCGAACTTTGGCAAGTCCATTTTCTCAATTGGCCCGATCATCGTGCTAGTAGTCCATACAGTGTCCTTGGCGTAATGGATCTGGTACGTGAGCTCCAATCACGCTCAGAATCATCTGGACCCGTCGGACCCTTGGTCGTCCACTGCAGTGCAGGCTGTGGCCGGACAGGAACATTTTGTGCCATCGATACCGTCCTGTCCCTTCTCGAACATTACCCCGGCAGCGACATCACAGCTGAGACGTCATCTTTGTCCACATCCCCCCACTCTCAAGAATTGGACCCAAGTACCGATCTGGTCTATTTATCGGTAGAAAAGTTTCGGGAAGCCCGGGTCAGCATGGTACAGACACTCGAGCAGTACAAATTTATTTACGAGGCAGTCGTGTACCGGATCCTGGAATGGCAGCATGAGATTGAGCAGAATGGTGAAGCATCGAGATCGCGGACTCGGAGACCACCATGGGTTAAGCCGGGGGTGGGGAAGCAGCGGATATGAGGATATAGCAGCCTCCTGGACAGTGTCATAGCGTGCTCACGTAATGCTTTAATAGAATGTATGTCTACTCAGTGCAATTAATTAAAGCCTGTCTCATCACAAACAACAATCTGGAGGGCTCTCTGAATATATCGGAATAATTGGCTGCAACTGAACGGGATGAATGTGATGAAATATGTACAAGTGTTGTCTATGGTTTCCCGCAAAAATAACGGATAACCGCTTAAATACCATCTGAAGCTTAAGACGCTGCATCTGCGCGATCCGATTCCCGCCCCTTGCCTCCTTTGACCGCCGCCAAAATCTCTCCAAATCCAGCTGCAATATCAACATCCGTCTGGAGCCGCTCTTCCTCTTTACTCAATTTATCGGAATCAATCAGCCGAAACTCTGTCTCCCATGCATCCTTCTCTACCCCGCTGTAATGATTGGCAAAACTGAATTTGATGTCCAAGAGCTGCGGCTCCAAATTGACCGATAATGAGGGTATGGCAACCACATGGGACGTGTCCTCAGGTTGAGATGGGTTGAGTAGTGCAATGCAGGGAATGGTTTCGCGGGCGGCAGAGGGCATCTTTTTCCAGTAGTGATTTACTGCGTGCTGCACGGTTTCACCCCATTCTGTGGTAGGTAGCGCGCGCATTCGCGCTAAAACATGCTTGTAATCCGCCTCCATGAACGGACGAACGACGAAGCTCAGATCTGAGTAAGGCGTTCCAAGATAGGTATCGCTGGATTCGGCCTTTGGTGGAAGGTCGAGAGCAAATAAGAAGCGTTGGTCCCATATTCCGCGTTGTCCATGTTTTAGAATCAAGTGATTGCTGTGACGGTTGGCTTTGGGTAGAGGACATCTTGACGCGATCCAGACAAACGCTCCTGTTTGTGATGCTCGGGGTGGGGAAAGTAGGACTCCGCCTCCAGTGACCCTTTTGGCCTTGAAATTAAAGTAGTTTACGATTTCGGTGCGGAGGAGACTGGGGATATGGGAGGATGGGTTGACTGAGCCGTTTCCGACCCATTTGATGACACTCGAGAGGACGCGGTCGGCTATATACGGTTTGCCGATCCAGTGACTGGATATGCGATCACGGCGGGCACGGACTTGCAGAAAACATGTGCCGGTGGGTGGGTCCCGAACCGTGTTGTCTTCTATGATGGGCCGAACTAAAGGTTCATAGAGTGAGACACACGCCACGAAATTGACTTTGGGACGCGCAGTCTTACCTTTCAGACGCAGTGCCCGGCTATGAACTCCCATATGTTCCATAACCTTCGCGAAGGATTTCCGGGTTAAAGCCTTGAGCGGACTTTGGTCGCCCAGCTCTTCATTGAGCTTCTCGGCTTTCTCAAACACTGGACCGTAGTCAATGGTGGGCGGAAACATGAGCGGATTCTCCGCGTCATTTGGTGTCAGTTGTGCCTCTGCGCATGTTTGCGCTGCTTGTGCCTGTTTATGTAAACCTTGTCAAAAGTGCGACAATGGGACGGAAGATGGGTAATTTCTCACATTGGTGAAACTCAAAAGTGGTCGGACCAATCGAACTTTCCTAGCAGCCAAAGCTGAAGCGTTTGGTACCTCTCCATTGACAGCATGTAACCCATTCAGCCCATCCACTCCGGAATTTTTCTTCAAGCGGTTGATCCCAATCCGAACTTGATCGTCTAATGTATGCGCCACAAATAGATTGGAAATGGACCGTTCGCGACATGCTTGTGATAAAAGAGCATATCGTCTTTTACGGGCAATCTCCCCGCGGGACCAGTAGGATAGTGTTGATGGGTTTTCGAGAACGGACGGGGCAAGCGGTGGGTCATAGCGGTCACCCAGGAACCCAGATCCCGACTGAGACCAGTCGACTTTGATGGAATGATGTTCAATGCCTGTATTGATCATGCATGAGCAACACTCTCTTTTTGAAACATCTCCTAACATCGTCATCATACCTAAGGCTTTCACCTTCTCCGCAACAGCTTCCACCTCTTTTGTTGTTCCCTCTTGCAATCCATGGTCCACAGAAAAGGCTACCAGTCGTTTCGCCCCCAGCTCTTCCTTCAATAAATGAAGCAACGCTAGACTCTTGGTTTCTCCGCCAACGGCAACGGCTATAAACAACAAAGATCGAATCAGTACGAGATCCCCCAACAAAGTGGAGGAACTTACCTATGGATTCATCGGGTTTGAGAATAATCTGCTTTAACGCACGTTGGAAGTGGGAGCGTATTATTGGGCTGTGCAAGGCCATCCTCTTGGAGTTTGTTGATTTACCGCGCAACGGTTTGTCAAAAAGTCGTTTTGCCCAAATTTCCCAAATCTCCGTCAATTTGCTGGTCACATGACACGATCGGGATTTGAATTTGGCTGGGAATTTTGGGATTTGATTTGCCGCCTCCTCATCCAAGTTCATAAAGCGAAGACCATCTGTGCTGACCCCGCTAAAACGCAGGAAAGTGGAGTCTCACTCGCCCCGTATTCAGCTCGCAAAGAAAGTCGCTACAGCACATTCTTTGGCGATCTCTTGTCAACCCTGTCAGTGGACGTCCTACCAAAAATGCTGCTGCAGGAATTTGACTTCCCCGGCAAATAAACTGAAAGATCAAGTCCGCACGGCATCAGAGTAAATGGATTTCTTCTTTGTCGCAAGTTTCAGTATGTTTATCATATTCAAACGCAGTCATTTCATCCCCACTTTTTCCCACGCTATTCCCGGGAGGTGAGTGACTTCAACAGTAATGTATCCGACGCGAACGGTATGGATCATTTGTGATGATTGTACCGAAGAATTCTCATCGTTGTATTTGGTAAAACGAGAAGACTAAGCCGGGAGAAATCCTGAAGCGATTGGATAACCACTTCCAATTGACATCACAACCAAGGTATGTCGCCGACAGGGTCCGTAGATCTAGATGTGGTTCTGTATTACGCCCAGCATGCGGGGGAGCTTATCCGGCACTTTCATACCGGAAAGAACCGTCGAAATACCCCTTCCCCATCCAAGAAGTGGAAAGTCTACGGGGACTTTCCAATAGATATCTGGAGAGATATCCGTGCATATCAAAGAGGCTGGAACGTATTCCAAGAGGAAAGTCCCAAATGCCAGAACTCACTATATGTACAAAGTCAATTTTTCCCTAGATCCTGACCATGTATCAGAATGTTGCAATTCTTAATTATCTGTGCATTGTATCGACCTGAAAATGAAATCTAATCCCAATAGCATTCACGAAATTTGTCCCCTCTAATGCCCATCCCATAGCTATGCGCGCACCTCATGAGGTACTTGGCTGATATACTCAAACACCGTGTGCAGGCTCTGATTACTTCTAAGACTGCACGTATGATAAGGCGTAATATGGCTGATACTCAAACATGCTTTGGGATTAACCATTAAGCTGTGGCGCGGCGGTATCCTTCGGCGACTATATGTACAAAAATGCTCTACAAAGCGGTAGGAATAAGGTGGAGGCAAGATGGATATGTGGAAATCTATGTTATAACATGAGAGACCAAGACTGGACGACCTCGTTTTCATCTGGTCCAACAAATGGCTTATCGATGCTTTTGATCATAAGATCGCCGCATAGGGGGCATTCGGACGCGACAAGCTCATCTAGATCCTCCTACAGGACAGAAAAAGCATGGTTAAGATCCCAGACCTTCACTCACGGAGGGGTGTGCTACGTACCTTTATTTTCTCGGGTGTTCCCCGATTTGTAGAAACAACTCCGGTAGATATGGCCCCCGATATTCCTTGCTTGTCTCCCTCCGATCCGACATCGGTCCCAACTCCACCCCTGGCTCGGCGGATACCGAGCATGGCAGATGCCAGCATTGAACCCGTATCCTCCTGAACCGTGGCGCGCCGAGCAGCGATTTCGGCCGTGAGCCGCTCCTGAAGATCTTGAATGCGTTTAGCTTTGGCGGGAGTACATTCTTTCACAATCTTTGATAAACGTTAGCAGTTGTAAAAAGTTCAAATGAGGAAGTAAATCTCACCAGCTTTGTCAAACAGTCAGCATGATATACGTGCTCACATGGGAACACGTAAAATTGCCGCGTGAGCAGAGGCTTTCGACAGATACTGCAGACTTCGGTCACTGGGATTGCTGTATACCTGTTGCTCTCCATTAGCGACCATGTCGTGGGTCTAAAACTCCATAACACAAGGTCTGTACCTATTTCGGAGCTCACGTATATCCAATCGTATGCTTTCCGCGCTACGCGTAGCCTCTTCCATTTCCGTCTTCAGTTCCTCAATATGCTCATTGTACTGCTCCAAAGCATTGCAAATCTCGTCCTTGAAGTCGTCTATGAGGACGAAATCTGGAAACAAAGGAAGGATATCTTCTATCTTGAGCAAATCCGATGTTTGTGAGAGAAATGACAATGCCCTAAATTGAGAGATAAATACTGGCAGACAGAGAACAACAGAAGAGAAAACTCACTGCTTGATGTCCTTTTGCTCCTCAATGATATGGCGCGCGATTCGCAGCCACAGCTTCTTTCTCAAAATTTCATCATCCGGATGAGGCTTGTTGGCATTAATTTCCGCCAGTTCCAAGTCATTGAACTTGAGGGCCAATTCCACAGCCTGCTCATGTAAATTCATGGCACCATATAGATGTACGCATGCTTGCGTTAGTCCGTGCTGACTACACAGCCGTAAAGCGTATTGAAGGTCATAGTGTGGATCTTCTTTTTGAGATGTCAGGAAAGCGAGGAGAGACGACTGATCTTGCGGATTTGATTGCGATATGTAAAGAGAAAGTAGGTAGTTGTGGACGGCGGGATCCGTATTATGAAGATTCTGGGTTACGTATTGCAGGTAACGAATTGCCTGGTTCTGGATTGACTCGCTTAGCACAGAATCAAAAGACGTAAAGGGATCTCGCCCGCACCTGTCCTTCGTTTCCTCTGAGCCCGGCGGATCTTGAAGCGTCATATTTGAGCAAGGCAGGAACCAAATGTCGCGGGTTGATATTGGGTTGGCGAATCCAGGCGTTGACGGTTTCAAATGGAGCCTGCTGCATCAAGACAGGCGAATACTTGTAGTAAAATTCTACGGAGCTCTTTGAATGGAAGTAGGTAAGAAGGAGCGCCAAGTGAAGCAGGTTGAGAAAACTCCCACCTGACGCGATAGAACTTCCAAAGCAGTCAACCACTCTTTCTCTTGCACCCAATGACTGATCACCCGGTCGTAGTCTCCTATAAGCTCCAAGTAGAACAATAGTTCCTGAGTTCTGCCATGACTTGCGATGATTTTGGTGGTTGTCTCCTTGTCCAATCGACTCTATAGGTCCGTGTTAGTCTGAATAATCCCCAAAGTCCGATTTTTGTTTGCTAAAACGTACGTTGTACTTCCTTATGAATTGACGAAAGTCGTCGATGGCGAGCCGTTCCTCCTCTTCCAACCGCTGTTTCAATGATCGCGCCTCTTCCAGGCTCTCATCGGTATTTGCAGCCTTGGTTAGAGCTTCAACGCTCTGAGCAGCATCGACAATCTCATCGCGAAGGACATTCAACTTATTGATGAAGATCTCGACAAGCCAAGTTGAGAGTAACGTGATTTGTGTGGCATCTTGGGATCGAAGTCTTTCCAATTTCTTTTGCAAGTAGTGTTTCAAGGCTTCCCGCTCGTCCTTGGCAATGAACTTGAGGACAATCTCTTCGAAAGAAAGGCTGATGGATTGGGCGTAATAGGTCGCGGATAATATGTATCGTTGTTGTGTGTAATAGTATTCTGCCCGAGCAGTAATAATCTGATCCTTCTGGGCTGGAGTCTATGCAAGATTTAGAAAGGTTCACACTCTCGAAGATGGATCTACTATATACCTTTGCGTAGCTTAACGCGGCATCAAAGGCTTTGCGGTTCAGATACACTTTCCAAACATCGCGGTCTTCGTCGGTGATTATCAGCTCATAGAGTGCCAAATTGGTGAAAACCCAGTACGTGGACTTTGCTACATCAACCGTGATCTTCTGAACAACCTCGTCAAATTCCTTTCCAGAGATGTGAGGACAAATTTGATGATGATGAAACAGTATGAGATGAATTTTACCAAAGGTATCTGTTCTTCAAAGTCAACTTCGCTCGTAAGGATGTTGATTCCCTTCAGAGAATGGTTGTATAATAGTAGGTAATGGAACTCGGTAACGTTGATTGAAAGCGGGTAATCTGAGGTAGGGTATGGTTGATCGCTTGGTGATCCATGTTCTTCGCGTTTGGTGCCTTGGGGGTATCTGAGTCAGGCTTTTGTGAGTAACGAAGCAAGGGTCAAATAGCCGATGTAACACCTACGGGAGTAATTGTGCATTGTTGGTGAGACTGTCGCCAATGGACTGTGAACCGAAGCTCATATCACCACAATACAAGCCAGCCGCTACAAGATACTTTAAATGATGTTCACCGAGAGTATAGAGAACGTCCATACCAGTCATCCAGGCAAACGTCTTTGGTAAACTCGGATATCCGGAATCTTGTACAAACGGACTCCAAAATTGTACTTCAGACCGCGTTAAGACACCTGGCATCTCTTGGAAGTCTAAAAATATGCGGATCAACTTCCGGGCTTTCACGTCAAAACATCCCTTAAACTTACTGGCACTGTGCAGATCATACATCCGGAACAGGTCACCAAACATGCTCTTATCCGCCTCGGCTTCCGCTGCCGTACCGATAAATTGATATAAGCGCATGGGGGTGGCCACAAAGACAACATATTTCTTAGGGTCCGCTGGGAACTGCTCGTAGCGTACGCTACAAATTGGCATAGCCCCCTCGTGCAAAGAGTAGACCTAGAGGGAAATAAATGCATCAGAGTCGATTCGGAACAAGTGAATAGGCTGAATCTTGGAGACCTGGCGAAAATACCGCTCCTCCCTTTTGAAAAATTCCTCTGTTGGATGTATCTCGGCTTCGAAGATATGGCCTTGTTGGGAACCGACGAGCATGACTCCCGTACTCTCTGCCATAACACTGCGCGGTCGCCCCCAAGCGACAGATTCCACCAATATGCCCTAAGAAATTGGTTAATAACTCTCCACCAGCGCTGATGCCGCCAAATTACCCGAAATTTGCTCAAAATCCGCGGTTTCTTCCATTTTTCGTACAGATAGTAGTTATCACCGAGAGTAGTTGTGATCAGCAAATGCTTGGCTGTAGGATCAAGGAAGATATTTTTGATGCGGTCGCCCTTTTGCCGGACAGTGAGATCCGATTCTGCGTAATGCGTTCTAGTTGCGATCAATGCAAACCGTTACGCGAGGATTATACCGGCTATAGCATCAGATTTTCCAAGATCTATCCGATATATTTTCTGATGTGATGCTGCATCCTTTCCTGTGGCTGATGTGCCCGAATCCATTACAAACACCAACATGTTGTTCGCGACTGCCAGTGCAACCAAATGTGTGATTGGAAAGGGAAACTGGACCCGATCCAGCGAGAACATCGGAAGCTCCTGCGACTGAACTCGTGTACTGACATAGCCTTGTTCGAGCTGTGTGAGAAAAATGTGTTGATACCGATACAGAGCAACGACGGCGAATCGTTTGTTTATCAACGTACAATCACGGGTGTTAATTTCGTTTCCAGCTCCTTCCGACGGTCGACGTTTACAAAGTTTGGACCGGCAGCCTCTTCATTCTCGAACTGATCGAAAAGGGACATGTTGGTGGTAGAATGTCTTCATAAGATGCTCTACTTTCGGCCTTTCTTGACCCTTCTGTCACTTCGCTTGCACTTGCGCAGCAGAGCCGCACGCGGGGTCATGGCATAAACTCACGACGTGTTTCCCAACCAAACGACATTTACATACACCCCAGTTTCCTTTAACAACGTGAGAAATGGCAGACTTTGACGAGCGGCTGTTGCGAGCCATCACCGGCCAAAACGGAGTGGAAAGTCACCTGGAAGTCGGAGACCGCCGCGAACCCGATTCGGATGTCGACTCGGACCGGGACTCGGACGACGAGGGCGCAAGCAAAGTCGATAACCAACCAGTACTCAACACGGCAGAGAATCGTGCCATGTCGGATGCTGCCCTGCGTCAATACTTGGATATAGGTGGAGCTAAAACAGGGCCAAAGGGTGTCATGGCAGACTACAAATTTCATCAACGCCAGGAGAAAGCTCGACGAGACTTGGAACAACAGCGCATTTTGAGTAGCTATTCAATCAAGGGGATGAAGAGTGGCTGGCTGGCACGCCAGGTGGCCAATGATCAAGCAACCAACTTTGGAACCGATGCCGAGGAAATTGAACCCGAAGAGCTCCTGGAAAAGCTCGAGGCGGATGAGGAAGATGAATACCTGAAGGAATATCGGGCAAAAAGGCTGTCGGAGCTGGCTTCTGCGTCACGGAAACAACGATTTGGACAAGTCATAGAGCTCACATCAGAAGATGACTATCTTTCAGCGGTTGACGACGAGGCGCCCGATACGGTAGTGGTCGTACATTTATATCAGAATCAGCTCGAGGAATGTCGCGTGGTCAATGGATTGCTAGAGCAGCTTGCGGAACGGCAGCCTTTTGTCAAGTACTGCAAAATCCAAAGTCATTTGGCAGACGCCGCATTCGATCAGGTTGCCCTTCCAGCGCTATTGTCATATTGCGGAGGGGTATTGAAAGGAACCGTGATGAGGGCGCTGGATGAATGCCCGACTTGGAAAAAGAGCGGGATCTGCACGGCGCAGGGATTGGAGGAAGTTTTGGTTGCTTGGGACCTGTTGGATGCTGTAGCTAGCGCAGAGCATCGACTGGGTGGGTTGGTCATAAGTTAGAAGTGGCAGGCTCCACCGCATATATGACCTTTTATTTCTACGAGCGGATTTTTGGCATTTTGTAAATACATCTTAAATTCTTCTTCTAAACACTTCACTCCCAAAGTCTCATCTTTGGATCACATCTTTGGAGGTTGGAACAGAACTTCTGCTGCGCGTAGTGGCTTGTCTGGACCGCCAGCCAATCAGCGCACTTTTACGTTTTTCCAGCGGCACAGTACGTCCGAAATCCTATAAAAGCAGGCGCTGCCCCGGCCCCCCTCTGGTTTTCCTTAATCCTCTCGGCCTATTGGCTAAGATCAAGTGTAGTATCTGTTCTATTCAGTCTGATAACTGAATCTGTTCACATTGTGGACAATTGTTATCAAACTAATTTTTGACGCTCGCTGGCTGCTGATGGGCTTGCCCTAGGCGGCCGGCACCGGTGTCCCGCGTATTGCACTATCTCGCGGTGACGCCAAGAATTACTATTTTAAAGGATGAAAAAAATGTGCACACCTTTTGTGAGTGTATTCAGCAATATGTATCGGAGATGTGATGAGTGAAAATGTGTACACTTTTGACATTGGACGACCTGATCTGACTCGAGCGACTGCGACATGGCCGGTTCGAGACTACCGGCTGAGATACTAGCGAACATTGCGGGCGAGATCGACGACGACCTGGACGACGACGACCGTGAAACATTCTTGGCTCTGAGCTCCGTATCCCATACTTGGCATCAACTTGCTCAACCGCATTTGTACCGCTCGATTACCTTTAGGGACTCCTCTCGCCTTCCCTCTCAACTTCAGCTGCTATCAAGAACTGTCGAAGAAAAGCCGCATCTGGCTAGTTTCATTCGAAAGCTAGGCTTCACAAGTTTTCATGCTAAACTTTTTGCAGAAATAGCCAGCCTAGCAAGTCTGTGTGCAAACCTGTAAGTTTACCGGCTGTTCATTCGAAAACTTGAGCTAACCCAATCCTTTCAGTAAGAGGCTTGATCTTCGTTGGGGTTTCCGGGTTCAAGACCCTGATTTGCTGGGTATCCTGGAAAAGTGCAGACCATTAGAAGAACTGCGGATCGCCAGTTGCGAAGAAATCACGAGCAAGGGCTTCATCAAGGCCTTGCCCTTCCTGAAAAATTTACGAAAGCTGGATCTTTCCGGGGTCTGGAACCTTGATGACGATTGTCTTTGTGAAATCGCCAAAATGTGCCCGCTACTGGAAGATTTAGACTTGAGGTGGACAGCCTTCACGCCAACCGGATTATGGTCGATCATGGAGCTTGCTACCACCTTGACGTCTCTCAATCTATCAAGGAATAGAATAAATGATTGGGAGATAATAGCTATCATGGAGGGGAAGCCGCCCCATCTCACAATTACCGTATGTGACCATGTCCCCCCCGGCGCTAGTGAGCGGGTCTGGCGCTGAATATCCGGATAATGATAATGACGGGGATTGGAATAAGTCCGACGACTTGCCATGAATGTGGTCATGAGTCGGGCCTCCGTGGCTGGCAAGCATTTGAATGAGATATCTGGTGTAAATGGTGCAGATAGTTGGAAAGTCAGCATGTACATAAATGAGTGTGGTGGCCATGATGCAAGAAATCATTTGGAAGCATGAAAGATTTTGCATTGACACCTTTTCATGAACGAGACAACTTGGAGCAGAGCTTGGAGTCTGACACGTCTCTCATTTATATATCTCGGATTTAGTAATTTTACTACCAAAAACCTAGTTTTGGCACTGATACGTACTTGCTCGATAAGATTAAGTTCTCATTGTCGACTACATGATGCTTTTGACATCTGGCCGCGCCAGTGATTTGGCAGAGTGTAAAACATACCAAATCATTCCTATCGTGTTCCCTTGTACATGTGGCTCGTACCTTCCACTGGTTGCTCGTATTTGCCTACTCGGATGTTGCACCTATCTGGTCGATATGCGGATCACCTCACGAGTCTATCTTGAATAACATCTTGTTCGTAAAGTGCTGGACGAGACGTATCCGGCGAGTCGTCTCGCGAATATCGATGGTTCAATGTGATATAACCGTGTGGCACAGTCCATGTCAAGTTGACAGCTGTCAATTAACTTGCTCAAACTTGAAACCCTCCAAGTATTCCGTACCTAATATCGACGATATGATGGCCGGCTCACGACTCCCGACTGAGATACTGGCGAAAATCGCGGGCGAGATCGACGACGAAGACGTCAAAACTTTGCTTGCTCTGAGCTCCGTATCCCACACTTGGCATCAACTTTCCCAACCAACCTTGTACCGCTCCATTTACTTGCTGGACTCCTCTGGCTTTCCCTCTCAACTTCAGCTGCTATTAAAAACTGTCGAGAAAAAGCCGCATCTGGCTAGTTTCATTCGAAAGCTAGACTTCTCAAGGTTTCACGCTAAACTTTTTGCAGAAATAGCCAGCCTAGCAAGTCTGTGTGCAAACCTGTAAGTTTACCGGCTGTTCATTCGAAAACTTGAGCTGACCCAATCCTTTCAGTAAGAGGCTTGATCTTGGTTGGACTTTCTGGATTCAAGACCCTGATTTGCTGGGTATTCTGGAAAAGTGCAAATCATTAGAAGAACTGTCTATAGCTACTTGCTGCAAAATCACAAGCAAGGGCTTCATCAAGGCCTTGCCCTTCCTGAAAAATCTACGAAAGTTGGATCTCCACGACGTCACCGCTTTTGACCTTGATTGCTATTGTGAGATCGCCAAAATGTGCCCACTATTGGAATACCTAGACTTGGGGAACACGTCTGCCGAGCGAACCAAAGTACTTGCCATCATGGCTCTTGCTACCAACTTGAAGTTCCTCGATCTGTGGAGCATTTATAAGGAGATAACACCTTCCGACATGAGAGCTATCCTAAAGGGGAGGCCATCGCATCTCACAATTGCCGTCAATGGCTGTGTAGAAAGGTACAACGATCTTTTCGTCGATGGCAGTCCCCCCGAGGGTTTGGTTGAGTCTTCATAATGGCGATGATTGTAGGGCACTGTTTTACCATGGGCTTATTTAGTGTAAATAGTGCAGATAGTTGGATTTAAGTACATCAATGTGTGTGCCACTGCGTGATGGCCATGATGAATGAGCACTATTCGGAAACATTGTGCATCGAAACCTTTCGTACACCAGAGTTTTGGAGAATGATGTCTATTTTTTCCCCACATCTCTCGATTATGTATTTCATGTTCAGACAAATAAGCATTATGACATGCAGTCACCTTCGCCGATTGGACTACCCTCAAAATTGTCCTTACTTGATTTAAATCCATCAATCGAACGTTATGATGGCTGGCTCAAAACTACCGCCCGAGATACTGGCGAACATTGCGGGCAAACTCGACAACTTGATCGACCGCAAAACTTTGCTTGTTCTGAGCACCGTAACATAACTGAGTGTAGCGGCCAGGATAAACAGCGCCAGTAAACATTTTGCATCACACCCTTCCACGAACAAGAGAACATGGTATTTACCATAAATCTTGATTTCCTCCATAGAAATGATACATTTTTACAGCCCAAGCAGATTGCAATTGGTCTTGGGTACACCTCCTCCGGTATTTTTGGAGCGATTAGTTTGACTTTGAGTCAAAGTTACAAAGAAAGCCGGGTCCAGGAGCAACCTCAACATTTCAGTAGTTAAGCGGTAGAAACAGTGACTTAGTCTTCGAAAATCAAAAAAAGAGTCGGATAGGATCTAGGCCAAGTCTGACACGATCAGTATCTCGCGGTGACGCCAAGAAATTCTCTATTTTGTCATTGTGGCTTTGGTGCATGTTAAAAATGTGTAAGGAGATGCATTTCCAGGAGGCATTTGAATTTTTAGGTTAGCTAAGGACAACTTTGAGGGTCGTTGCACGCAAACCTGCAATACGTCCCATAAATCTCGACAACCACTTTCGGCATGCATATTCGATGGATATCACCGGAGCTTGAGTCAAGCGACTCAAATTCAAGCGATTCCAAGACTGCCGTCCCCAGACTACCGGCTGAGATACTGGCGATAATATCGGGCGAGATCAACGACCGCAAAACTTTGTGTGCTCTGAGCTCCGTATCCCATGCTTGGAATCAACTTGCGCAGCCGCGTCTGTACCGCTCGATTCGCTTTGCCGAATCTCGTCTAGAATCTTTTGATCGATTTTGCTCTCGAATTGAGCAGACTTTAAAGGCGCTCCAAGAAAAATTGCATCTGGCAGATTCCGTTCGAGAGCTAAACGTAAATGACGGAAATAATCAACTTTGGATGGATATAGCCAGCATGGCAAGTCTGTGTCCAAATCTGTGAGTTGACCTGCTGTTCATTTGATAACTTGACTTGACCCAATACTTAGTACGAAGCTTGATCTTGGCGATAACACCAGGCTTCAAGATGAAGGATTGCTGGGCATCCTGGAAAAATGTAGATCATTAGAAGAACTTTCTATAGCCGGGTGCTCTAAAATCACCAGCGAGGGCTTCGTCAAGGTCCTACCCTTTCTGAAAAATCTGCGAAAGCTCAATGTTTCCTGTACCTTACTTATTTCTGATGATTCCCTCTGTGAGATTGCCAAAATGTGCCCACTACTAGAAGATCTAGATTTGGAGCGCACAGAAATCACGCGAACCGGAGTATCCTCTATCATCGCTCTTGCATCCAATTTGACAGCCCTCGATCTGTCGGAATGCTATGCAATTGAAGATTTGGAGATGATAGCTATCATGAAGGAAAAGCCCTCGCATCTCAAAATTACCAACTTCGAACGAGGGATGTGGGATAGATAGTGACGAATTGCCATGAGGCATTTGCCTTGCCTTGGGCATATTTGGTATAAATAGTGTACTGATAGTTGGAAATTAAGTACAGTACGTACATAAATGTGTGTGCCACTGTGTAATGCCCATGACGAGTTAGCATTGTTCGGCAAAAAAAGAAATGCTTTAGATACATCCCAAACAGATTGCAAATGGGCTAGGTACATCGGGTCACACACGGACAGCCAAGGGAAACATGTGGGAAGAAACTTGGCCGTGGTGCGCAATGTAAGGCAAAAGAAAGGTACTGTAGGACCGAGTACATGAATAATTCAGCAAGCCTGAGGAAGGAAATTTGGATCAACGATGTAAGCCAAAGAAAAATACAGCAAAGCAGATAAAAGAAGGTAGGTTACCAGCAAACACGGCCAAAGCAAAAGAAAAGAATAGCAGGGAAAAAAATAACAAGGCAGAGAAAGTAGAAACAAAATATGGTACATACTGATGGACATCAGACTAAGGGTAAAGAAAACTATGGGAAAGCAACAGCACGGGAAGAAAACAGGAGGGATAGAGCTGAGAGTATGGCCGAAAAAAGCGTAAGAATGCGGACATCTTAAAAGAAGCCGAATTAGAAGATACAAGCAAGGTTGGAAGTAAATCAAAGCAAAGGAAAAGATTATTGAAAGGAAGTTAAAAGAATATATGAATAGCAAGGACAGAACAAGTCCAAAGGCACTAATAGTAGATCTTCTTCTAGAAATATTTAAAAAGAGAAGTCTTTGCTGCCGCTGTGTAAGAAAGTGTATTTGACATGGTATTGTTGTCTACGCTCGACCAACGAGGGGTGGTAGAATCCAACCTATATGGCAGCTGGGGAAGAAGTTGCTGCTAAAATGTTCAACCGGGCAAAGAGTTGCAATTTCGATTTATGATAGCGACCAAGAAATAGCAGGCTACGTAAGAGTTCACCTCATCTGCTTGGGATGTATGTGATGAAGGGAAAGAAGACTCGATGTATTATGCAGAATAATAATTAAAAATTTCCAAACTGGTGCTGTTGTATCATCATGGCCACCCATACTCATCATGTATCTGCCCTATTTACACCACTTGTCTCTTGCTGGAAGGATTGAACTCAAGGCAAGGCATTGATGCCCAATCCCCACCTGCGAAAGCACCGATAAATGACCGCCTTTATAGGTGGTCATCGGAATCATACCAACTCCCCTCGTTTTCACCATCTGAATAGTCATAATCCGAAAAGTGGTATTCATCAATTTCATCTACATCGAAGTCATCGAGATCCATGTCTGAATCAATGTTGTCATCATCATAATAAATGTCGAGATGGTCATAGCTAGTAATGTTGACATGCAGCGGTTTCTTCATCATGATAGCCTCCATCTCCGAATCATTAATTCCAACATGTTTCGACAGATTAAGCGATGTCAAGTTGGTAGCAAGCTGCATGAATGAAGATACTCCGGTTCGCGTGACGCTCGTGGTCCCCAAGTCTAGATCTTCCAGTAGTGGGCACATTTTGGCAATGTCATGCAAGCAATCATTATCAACATTGGAGACGCCGGTAACATTGAGCTTTCGCAGGTTTTCAAGGAAGGGCAAGATCTTGACGAGACCGTTGCTTGTGATTTTCCGGCAACCTGCTATAGACAGTTCTTTCAAGGATGTACACTTGTCCACGATGCCAAGCAAGTCCTGCTCTCTCATCTCCGTACATGATTGCAAAAAAAGCCTCCTACTATTAAGAAGGACTGGGTCAATTCAAGTTATCAAATCACGAGCCAGCAAACTTACAGATTGGGACACGGACTTGCGAACGAGGGTATTCCCGAATAGCTGGGATATCGTATGAGCTTCAGCTCCCGAATGAAACTTCTCAATTTTGGTGTCTCGCCGAGCGTTTTTGATCGCAGCCGAAAATGGGGGGGAACATTAAATATGTTCTTCAATACAACCGAGCGGTAATACAGACGCGGCTGAGCAAGTTGATTCCAAGCATGAGATACGGAGCTCAGAGCCAACAAGGTTTTGGCGTCGCCGATCTCGCCCGCAATTATCGCCAGTACCTCAGTCGGCAGTCTGGGGACGGCAGTCTTGGAGTCGACCATTTTCCAGATTATGTACCGAGGACTTTGTAAACGAATGTCGCAAGTGCTGCTGCCGTACCACTTATCGTTGACATCTCGGTGCAGAGCTCAGTGAGTTTACTTTATACACATGAGGTCGGTGTCAAATCTGACACATCTAGTAACTGAGGTGGGAAAATTGCCCTGATAGGGCAGATCAGGTAACCGCGTGGGGGCTCAAGGTGTAATGATTACAACGAAGCAAAGAGTCATATTGCCCGTGCTTTTGCAAGTGGGGACTTGGGCATCAATGCCTTGCTCTGGGTTCATCCCGCCAGAAAGCTTTTGATTGATTAAGATATTTGATGTCAGTAGGGCAGATAGTTACAAAACACGGATGTACATAACATAAAAGAGGATGATGGGCATGATAAAGATGCGTTCATTTGAAACTTTTCTTGACTGCTTTGGAGTGTATACTACTCGAGTATATGTAAAAAAAAGAAGCTGCTGGAACTTCTATATCCAGGCGCCTTGCGTATATACGATCTCTAAATCAGTCATTTAGCCTTCAACGGGATATGTGTGGCACAGACCATGTCAAGTTGACAGCTGTCAATTAGGTCGCTCCAAGTTTTGAAACCGTCCAACTTTTGAGACCCTCCGAGTATTCCGTACCTAATATCGACGATATGACGGCCGGCTCACGACTCCCGAATGAGATACTGGCGAAAATCGCGGGGGCGATCGATAACGACACCAAAACTTTGCTTGTTCTGAGCTCCGTATCGCATGCTTGGCGTCAAGTTGCCCAACTACGTCTGTACCGCTCGATTGGCAGTCGGGGCGATCGGCACTTTCCCTCTCGAATTCGGCTGCTACTAAAAACACTTGAAGAAAAACTGGATCTGGCAAGTTTCGTTCGAGAGCTGAACGTCCCATCGTGTTATCCGGGTCCGGAAGGTCATAATCAACTTTTTGCGGACCTAGCCAGCCTAGCAAGTCTGTGTCTAAACCTGTAAGTTTGCCTATAGCTGTGCACTGCACTTGATAACTTGAGTTGACCCAATCCTTAGTACGAGGCTTGATTTCACCGCATGTATCATGATCCGAGACCAAGTGCACATCTTTAGAAGAACTGTCTATAGCCAAGTCCGACGAAATCACCAAAAAGCGCTTCGTCATGGTCTTGCCCTTTCTGAAAAATCTGCGAAAGCTCGATGTTTCTGAGAACTTCCAAATTGATGATGCTTGTCTTGAAAATATCGCCAAAATGTGCCCGCTACTGGAAGATTTAGACTTGACATGGACAGGGGTCACGCGAACCGGAGTATCCTTGATCATGGAGCTTGCTACCAACTTGATGTCTCTGAATTTGGCAATTAATTTTTTGGAGATGAGAGCTATCATGAAAAAGAAGCCACCGCATCTCACAATTACTCACTGGGTCGCCTGGCGGGGGTTCGACGATGATGACAGATGGGGATGCTGACAGTGATTACGATTTACCGACTTGGACCGAGGGTCTGCCGCTGTGTAGACAAGCGTATTTGACATAGTAGTGTTGTTTCCGCTCGACCAACGAGGGGTGCTAGAATCCAACCTATACGGCAGCTGGGGAAGAAATCGCTGCTAAAATGTTCAACCGGGCAAAGAGTTGCAATTTTGATTTATGATAGCGACCAAAAAATAGCAGACTACGTAAAAATTCACCTCATCTGCTTGGCGATGTATGTGATGTAGGGTAAAGAAGATTCGATGTGTTATGCAAAAAAAATTAAAATTTTCCAAACTGGTGCTGTTGTATCATGTGCACCTATACTCATTTATGAATCTGTACTATTTGCATCAACTATCTCTTGCTGGAAGTATTGAACTCCCAACGATGCCCGTTCCTCACTTGCGAAAGAGCCGACAAATGACTGCCTTCATAGGAGGTCATTGGAATCATTCCAACTCCTCGTCTCTCTCATCATCCGAATAGTCATAATCCGAAGTGTGCCATTCATGGTCATCCCACCTACCAAAGTCTTGGAACTCCCACGACTCGTTGTAGTAGCTTTCTAAATCAAAGCTGTAAGAATCCCAGTGATCGTCATGAAGGTCATGGACGGTAATTGTCAGATGCGATGGCTTCTCATTCTTGAGAGCTCTCATCTCCAAACGATTAATTCCACATTGTTTCGACAGATTGAGGGACACTAATTTTGGGGAGAGCTTCATGATAGAGGATACTCCGGGTGGCGTGGCCCTTGTTCTCCACAAGTCTAGATCTTCCAGTAGTGGGCACATTTTGGGGATGTCACAAAGGCCATCATCACCAAGGTTGAGGACCTCGGCAAGATCGAGCTTTCGCACATTTTTCAAAAAGGGTAAGATCATGCTAAGACCCTTGCTTGAGATCATACAGCAACCGGCTATAGACAGTTCTTCCAAGGATGTACACTTTTCCACGATGCCAAGCAAGTCCTGGTCTCCCATCTGCATACATGATCTCAAAGTAAGCCTTGCACTATTAAAAAGGATTGGTTCAACTCAATTTATTGAATAAACAGCCGACGCAACTTACAGGTTGGGACACTGACTTGCGAACGAGGATATTTCCGCATAAACCTCACGAGAAATACGTGAAGCGGTTGTCGCACTTTGGCTGAATCCTCTAACCTTTAGCTCTCGAACAAAATTTGCCAGTTGTGGTTTGTTTTCGAGCGTTCTCAATAGCAGCTGAAGTTGGGGACGAACACGATTAACGTTCCAAAGTTTAATCGAGCGATACAGGACTGATTGGACAACTTGATGCCAAGCATGAGATATGAAGCTTAGAGCAAGCAAAGTTTTGGTGTCATCAATCTCGTCCACAATTTTCGCCAGTATTTCAGTTGGTAGTCTTGAGTTGGCCATTATAGAGTCGATTGATTCAGATTGTGTACTTAAAAACCTTGGAACGAGCGTCCGCAAGTGCTGACGTTACCACAATACTTTTCCCTAGCGCCTTGACAACTTGGTGCAGAGCTCAGTGAGGGTACTTTGTATACACGAGATCGGTGTTAAATCTGACACGTCTAGTAACTGGCGTGGGAATATTGCCCTGAGAGGGCAGGTCAGGTAACCGCGGTGGGGTATAGTTGCCCATGGTATGATGATTACAACGACTTGTCAAGACAGGGGTCATGTTGCCCGTGCTTTTTGCAAGCGGGGACTGGCAGGCATTGTCTTGCTCTGGGTCCATCCCGCCGGAAAGCTTTTTGATACATTGAGATATTTTGTGTAAATAAGGCAGATAGTTTCAAAAACGGATGTACATAACATAAAAGAGGATGATGGGCATGATAAAGTTGCATTCTTTGGAAACTTTTCTTGACTGCTTTGGCGTGCATACTCGAACATATGTAACAAAGAAGCTCCTGGAACATCTATATCCAGGCGCCGTGCGTATATCCGATCTTGAAATCTGATTGGTCATCCCGTTAGCAAGTCATTTAACCATCTTTGGACGCGCTTGCTGAAACCGGCCAGCGACCGACGCAATGCTCACGGCGACACTTCCATTACCCACCACCACCACCATCACCCGCAGCTCATATCCCTGGCCCACGGCTCACCACGGCCACGGCCTCCTTATTCTCCTCGTTTTCAAAGTCCCAGAACTCGTAAGGTAGGAGGCAAAAAAAACGTGTCGCCGGTAAGGCAACCAGTCATTTCCAAGGCATCTTCGCTCGTACTAACGTTGCAGTTTGCAGTGACGGGCCCCGCAACCTGTCAAGCTACCACCCATAACCGCCCGCTACCCAAGTCCCCAAAAAAATATTCAGCTGTCATATTACCCACCCAACCTCAAAAGACACAGAGATCAGCCGTACGTGATTGGCGGCATTTCGTCAAGCTAAAACCCGCAGCCATGGGAAACCAATTCTCGTCGAGCAACCCACCTGCTGACACCTCTTCAAACCGTAACCCTCCTTTCCCGGAACAGCAGCAGAACGCTGGAGTAGGAGTAGGAGAAAGAGGACTAGCCGAGCTTGCTGGGCCGTCTGGAGGCGGTCCACCTCGTGCCAACCATGACCATGTTCACCGCAACACTGCTCTCCGCTCTCAGCGACGCAGGCAAATGATGGGATCGCCGCTACTTCCCCCCTTTACTCCCCGCCGCGGAGGCAGCAGCTCAAGCAGTAGTAGCAGTAGCAGCAGTAGCAGTAGCCAGTATGCAGCAGCTTCTGGCCCGGCAGCGGGCGTGCGGGGCCGGGCATTTGGTGAAGCTGCCGAGCGACGCTCCTCCAGAGTGCTTCGCACCATGCGTCAATCACCACTGGAAGCCCCTTCCTCAGAGCCCCGTCTACAATCCGCCTCCTCATCCGCCGCATTGACCGAGGAACCCATGTCGGTGGCCGAAACCATCTCAGCTGCCGCGACTCACGATGCAATGATGGATGTAGATGATGGCGACAATGATGACGATAGTGATGATGAAGGAGATGATCGTAAGTTTTCCCTTGGCCAACATCCGCAAGCATTGTTAACATAAGCTCTTTTGCTTTTCACACAGTCACTCTTCCAAGCTTCAATGAATTATTTGGTAATTCTGAATCTGGTCCTACCGCCATGGATTGGACAAATCATCGGTCACCCCCTGATTACTCTAGCTTCTTTGGCTCCGGGAGAACCAGTGGCAGTGGCTCGCAAACCGTTCCTTCACTACCAGACGAGGCAGCGCAGTCCATGTCGCCGGGACAATTTGTGCGTTCCCTCATGGAAGCCATCATGCTGGGAATGCCTATGGCTGGGCAACCTGAAAGTGAAGCGGCTTCATTTACAAGCTCTACGGCGGCCAATAGTGCGGCATCCGCCACCACCACTCCTGGGCAGCAGCCAGGTGCTCCCTCAGGACGGCCAACTGTGCCAGGAATGGTCGGCGGATTCCCAGACATTCTCAACATGTTACGACCGCGCGCTGGACCGAACACTGGAACGAACGCAAATGAGGAAAGTGGCACTCCCGGCCAGCCAGCAGGATTGGCTACATTTTTGCGCTCTCTTCGCGGCAGGCAGAGTGGCACACGACCGGAAGGTGAAGGCGCGGACGCGACTGCTACCCCCCGGCGGCGAAGCCCAGTTCCTGTGCTCATATTGATTGGACGTGCCATGCGTGGACCAAATGGAAATGCCCCTGGGACCACAGCGACAGGAGCTGCCACTGCTGGCTCAACGACATCTACTCAAGAATCATCAGGTACCAATCCTGTCTCAGAACCTGCTACCACCAGCCAAACTTTTGCATTTCCATCTCCCGCCTCGGTGGCTCCGTCAAATGTGCAGTCTCAATCAGAGTCGAGCATGCGCAGTCAACTCCTCGGGGATCTTGGTGGAACGGCCTCCGATTCCGCAGGGGTCGGTTCGTTTGCTGACTCCCTCTTTGCCCCTCCCCGCCCCACCAGCGCAAGAGTTCCCCGATATTCCGACAGTATTGCTCGAAGTATACCCATTGGAATGCCCATGAGATCTCCCATCGGAATCCCGATTCCAATCGCGTTCGGTGGCCCTTGGGGTACTGACACCACTCCTGTCCAGCAACCAGGTCAGAATGACTCTGCCAATCTTCAGCAACAGCAGCAACAAGAAGTTCCACTCCCGTCGCCTCGAAGCACAGCGGCCGCAAATGCATGGAGGGCACCTGAGCCCGAAGTGCAATCAGATTCAGATGAATCTCAGGATGAAAGCGCGGAGGCTGCGCCAAATTCATTGCCGCGACGAAGCATCCAATTCATGATTTACTTTATCCCACAGCGCAATGCCGATGGGTCCGTTGTAGGGGCACCTGCTGGGACGGCTGCCTCCCCTGCTTCTGAAACCGCACCTACTCCCTCGGGTGGAGCCCCCACTTCACCGGCTGGAACTGCGCCGCAGTCTTTGGCAGAACTGCTTGCGTCCCTGCCTTTAGGAATGCATGCCATGCCTGCTGCCAATGGCCCGAGAACTTCCATGGATTCTGATACTACAGCGGGAGACGGGAGTCGAGCTGGTATGGACGAGCAATCGGTGCAACAGGCCGCGGAAGAAACCATGAGTGCTCTTTTTGGCATGGGAGCGGAAAACGCTCGTAGCGGTGCACCCACTTCGGCAACCGGTACACATGCTTCTGATGGACAGCAAAGTACTCGACCCTTGTCCGAGTCATCCCAACCTATGTTTGATCCTAGAGGTCCACCCCCTGAGCTGATTGCAATGGCTGGTGCGATGGGCGGCAACCCGCCTACCGATACGGGAGCCGAACCTGCTGATGGTCAAGGACCTCCATTAGTAAATCCCATTGGCGGCGGAGGACCCGGCGGTGGCCGCAATCTCGTTGAAGAATTCGCCATCACCATTATTTTGCAACTGGTCACCAACATGTTACGCGACGGCACTATGAATGGCCCTGGAGGATTACTGGGCGGTACACTCAGTCTAGATATCGTGGGCGCTGTAGGCGGTGCCGGCGGTCCTGACAGTGGTGGATTTGGTATCTTTGCAGGTGGTGGTTTGGGCGGTGGCCTTGGCATGAGTGGGCCTGGCGGAGTCTTTGGAGCAGGCGGCGGCGGTATGACGTATGAGGAACTTTTGCGCTTGGCTGAGGTTCTGGGACCCGCTCGACCGCGCAATGCCGAAGCTGCTGATGTGGAGGAACAGTTGCCGGTTGTGACTTGGTCTAGCAAGGACGCGGCAACTTTCGCGGATGAGGCCGAGTCTATGCTCAACCCGCTGGATGTAAAAGGCAAAGGCCGTGCTGATGACGATGCAACGTCCGTTCCAATGGAAGTGGACCCAACGCCGATCACGGTCGCAAATACCACCCTACTCGGAGCCGACCCAGCCATACCCTCACTGAAGCCCGGCAAGGACCATATTGCGACCTGGGGCATTATGGACATGCTGTCCTCGTCGCGCGAAAAATGCATGATTTGCCTTACAACCTACGAAGACGAGGATAAACTCCGAATTATGCGATGTCGGCACGGTTTCCATCGGGATTGTCTGGACCAGTGGTTAACCCAGTACCATAACTCGTGTCCCCTATGTCGTGACAAGGCCATTATCGATGCTGCGAATGCTGCGCCAGCGGCCAATACCACTGGACACCGAGCGGGGCTCCCGACACACCCGACACGGCCACCCCCACCCCCACTATCAAGCCCGCACCCTTCCTTGTTCCGGGACCCGTCCTCGACACCTTCCGATCCCACACTGACCCTCCCCCCGCTGAGCACCCCTCTGGGCGCCAGCCTCCTCAACTCTCATCCGATCCTCAATCCTTCCGCTCCATCCCCCTTACCGCGTCGGGCAGGGTTCTTACGTCGATTAATGGATATGCTGCCCAGCGGTGTGACGGGTCGGCCTCCCACCACTTCTTCTTCTTCTTCCACGACATCACGTCCATCAACCGATGAATCGTCTACCTCACCCCCCGCACCAGCAGCACCTGAAGATCCGACACAACAACAACGCCATGGACTCCCCGCTGCTGTCATTGTATTTCTGGGGTAGATTGATATGGCCGTTCTTTACACACATATATTCCCATCAAGTTTGCGTATTGTTTTTCTTACCGTTCATTTGCTTAATTTAAACTTTTATGTGTAAAAAGGGTTAAATTTGTTGATAGAAAATAATGCATGGTCGTTTTCATATTCTGGTCCTTCCGGACGCACATCCCTGCACATCCTGTGCACAACCCACGGACCACGGTTCTCGGTTCCCACCTGGGTTCCCACCAGGGTTCCCACCGCGCAGTACACGACTGCGCCACATGATTCTTAGTGTCAGCACAGCCACCGGATCGAAGATTTCCTCGAAGATTTCGGTTTTCTTGAAGTACTTTTGGTTCCAAGAAGGTCTTCGTTCGCAGAAAAATGAGACCTGTGGGCGAGGGATGGCTGGGATGCGGAAATCCGCAAGGTCTACCCGCCAACGTTGCCCGCAATTTCCTGGAACCTCTCTCCCAATCTCAGCAGCAGCAGCAACAACAACAACAGCCCGTTCATGTCCCATTGGATTATGCGTCAAGTAACTCTATTGGACATCCCGCATCCGGAGCATTGTGGGCAGAGGGCGAGCTGGGAATAGAGGATTTGTTTCTACCGCAGATTGAGGATTTGGATACCCTGTTCCGGGAGTTTGTCGAGAGTAGTGGGAATGATGATGGCATCCGGAGGGGATTGACGCTGGACGAACAGAATCTGGGTCAGTCGAGTAGTCAGGAGTCGCTGATTCAGCAGCCGCAGCAGGGACGGAAGCGACAAGCTAAGGAGTATGAAGCTACATCTGAAGTTGTTTTGGCGTTTGATGAGAATTTGGCAGAGAGTGGACAAGATGATCATACTGCTAAAGGAACTCAAGATGATACCGATACGAGGAAACTGACGGGGGCAGGAAAGGTCAAGCGGAGAACTGCCGCATTGCGAAAGCAGTTGGACGTTGCGCGCAAGACGGTTGAAGGGTGCCCGGTTGGACTGGATGGAGAGCCGATTGTTCAATCACCATCTTCGTTCTTACCACCAGCGTCGGGGACCGCAGATTTACTTGGCTCATTCTTTCAATCTCTGCACAACCAACAGCAACTGCCGGATCTGACTGTTCCGCCCCTGTCGATCCTGACCCCCGAGCAGCAGCAGTTCTTGTTACAACATGCGCAGCAACCGGGTGGGAACTTATGGTTGAATGCGCTGGCGGCCATGTCTACTGCGCAAAAACCGGCGGTCCCGGTTGCGACGGTCAAATACATGCATGCAAGAGAGTCGACTGTACAGCCTTTAGCAAATGGTATCAGTGGAGTAGTGGGTGATGGCGAATCTGCTAGCACGGCATCGTCCCAGAAAGACCGCAAAAGACGCAAAGTGGATCAGGCGTGTATTCTATGTCGAAAAGCACACATGTCGTGCGACGCAGCCCGTCCCTGTTCGCGATGTGCCAAACGAGGCATGGCCCATTTATGTTTGGACGCGCCCAAGAGGAAGGAAGATCCCAAACGTGGCGTCACCTGCCCCGTCACCATCCGCCCTGCACCCCCCAAACCGGCCGTTGCCATTATACCCATTATACCCAAACCTGATGAGGTCACTACAGCGGCCACCTCTTTGATTCCCGCGATGTCGGCACTTTTCGGTGCCAAGGTTGACGACGATGATGTCCCACTGTCTCAACATCCGGCAATCGCGGCGGCTGCTGACGACGATGATGACAACCTCACGACGTCGGATCAGGCGTCTCCTCACCTCAATGCACAAAACTCACTCGGTCATCGCTCTCTGTACACTCAAGACGGACAAGAGGGAGATGATGTCGACTTGCCTCTCCCTCACCATGCTAGCTTTACCGATAGCTTATTCTCGCAGCAAGTCCTATCTGATCAATCGTCTTGTATTTTCCAAACTCGTCTTCCGGAGAATCATCCCCCGCCTACTCGCTCATATGACTCTCACATGATGTCCCAATTTGAGGCAGTTCTGGAGGCCCGACTCAGGCCACTTATGCATCGCATTCAGAATTTGGATGCACAAGTTCATCATCTCAACACGGGGCTCTCGTACTTCCGACAAATGACTAAACATCATGCTCCCGTTCGCGATGTCGGCCATGGGAGATTTTTGCAACAGATGTTTGATCCAGCGCTGGCGCTGTCGATGTAGGTGTCGCATGCGCTGCAGGAGCTCAGTGGAATACATATGCACCCTTGCAAATAATGTTCAGATTGTCCTGGTGCGTATTACATTGAACAATCTCGTTTTGACTTCGTATTCAGTTCCTGC
Source organism: Phlyctochytrium arcticum (assembly GCA_025602905.1). Classification (NCBI taxonomy): domain Eukaryota; kingdom Fungi; phylum Chytridiomycota; class Chytridiomycetes; order Chytridiales; family Chytridiaceae; genus Phlyctochytrium; species Phlyctochytrium arcticum. The sequence continues at coordinate 34,409 of JAHLKI010000022.1, read as the reverse complement.
CTAGATTGTGATGGGGAATGCTCTACGACAAAAAGTTTGGGTATAGTTGTGACTGACGGTATGCGATACACTCTTATCTAGCCTGTGGTTTTCCTCACACAAGCGCCTCATCCAAGACCGTTGACCCGCCGCCGCGCGAACTCCCCCACCTGTCACAATTGCTACGCCTACGGCGTAATTGACCTGCCACCCATTCTCGCTACTGAAGCAGCAATTCAAGACGTAATTACAAAACGTTGATCGGTTGCCGCATACATTCAGCGGACGACAGAGTATCGATATACCAATCTGATGGAAAACGCCCCAGCAAGTCCCGCATCCCAGTGCGCTCGGATCTAATGCTGCACCAGAAGGACGAGCGGATTGGCTGTCGGTCTTTCGAGAAACGGGATGCCAGCAGCTCCTCTGGGAACAATTTTGTTGGCAACATCAGCACTGGCACGCCACAAGATTCAAGGAAGTTCTAGGTCTTCACCGTTTCCCACATGCAACCACGGCTATTTCATGTGGAACAGCACGGCTTTGCCTAGCGATGTCAACCACGGCTGCTTGTCATTGAAACTTGCCGTGACGGGCCTTTCCACCTGAAATCGCCGTGGGCTCAAAACCCGCATTATCCCGCCGCGGACGGCCTGCATCTATAGGCTGCTTGCTCATTTCATTTATTGATTTTTTGTATCTAATCAAGATGCTATCCGCGACTCAATAGATTGCTATGTTCTTACGTCGTATATTTCCTCTTCATTGACTTCCATTGTTACAAAGACCTACCAGGGGGGTACTTTACCTGGCATCTGACTCGTGAATTCTAGTGACAGGTCGTGCGAATAACTTTACGTGGTATATATTTTGCACGTAATGGCAAAATTTTCCATCATCACTCTTGCGATAATTTCGGGCACCCTCTTATTACACTATTCTTACAGCCAAGTTGGAAACTCCCCAGGGAAATAAACACAGCAAGATGGATTCCCACGCACCAAATTAACTCCGTATCATTTTCCTTCACTTGCCTTCCGTTTTCGATTAGGCACCAAAATCACATTGTAAAGACAAATTTCAAACACATCGTCAAGACAATGCGGATATTTTTTGGATGATTTGAGGTTGATACCGTTTTTTCTATATATTACAGAACGCGCACATAAGATCAATAGACTGCTGTTACGTACCCGATCATAGCCCTCTGAAATACTGTGGATCAGGATAATATGGCCTTCTGCTGGGTCGTTTTACTTCTTTTATTTGGGGGAAACACTTGGGGAAACACAATCTGAATGTCAGTGAATGATTTATCATACAGTGTCAGCACAGCCACCGGAATGGAAGTTGCCTCTTGGCGGTTTCCGGAATGGCGAGCCGAAGGATTTTACATTTGTTTTTGTTGTGCATTAGACGACTTGCGCTAGGATAGAGGTCGAAACGGAGGTTACAAGTACTATTTAGATCTACCCAAGAGTTTATAAACTCGGCTGTTGTCGGCCGTCTGGGCACTGCATTACACTTTACCGCCGGAACACACACCTACCCAAGCTTGAATATCGACAACTTTGGCAACTTTCCGGCATTTATACGAGACCTTTCAGGACGAGACACATGGAATTGGTGCCTTCCTACTCTGTGACAAGACAGCAGAAATAGTGATTCCGAGTGTTCCTGAACTTCTTTTGGCTCAAGAAAGTCTTGGTTGGCCGGTCCAACAAGTTCACACGCAAAAAAGATGAAACCAGTGGGCGAGGGATGGCTGGGATGTGGGAACCCGCAAGGTCTACCTGCCAACGTCGCCCGAAATTTCCTTCAACCCCCCTCCCAATCCCAGCCGCAGCAACAGCAACAACAACAGCAGCAACATCCCGCACATGTCCCATTGGATTATGCCTCAAGTAGCTCAATTGGACATCCTGGGTCGGGGGCATCGGGGTGGGGCGGGGTCATGATGGGCACCGGCGAGCTTGGGATGGAGGATTTGTTTTTACCGACTTTTCCGGGCGTCGTGCAGATTGAGGATTTGGATACCATGTTTCGGGATTTTGTCGAAAATAATGCGCTTGAGAGTGCGGGATTGATGCTAGGTGGACAGAGCTCGGCTCATTCGACTGGTCAGGAGTCGACAGTTCAACTTCAGCAGCAGAATCAGGCACGGAAACGACCGGCCGAGGACTATGGAGGAGCTGCGTCGGAGGTTGGCCAAGGATCTCACCTTGCTAAAGGAGCTGATGATGGGGATGGTGATGGTGATACCAGGAAACTTACCGGGCTTGGAAAGGTTAAGAAGAAAACTGCCGCATTGCGTAAACAGTTGGATGTTGCGCGCAAGACGGTTGAGGGGTGCCCGGTCGGACTGGATGGAGAGCCAATTGTTCAATCGCCCGTTCCGCCAACTTCATTCTTACCACCCGCGTCGGGAACCGCCGACTTACTGGGCTCCTTCTTTCAACCCCTTCACAACCAGCAGCAGCAGCAACAACAACAACAACATCAACAGCTCCCGTCACTGAATGTTCCGCCCTTGTCGATACTGACCCCCGAGCAGCAGCAGTTCTTACTACAACATGCGCAGCAACCGGGTGGGAACTTGTTATTGAGCGCGTTGGCGGCCATGGCTTCTTCACAAAAACCGGCGGTTCCAGTCGCGACGGTCAAACACACGCACGCAAGAGAGTCGTCTGTACAGTCCATGACAATTGATACCAGTGGCGGATTGGGTGACAGTGAATCTGCTACCCCTACATCTAGCACAATGTCTGCGGGACCAAGCACAGGGTCGTCCCGGAAAGACTGCAAGCGACGCAAAGTGTGCCAGGCGTGTATTCTTTGTCGCAAAGCACACATGTCGTGCGATGAAGCTCGTCCTTGTGGACGATGTGTCAAACGAGGAATGGCCCATTTATGTTTGGACGCACCCAAAAGGAAGGAAGTTCCCAAGCGTTGCGTCACCTGTCCCGTCACGATTCGGCCTGCACCTCCGAAACCGGTCATTGCCATTGGACCCAAGCCTGATGGGATCACTACACCAGCCACGCCATTGATACCCACTATGTCCGGGCCCGTTATGGCTTCGATGGAGACGGAGCTGACATCTAAGTCAACCCCAATGCAGTCGAGCCCAGCCCAGGTCATTGATCTGGTCACTGATTCCGATACAAAGGTAGAGTCCGACGACCGCGCGACGACCCTCTCGCTGTCTCCAGAGGTACCACCTGTCAACACATTTGCGCAGTCATCGTTTGAGGAGGTGATGGCCATGTTGCAGCAATCGGCTATTCCAACTGGTCCGCCGCCGCAGCAGGAACAGCAGCAACAGGAGTCGCAAAATCTGTTGCAGCAGTATCAGTTTCAAAGCGACCAGCGACTTCCATCAGCTACTCCTCCCCCCCAACAACACCAGCAGCAGCAGCAGCAGCAGCAACAAGTGCAACAACAGCAGCATCAACCGCATCAACAACTGCAACATCAACATCATCAGCAGCAACAGCAACAGCAAACGAACGCATACGCGGCACCCTCACCCGACATATTCCACATGTCCCCCCAATCCAACGCCAGCATCAATTTCCCCTCACCGCTAGCATCTGGCCTATTCAACTTTTCCCCTCAATCCACTGCCGTCTCCCTTCCCACCCGTTCTCCCATCATGCTATCCCAAAACTCTCCCCGAGAATTCCAATCACCCGACATCCAAGAAAAATCTCAACAACAACAGCGGCCATCCCAACCACAATCCCATTCCCAGTTACCTCCACCTCCACCCCCATCACACCCTTCCCCGCAAGTACAACCCCAGACACAAACACATCTGCACCCGCAATCACAACATTCCTCCATACCACAGCAACATCACCCACACCAGCAGTACCTGCATCCGCAGCATCAGTACCCCCAACAACAGCAGCAGCAGCAGCAGCAACATATAAACGGAACCACCACCCCTTTCGCCGACCCATTCCAGTTCCTCCCCCACGCATCAACCCCCACCTTTAATTTCCCCATGTCCCTCCCAACCGGACTTTTGAACTTCCTGCCCCAATCCAACCCCACCAACGCGTTTCCCTCTTCACCATTTCCACCCATCACATTCCCGCACCGCTCCACCCACATCTCTACCACCCCCTCGGAGGCCGGAGAGTTTTTGTGGCTAGTTATACCGCTGGGAGAGCGGAGTTTGCCGACCGAGGGGCGGATACTGAATTCGGGGTCTTAGTGTGGTTGATGGGGTGGGATATTTGTTAAATTATTCTTTCTTATCTATTCTTATACATATTTTTTTAATCTCAATTGACACCCTATACTATCTGTACATACTCAAATAAGTCTTGCAGCGTATCATTGACAGTGTTGTCATGTATTTCGGTAAAACGACTTGAATTTGCGAAAGACACAGCTGGAAATCTCAAATTACAGTATGTACACTCTACGAGGGAAAAAGAAGGCGTATTTACAGGTGATGGAGTATCTACAAATAGGGTCGCTTGTTATGTTTGATTTGACCATGGACTATTAGATGTGATCATTTGTTTGAACATGGACGTCCACGATGCATCCCCATTGGACGAAACAACAATCTAGGAACATATGCATGAGGCAGATAAGGCAACTGTTGCTCAAGCAAATACGTACCTGGAATGGGAACGGGTCGTTGTTGACAATGGGAGGAATGTGATCTTTTTGTTCGTTGGATACTTGAGAAATGGTTTGTAGGACTGTTACCAAGTCTTTTTGTATTTGACGGCGTGCGTCAATCTGTTCCCGTTCCGTACGAGACGTGTGAATCGTTATTGTGAGCACCCATTGCTTAGAACGTCGTGGTCAAAACAGGGGTGGAGGTAGCTTCTTGACTGAACATTATCCATACCTCCCAGCAAACTTCCTCTTCAGATTTGGTAAACCAGGATTTCTTTGGTCGACGCTCGAAGAACATGACTGCCATCTTTGCTTTGAATGTTACACTTCTTGTGACTATGATCTGGCGGATCAGGATCCCATACCTGTCCTTTATTCTTCCCTGCTCCCGGCTCCATGGCCCGATCAAATTGACGAACTTTCTCGTCGACAATGGTTTCTACCTCTGGATCAGATAACTTGGCCTAATGAATCATACATCCGTTAGACTTTTCGCAAGGGGCAAACAGGAACAACATCCAACCGCACATAGGTGATATCTAGCCTGTCCAGATCAACGTCCTGGGGCATTTCGGAGGTGAAGCGGCGATGGAAGAGGATAGAGTGAAGGAGAGCTGGATTTCGATTATATTAGTTTTGGTTCATGACTCCTGTCGATAGTCGACGGATGAAGGTTCATACCCTTCAAAACGGAAGTCATGTAATAGCGATCGACCGTAATTTCGAGCGGAATCGCTGGAAGAAAAAGACACCAAGGCGAATCAGAATACCATTTACTAGTGGTTCTAGCAAGTTACTGACCTATGGGTGCCATTGCTCCTTGTCTTCAAACGCCTTGAAAGAATTTCGGAGTGCCAAACATTTTGCGCTTCATGACACACGAGTTCATTTACCCGAACGAGTCGCGGAAATGTACTTGCAGTGAGATCGAGGTCGTTGTGGGGTTGAGTTCTGGTTGATAGTTTAGTTCCCAAACCGACATAGTAGATCAGATCAACTCTCGACAGCCGCCATGGCTTCGGTAACGGACAATACCGCAGAGTTTTGCAGTCAGTTTGTGGCAAAAGTATCGGCGTTGAAAAGCGTCTCGGAGAATGACATAGGAAACTGGATCTCGACGGAGCTGAAGGTATGGCTACCAAATTCTGGCACTTTTCTCGACGATTGTTAGCTGGCTAACAACTTATTGCATTGCAGCCACTTTGCTATAAGAATGTGCACAATTATTTGATTGCTCAGTCCATCCTGACGGGCTTGACAAGAGAATCGGAAGATGGGGTGTATTGGGGTCAAATGCTGAAACGGATTACACAAGACCTATCAGCAGGCCTAGGTGAAAGCGAAGAGTAGGTTTTGTTTGCTTAAACACTTTATATCAAAGGAGGGAGAGTCTGATGCTTGGCGGTTCCTCAGGGCGTTGATGGTTACGGAGGCTGTCAAATTCAGCGGAATCCCAGTGATAGATGTGGTAGAGGCGTTGATTAGCATTCAGCGGGACAAGAAACCAACAAGTGGTGATATCACCAAGGTGAGCAAAATCGTTCAAGGACTTGAGTGTATTCACGCTAAATATCGCAAAAGCTTTATCAAAACTACAATTCTACAAGTCCACCATCATGTACATTCCTGCGAGACGCAACTTTCATAGGTATTAGTTCTTTTCTGATGAGGCATGGAAAATCACACTGACAATCTTCGCCAAAGACGCTTTGATCAGCGACACATTCACGCCACAGCGGTCAGCATCGCTGTTGGACGAGAAGTTATGGCTTTTAGCTTATGCAGCGACTGTTATGGAAGGCAAGGGCGAGGGTTCGCAAGCTGTACGTTCAAAGTCCAATAATTGAAGAATCAAATTACTTACGGCATCTGTTTAGGCGAACACCGAGGAATTCAAAACTGTGCTAGCATCATTACAGAGTCTGGACAAGTTGACATCAAAAGTAACATCCATGACACAAATCCAAGACAGCATATCAGAGTTTTTGCAGGCCACAGAGTAAGTGCCCAATTTTTTTCATGGGCAAAGCCAGGAAAACTCACGTTTCAACCAGAAATCCCATGACATCCATGGCATTGTTGAGTTGGATTTCAGACGTTCTCAAAAGCGGCAGCGACTTCTATGAGTGGTCCATGCTTCGCGAAGAGGTCCCAGCCGCATTTAATCTTGTGGATGAGGTATTTATCGCTGAGCCATCTATCGCGGGAATGATGTATCTTATGCCATCTAGATCTCAATAAACCATCCTTTCACTCGAGAACCTATTGCGCAATTCTGGTATGATTTACTGGAGCGAGGATATGAGTCGCAGGATCCTCTTATGACGGTACGTGACAGTTTATTCTCAAACATTCTACTGCAATCTGACCTTGACCGTTGGGTTCCAGATGGACATCAAACAAAAGCTGGTCGACCACTTGATCCTGCTAGTCAGAATTGGATACGTATCTTCCGTACTGAACTACCTTTCCGATCATGCCGAGGAGCTCGACGAGTCAATACGAACTCACTTCATCACTCACGTATGTTACACCCACTCAACCAACAGTTGCCACCCGCACTCATTATTCAACTCTGAACAGATTTTGGCTGCAGTCGATGCTCCATATCCGCCCATGTTCATTGTTTCACTGGTTAAAATAATAAAATCTCTCCCACCACCAGATAAATACAGTGAAACATATGAAATTGTCTTAAAATTCATCAGTATGGACCACTTTCTTTCCCGTTTCGAATCGTGAAAATTGAAAACTAACCCAACCCAGATTTAGCGTTATCACAGAAGGACACACTTTCGTATTTGGAAATACAATTGCTCAATGAAGTACGGTCACATATTCTGGAGCGGTAGCTGCGGCTGATGATGCGCTCCAATCTCTACTCCCTAACAAATTACTGCTATGTAAATCTTTCACTACTATGTACTTTCAATTAAATTATGTATGTACATTTGACAATTCCAAGGCCGTTCCTTGGAAACAGTGCCCTCCATCAGTCGAGCGCATTATATGCGGATACCCAGCAGGCCTAATTTATAGATCGTCACTCGTCCATAGAAGTCTGTACTATTCTTGAAAACTATCCGCAACTTTCGCCAAGATGTTATTCGCCCCGACTCGTCCACTTCAAAAACTTGTGTACGATTGTTGTCATCCGGATAAAAGTCCATGAGCTTTTCCCACACATCAGGCAGACCACTCTCAGTCTCTGCGACCGCCCCACCAATCTGCCCCGCTAATACGCCCAGAACTTCGCACTCTTTTCCCGCAAAACCCCCTTGAAACATGATATGAAGAGAGTGGACGGACACCGGGTCTGCAAACTCGAGTGCAATGTATTGGGGTGAACCTTGCTCGGAATTCCAGCACGTTTCGTCCGAGTCGTCCAGCAGATGCTTTTTCCCATAGTTTTTGGTGTCTCGGTTGAGAACTGAGCTCACCCGAAGTATGGGCGGAGGGTTTGTAAGGAGGTTGGTGGCCATTTCTGTGTTGGAAATCGTTTGCAAAACGTTCAAAATAATTCTGAAATTTCGCAAATCACGAAAGCTTTGACCTACTGCGCTAATAGTTCGAGAAGAAAGGGCCATTGTTGATGACAACCATAATATCGATCTACCAAACAACTATCGTACATATCTACGTATATAGGGATGTTCGATGCTCTGTCTCAGGTGGTAAACTACATAGTAGTCCCTACTCGCCCTTTGCAAACTCTTTCAGGGGCGCTCCAGTTAGGCGGAATATCCTCCACTCGTCCAGTGGTGTAGCCTTGACTTTGTGTACGTAGAAGTCAATAGCAGGAGTGTTCCTGAGAGATTAGCAGAAGTATCAGCATTGGGTTTGTAAAGGGAAACGAGTCGGAGTAAAAGTTCCGAAAGACAGGATACCCACCAATCGAGCGCGACCCACTCCATCCGAACGCACTCCTTCTCCACTGCAATGTTGGCCAAGTGTTTGAGCAAAGCGGTCCCAACTCCACCCTTTCGCGCCTCTTCTTTCACAATAAGATCTTCCAAGTACAGTCCTGGACGACCTTCCCAAGTCGACTATCATATGAGACAATGAGATACGGCGCAAACAATCATGACATGAAAAACCAAATCTTACGTAGTTGAAAAAGTAAAGAGCCATGCCCATTTCCTTGCCGTCAACCTCTGCGAATACAACGTGGGCATATGGGTGATCCCCAAAGATTGTCTTGCGATAGTGCTCTTCCGTAGCGTGCATCTTCTCGGGGGCCTTCTCATAGACCGCCAGATCGTAGACAAACTTTCTGATGAGGGCACAATCCTCTGGACGAGCATCCCGAATCGTAACTGCCTTCTTATCCGCCATTGGTGCAAGTGTTCGTGTGTGAATTGTTGATCTTTGTTGACGGTCCAAAAGGTGTTCGCTAAAGTTCAGGCTAAAGTTATTCGAATTCGAAACGTAATGAAATTAACAACACAGCCACCCGAACGGAAGTGTCAATTGGCAAGTCAAAACTCAACTGCCAGAAGCTGCCACCGTTCCGCAACGATTCAAGGTCTTGAAGTCGTTCCTTTCGGCAAACCTATATATCTAGCCCTGCGCTATACGAGCGAAGATTAAGGACCGGGGGTAATGAGTATTGGAAACTAATCCATATTGTTTTCAACCCTTTTTTGGAAATTTTGACACTGTTGAGAACTGCGGGTTCGAATGGACAAACGGAAGAGGAAAGAAGGGAAGCTTTCCCTTGATGACAACCAGCAAGCAAAGGATTCAACCCGGCCTAAAAAAGGTTTGAAAAGCTCTCCCCTCGATACAGGAAACACAACGAAAAAGTCGCGGCAAACTCGAAATGGGTCTACCATCGAGGATTTTTTCGGAGCAAGTAGGGGGCCAAGCAAAGGGACAGATTCAGTCGAGGAGACCAGCTTCCAGAACATGGTTGGGAAGTTCACGTCAGTTGTCTGTCCAGTCTGTGCAACTGATCTGGGATGCGATACCAACAAAGTTCGTGCTCATACCTGATGTACGTAAATTTAGTAAACTAATTGCCATTTTTCGGTCAATAGGCTACACTTCATGTTAATCGTTGTTTGGATAAAATTATCCATGGATCTGTTGATGCTCGAGACGTTCCCCTAGAGAATGCCAGCGATGAAAGCCCGAGAGACTATGCAATGGTTCAACATCCATCGATAGAGTCTGACATCGCGAGTCTCGAACCCATGAATGAAGATGAAAACGCTTCTTCGCTTGAGGAACAGAAAGATTCTGGAATAGATTATTCCCTCTCATCAACTGAGCAATGCGCTAGAGATGTCAAGCCGCCCACCATATTTTCGCCGGAACCCCCAGAGCCTATTTCAGAGCTTGTGGTCGAAATTCACCCGATATACAAGGCTGAGAAAGGCTACTCTGCTGACATGGACGTCAAAGAAGCTACCTTTGGGGATGATGATGATGATGATGACAAGTTTGTTGAGGCTGAAACTGGGAAGGACGACTCAATAGACGGGGGCGCCAAAGAAAACACCTTTGATGATGATATTGACAAGTTTGTTGAGGCTGAGGAGGATCACTCTGTTGATTTCGCCGCCAGAAAAAGTATTCCATGTGAAGACGGTGACAAACTTGTTGACGATTTGAAGGAGCATAGGAACTGCTCACCACAGGTAGAGAATGACGATACCCCTTTCGCCGATTGGAATTCAGAGGCAGATTCGGAGGAGGAACAATTGTGGAATGCAATTGATCTTGCCGCAAGTACCACAACGTCGGGCGACGCCAATAAGCTGGCGAACGCAGAACGGCTTCTGGAACACATTGCGGCAACACTGACTCCGAAACCGTATACAAGTCGGGAAAGTCCTGAACCGAACGATCCAGAGGAAAGCAATACAGTTGTTCCCACGGGGAACACAGGTACTGGATTCCCGATAGCTCCGGGGCGCAAGTGTCCATGGTACAAAAAAATGCCTCAGACCACTTTTTCTGTGGATGCCTTCATGTATGGGAGAATTGAAGGTATTCAAGCGTATTTTTTAAGGTAAGCATAACTACACTCGCACAGACAGAATGATACTGAACATATGTTCCCAGCCATTTTCACGCGGATCATTACGGGGGATTAAACAAGAACTTCAATTACGGCCCAATATATTGTTCTGTTGCCACTGGCAATCTAGTTATTCAACGTTTACGCGTGAACCCGGAGTTTGTGATCAAGCTACCTATGGAAACGCCCGTTGAGGTTATGGGCAATCGAGTAACACTCATTGATGCCAATCAGTATGTAAACAGGGATATTTGGGAACCAAACGCGATCTGACATATGTTTTTCATAGCTGCCCGGGAGCAGTTTTATTCCTTTTTGAGATCCCCACTAGTGGTGGGAAACTACTGCGATATCTTCACACGGGGGATTTCCGTGCGCACAAGTCACATTTGGAACATCCGCTTGTTCGAGCTGGTCGACTGGATATAATATATCTGGACACAACATACTGCAGACCGTCCCATCGATTTCCGTCTCAGGAAGAGGTAGTAGAAGCAATAGTGGAGTTGACAAATCGTGTTTGCATGTTGGGGCAAACCGTGCAGCATGTCGTGGTGTCTGGTGGCGAAGCACGCCCTGCCCGAAAACAAAATGCTGCTGCTTCAATGCTTCAAAAATGGGTCGGCTGGACGGGCCTTAATGGAGTAGGTGGTTTGAAGAAATCAACAGACGGTACGCTCAAGCAGAAAAGCCGTACATTGGTATTGTGCGGATCATATACAATCGGCAAAGAGAAGGTCTTTGTTGCTATCGCCAAAGCCCTTGGAACCACGATCTTTACAAGCAGCGAGAAGAGACGAGTATTGCATGCGCTTCACGATCCGGAGCTTACCGGTTTGTTGTCAACCGCACCATACGACTCAGCTGTGCATGTGGTGTCCATGCGTGGATTAAAAGCAGAAGAGGTGAAAGACTACATGATGCATCACAAGCTTTGCGAAGGCTTCGATGCAGTCATCTGTATTCGGCCCACAGGCTGGACATATCGACCATCTGCCAATGCTCCGGCTGGACCATTGGAACGTTACCACGTGGGATCATTGAGACCATCTCATAGTACAATTCATGTCCAACAAATGCCACCCAAGGCGAAAGGAAGCAAGAGCAGACGGGGGTCTACGCCGTCTGTAGGCCCAATCAAAACCAAATCTGTACCAATCTCGACCATACCCCTGCCGTACAGCGAGCATAGCAGTTTCGATGAGCTGCAAGAGTTTATAACGACATTGGCAGCTAGCAAAGGGGGTGTTGGCAAAGTGATACCCACAGTCCGAGGCTCCAAGATCCACGAAATCGATGACTGGTGTCGTAAATGGCTGGAAGAGGGCCGACGCAGCGTGTGACACCAGATTTGCGTTTGTTTATACGCAGGATTGAGTAATCTCAAGCTTCCCATGGATGGGGGAAAGACACTTAAGGTTAAAGCTTAATGCTCCCTATGGTTCAGTTTGTGGTTCAGTGCGTACCGGTCCCAACTAAGAAAGCCTCTCATCATGCTTGCTGAATATCGGTTTCTCTGGATTGCTGTCTATTCTTTCCTCTTTTTGAAGAGAGTCTATGGGAATGACACCCCACCAGCTAAGCGCTACATCATCTCCCTGATCCCGCAGGTCAACCCAAAACATGTACCGAGGGATATCGGTTCAACACCACCTTCGGTCAACCCGACGTACAAGTCAATGGTGGATGTGGAGCACCGCGTCATGGCTGCTGGGAAAGAACCAATGGCAAAGTCAGACAGTTTTCTAATTGTGGATGATATCACGCACGTAGATTTTGCAAAACTGGGAACTCTGCTGAACACCAGCATCCGCATCGAGGAGGACGTGATTGTAGAATCTCAAGAGTGGAACTATGTTACAGCTCCAGATACTCTATTATGGTCCCGGCAGCGAGCGGCGCAAATATTTGTTGAGGGCATGGAATACTCCGGGAAGCGGTCGACATTTTCCTCTTACCCTACAGTTAGCAACAATTCGGTAACCGGAAAACCCGATGTGGTGGTTGATGTATATGTGATCGGCTCCGGCATAGCTGCTGATCATAACGAATTCATTGGACGAAACGTTGTCCCTATGCTCAATCTGGTCGGTGATGGAATTGAGGGAGATTGCTCCGGTCACGAAACTCATGTAGCATCCACCATTTTCGGTGCAACAGCTGGTATTGTGCGTAGTAGCGTTGCAGCAAATGTTAATTTGTATGATATGCGTGTCTTGGGATGCGACGGCACCGGTACCATGTCTAATACGATGATTGCAATACAGGCAGCAACCGATCAACACAAGGCACGAGTTGCCGCTGATAGCCAGGATCCCACACTTCCCCGACGTCGGACTGTAGTGAACCTCTCACTTGTTGGGCCCAGAATGGAGGCAATCAATCAGTTGGTGGAGTCAGCAACCGCCCAAGGCATTGCCTTTGTTTGCGCAGCTGGGAATGAAGGTGTTGAAGCGTGCTCGACAAAGTCACCTGCTTCTGCTCCCGCAGCCATCACGGTTGCTGCGTCTGGATGGGCTGACCTTGGGGATTATCAGCCTGCATGGTCCAACTACGGGACGTGTATCGACTTTTTCGCACCGGGTGTGGATATTTACGGCGCGGGATACAGTAGAACCAGCAATTCCTCTTATGTCTCCAAATCTGGGACAAGTATGGCATCCCCTTTCGTTACTGGAGTAATTGTGTCGTGGCTAGCAGCGGGATGGGCCGGAGCTGATGACGCATCGTCAGTTGCAGAACTCGTTCGGTTGATGACAAAAGCCAGTTTGAAAAACCAAATCACCAATGGACAAGTGTTTACGCCAAATCGACTGGTAAATCTCTCTCCTTGTCGAGCCCGCTTCCGCCGAAGACCAGGAACAGGGGGCGAGCGTACGGGATACTACTGCTCTTTGCATCCCGCCCCTTATCAGCAAGCGGCGTCGATCTGTGCATCACTTGGTGGAGTGATTGCTAATATGCAAATGACCGAGATGGTGCGGGTTGGGGAAAAGCTGGAGGCGTTGACTTGGATTTCGGGTTTTGATGGAAAGACTGCGGCCACAATAGGGGGGCAGTGTCCTGTACTGTATCCTGGGGGAGGGCTGGGCATGGCGAATTGCGATGTGAGGTTGGAAGGGCTTTGTGACATAACCGCCTAACAACTGTACTATCAAATCACAGAATAACACATTGTTTGTGTGATAGAATACATGCTTTTCTTCGTTCCGGGACATGAGACAAAACCGCGCGTAATCACCCCCGCACCTGCCCATCGGTGTAGTCGGTTGGCAGACTATCGCCCTCTCTACTTTACAGCTCAAATAATGAATAACAGACAAATATATTTCAAAAAATTGTACATTGGTACATAATGTTCTTTACACGAAAAAGAACTTTTGAGAATACCCTTTCTTTCTTTCACACACCAGGGAAATTTTCAAACAATCGATCAATGGTCTTGGAGATTTCATCTCCATCGGCATTTCCATCATACCCACCTGACTTGGTCAACTCAAGACTCACGCTACTACGTAGCAACTGCATCTGAGCCGCCGGGGAAGGAGGATTGTCCGGTGGGGTAGAGGGTGCTGGTGCGGATTCCGGTTCGCGCTGGTTGTGGTTGTGTGAAGTGGTAGAAGCCGGAGATGCTGAACCGTGGGCGTCCGCTGAATGGGTTTGAGGAGCCTGAGGCTCATAATGCACGATAGAGGATCGGTGGTAGGAGTGGTATGTCGAATGATGGGGTTGATGCAACGCCGCCGCGTTTACCTCAGTAATGTCTCCAGATTGATTGGAAGACGAGCTTGAGATGATGCCCTGCGTGTCAGTTTCATTGTGGGGCTGACGCAGAGAGTGATGCCGACCTAGCTCTCGCTGTTCGCCGGGCTGAACATAATGTTGGGACAAACGGTGGGTCTGTTGCGACTGGGGGCGGTATGCTTCATTCGGAAGGGTGTTTGAGCGGTGCACGTTATTATGATCTTGATGATCTTGAGAGTTGTTTCGAACGTGACCAGGGTTTATGAATTGATGGCGGGTGGGGGTTTGGCGATTGAAAATCGCTAAGGCTGCCGTTGTTGGTGAGGGTGGGTGCGGCACATGCTGCGCTTGTGGGTGTTGGCCATCACGTTGCTGCTGTTGCTGCACGCGGTTGAGGGAAGACATGGAGGATGCATGATACTGCTGGTGATGCGGCAATCCATGGTATGCATGCCCCAGCGTGTGTGCCCTAGCAACATCTGATTGACTGGGAGACTGAGGCTGATCGATATGCATCGTTGCTGGTCTTCTCAATGTGTTATCCTGCGCAAAAGGCTCATTTTGCTGCATTGCTCGCGGACCGAAATGTTCCACGGCAGGTGCGACATCAAACATTTCAGGAGCGTTGGTATGCTCAACACGAGCACTGAAGGGAGTCGCTACGTGAGAAGGATGTTGAACTTGCACCTGCTGTGGTTTAATTTCTCGCTTGGCAGGCGCCTGCTCAAAATCTTTGTGATATATAGCAGGTAAGTTGCTATAGAGAGACGCGGGATGCAGAATAGTAACCGGCATTTCGACGGAAAGTGGAGCATACCCACGGGGCTTGACTGATACCTGGAGGACATACGAAACGTCTAACAGAGTCCCATAACGAATTGACCGACAATGAAGCTATTGAACCGTCATCAGATGAGATGTTTCACGTAAGCTAAAGCAGGGATCCTACCGGCACTCCCAATTCCACAACAATACTTCGTTTTTCACCGCTCTGCACGCCTTCCCATCCACCAGCTCCTACTCCTAGGACTCCGCCTACTTTCCAGGTGCGCTTTGCAACAACAGTGCGGGAAAATGAAATGGGACGGAGAGTTTTAGAAGTAGGTGAGACGAGGGTGGTCGTGGTTGAGTTCATAGCATCGGCACCTGCCGGACCAGTAGGCGATTCATCAGGGAGAAAAGTCTTTGTGCGGCGGATGAGACGGAGACTCAACTTTTCCACCTATAGCGTGCACAAAAAGGGAAATCGCGTGTTACACAAAAAGGTCTTTGCAAAAAAGGACAGATACTCGAAACATACCTTTCGCGCGCTTTCATTAGAAACATCCACTCCCACAAAACCGACCGAACCCGCAGCCCAACAGCTACCTCCGCCATTGCTGGTGGTTCCCGACTCGCTGGCAGACATCAGGGCGCCATCAACGTGTTTTGGTAAGCGGACGGCAGCTCCCAACCCGACTTCTCCTTTTCGTCCGACCCCAAACCAGTATTTTCCACCAATCACCGCATTGGTCACGGCAGTAGGTCCCGCTGCTGCAGCTCGGGAGGAGGAAAATTTGGTCGTGTTGGCGAAACCAATGTAGGCTGAAGGTGCTGACTCGAGCAGCATAACGGGTACACAGGTGACTAAAGGTGCATGCGGTTTGGTCGACCGAAGCTTTTTTAGGTGTACCGTTGCGCGGAGGATATACTGGATCCTTCCTTCTTTTTCTGTAATGCTGGACGGAAGCGGGTAATTGCCTTCCACTAGAACCTGCAGTCGTCGATCCGCACTCGTTGGCGCAGCTCCTTTGACTGCAACAGACGCTGCTGCGGGGTCACCACTATACTGGGCCCCCGTGTCAGTAGGCACGCCAAATTCGAGAATGTGCCGACCGGCTTTGGCGATCCACATGCCGTGTTCGTCGGGGGTTCCTGGGATGACGAGAGAGGTAGGGGCCAGATACGGGTTTTGGAGACTCAACGCATGGTGGAGGAGAATTCGTCGGTTGCTGCTGGCGGATCGGGACTTTCCCGTCATTTCTGTAGACATCTCATAAGTCATGCGCTTATCCGGTCATGGGTAGGCAACTATCATACCTTCAAATCCCAACAATTCTATATCAACGCGTCCGACTTTGACCTTGTGATTGCCCACAGTCACAATCACTCTCCCCGTCACTACTCCGGCTCCAGCTCCCACCCCCATTGTAGCAAGTCCAGCAGCAGCCATAGAGCTGGCCCCCGTTCCGGCTACATAGACCGTCCGATCCAGTTGGATCTCAACTTTCACACCGCATGCCGCATGTGCAGGAGCCGCGCCATTCTTGCTGCGAGCCAGGTCATCCAGCAGCGTGGAGAGGGTCGACATGGATGAGTCGTATGAGTTGACGGATTCCATGGTGGCCGGGTAGGACATTGCTGCAGCTGCGGCCTGGGCAGTCGTCGAAGCCGGTTTGGGGGTTTCTCCCAACGTGCTCTTGATGTTGGGGCTCGCGGCGACAGGCGACGACGGACCGTCGGGATGATGAGCGGGTAGGTTATCAAGAGATGTGATGGATGAACCTCCGATCCGAAGCAGTCCAGCTGGAGGAGAGGACGGGGCGGCGACACCTTTGCCGTGGTTGTAATGGTTCTGTTCAGGTACTACATGCAACGGATTGGTATTCCAGTAACTAGCTACAGCGGCCATCTTGGGCAAAATGCGATTTCTGATAATGTCAAAAGTGGATGAATGTTACAATCCTTCTCGATCAATAAAGTAGATTGGTAAGTTGTAATCAGGGGGGGCAAAAAGTCGTCCGGGGACGGAGGAGGGGGCAATGGTCCGCTTTATACTTTTTCTCATGGCACACCCTGGGCCATGACCGACCCTCAAAAAGTGACATAGGAGTGATCGTTCCTGGGAATAGTGATTGGACACACATCTGTGTGATGCGCCTCATTTTAGGCCCGCGGAATTCCTGTTATCCTCAGCAAACTGAGTCTGCAGACGAGGGTCTAAAAGTAAAAACAGCGGAGTTTTGGATTACGTTATCATATCCGCTCAAGATGACAGAACCGAATGAATTTATTGAAGTTTTGCTACTACTCATTGTATGTATGCATATGGTAATTCGAGCTTCTAAATACTTTGGCCCGAGACTTATCCACGATCCACTCTGAAACACTTTTCGTCTTTGAAGAACCTTTGGCCTCTCCCCGCCCGCCCAATAACTCCCACCGTCCCATATCCCACCGTTCCCAGCCCCATCCCTCTCTTATTTCAGGCCGTTTCCCCGGCGCAATAACAAGTAACCACTGTGCCCGCGTCGACAATTCGTACAAAAGAGCGAAAAGCTCTGAATCGTCTGTTGCTAAATGGAGGGCGTAGGAGATGATGACGTGGGTGAATGTGGGGGTTGGGGAGCGTGGAATGCCGCCTTGGGAGATTTCGATAAAGGAGAGGGGGAGGAGGGGGGGAGCGTTGGGTGAGAGACGGGAGTTGTAGGCGGATTCAGTATATGGATCTGTGGCCAAGATGCGGATGGTAGGGAGATGGGATGATGGGGTATTTGAAGATACGGTATTCGAAGACGACAATTCGGAAGCCAATGCCCCATTGTTGACCGAATTGTGTTGAGCTTCACTGGCCTTGATGGCAGCCATGGCCCGAGCCTTCCTAGCCCCCGGCCCTTGATCCAACCGACCAATCCCACCTCTAGCCTTCCACCCCTCATCCCACTCCCTCACCGCAACCGAAACCTCCCCACTCCCCGCCGCCACATCCAAAACCCACACATCCCCTCCTCCCCCCTCTGCCCGTGTATGCATAGCCCACGTCTCCAAATAAGTCTTGACGAGCGCCCGAACACTGCTGTCGTGGAGGTTTCGGTAGGTGGAGCCGACGGATTCGTAGTAGCTTTCTACACCGTAGTTTTTGTAGTTGGACCGCATGGAGGATGAAGAGTGGATGGCTTCGGGTTGGACTTGGGGGTAGAGAGGTTCGCCCGGAATGCGCTCGTCGTCTTGGGGGTGGTGGTCGGCCATTAGAGTCATTCTTTTCACTGAAATTGTGCCTATGAAGGATTTCCAGGTAGAAGGATGCAACTAAAGAAAGGCAGCTTGTTCCTTGTGCTGATGTGCTGAAGAGGTAAACTATTTACCGTTCTAAAATGTCAGAAGTCTCAACTTTCCAAAAAAGTTTTCCAAAAATCCAAAAAAGTTAGAGAGTGGCTGTGTAGACCATCTCAAACTTTCCCAAAATTTTCCCAAGTGTTTTTAGTTTCCTCGAACAAATATCGCCAGTGTGAGCATCAGAAACAAAAATCCTTCTTAAATCTAAATACCAAGAAAAGGCGAGCAAAAGCACAAAAATACAAGATAGCATATGTCCAAATATACAGTAATAAAAAAGTCCCGTTTTTTTCAAGACGTTATCCGCCCCGGAAAATACTTTTCCACCACCCCCCTCAACCCCTTCATCCCAATCGGCTTGGTCAAAAACGAGTCGGCCCCAGCTTCAAACGCGGTCCGTTTATCTTCTTTCGAACTCAGTGACGTGAGAGCCATAATAATGGATCGTGGTCGGGTGTTGGCTTCTAATTGCCGGATTTTACGGATGGCTTCGTTGCCGGTTAGCACGGGCATCATGATATCCATTAGGATGAAATCGTAGGGTTGGTTGGATGAAGAGGTGGAGGTTATGTAGGCGTCGACGGCTTGTTGGCCGTCTTCGGCCATGATGAAGTGGATCCCGAGTTTGTGGAGGAATTGGGAGAGGATCATCCGGTTGATGGCGTTGTCTTCGGCTACAAGGCAGAGGAGGGGTGGGTGGGTTGTATTATTAGTGGTGGGTTGGGAGGGAGGTGAGGTGGGTGTGGCGGGGTCGGTTGTGGGTGGAGTTAAAGCTTGTGATGGTACTTCCGGAGTGGGTTTCATCGTGACTGAGACATGGGTATCTGGTTCCGGTTCAATCTCTTTTGTGGCCCCCTCAGCAATGACAGGTTGATGATCATCTTCCAAAATATCTTCAAACCGTATCACACTCAATCGATTGCCCAACCGCGCCGGCGGCAACGTAGAGGATAGACGTGATCGGACCATGGCGGCTAAAGCCGTCGTTAGTTTTAGGGGTCCGACGGGTTTGGTCAGGACAGCGACAGTGGCGTTTGGGTTACGGAGGTGGTGGCGGAGGTATTCGGAGGATTGGGCGTGTTGGGCCAGAGATGAAATTAGTAGAATGTGGATGGCGGGGGGTTTATTGCGGGATGATGATGGTTGTGATGATGACGATGGTATTGAAGGTGGGGCAAGACATTGAGCCAGTAATGGACTCGTCCAATCAACTATAACGATATGGTGATCTTGAGGAGAAGAAGGAGGAGCAGTCGGATCAAATGGTGTCGAGGAAACAGGCAACTCCCACCGCTCCAACGTCCCCATAAGGGTATCCGCCAATTTCTGATTTCCCAATTGAACCGTGACAGGAATTCCTTCCAGGCGGAGTAGGGCCCAGTCCTCGGCCACTCCATCATCGTGCCCGTCACCAGTCGTTCCAGCACTCCCACCCACACTCTCCACACTCGCTTCCCGGGCCATATGGATAGCGGCAGTCCGATCCCATCCCAATGATAGCACCTCCATCCGGACGTCAAAGTAGAACCGGGTACCCGAATGAAGCGTGCTTTCGACGGTGAGGAGCCCCCCGAGGGATTCGACCATGTAGCGAGTGAGGAGGAGACCGAGGCCTGCACCTTGCTTCATGGGGTTTTCTTGAGAAAAGGGTTTAAAGAGATGAGGGAGAAAGGCGGGACTGATCCCGCTCCCCGTATCAATCACTTCAAACCGGAGATTTGCCGTTGTTGCAAGTGTTGACTCCTCGGCGGATAGATCTCGATGGGGATGGGGGGTGTTTAGCGTGGATACTTTGACTTGCACAAATCCTCTTTCAGTAAATTTGAGCGAATTCCCGACTAGATTAATAAGCGTCTGCCGAATCGCATTCGGATCTGATCGGACATGGCGTATATCCGGTGGAACCTGCACATTCAACAACAACTCCACCTCCGGATCCACAGTGGCCGTCATGGCATCCATCACTTCTTGCAGCAACCCGAATAAATCAATGTCTTTCACAGACAAGGCTTTCCGGGCTCCAGAGCGTTTGGCAACGTCGAGAACGTTGTTGACGATTCCTAAGAGGGATTTTCCGCAGGATTCGATGGTGGATACGAATACTTCCTGGGAGCTGCTTAGTGGGGTTGCGCTGAGTAACTCGGAAACGCCTAGAAGGCCGTGGAGGGGTGTTCCTGCAAATTGACGTTGTTTAGAATCACAAATGCAAGAAAACGTTTTGCAAAACTTACGTAGTTCGTGACTGACCGAGCCCATGAGAGCCATTTTTGTAGTATTGGCAGCCTCGGCCTTGATTTTGAGCAAGACTGCCGAAATGTTGACTGCAAACGTACTCAAAAAGTGCATTTGGGATGCATCGAATAATCGGCGCTCGTCTGTCGTGAACGCCGCCAAAACTGCCGTATCGTCGGCAAAGGATGCACCACGATGGATGGGGACAGCTAGGCCTGCACGGATATCTAGGCCTTGAAGGAAATTGGGACAAGAGGATGAGGGGCCACTTGATGGATATGAGAATTCTGTTCCGGATGTTGAATCGCTAGTCGCGGTGATCAAATCGTAGGTCCCTGGGCAAGTCAAATCTACAGTGGCGTTCAAGAGTTCGGGAAGGTTGCTCCCGAGAATAACACGTTTGGAGCCATTGACCCCCGATCGCTCAGGAACGGCATGAAAACTCTGTTGAGACCATTCATCATTATGCTCGCTATTCTCGATTGGCTCAATAATGCACACGTATTCGAGTTCCAAGCTTTGGGCAATGAGTGAACAGGCGAGCGAGTAGGAATCGGGGAGACTGGGGAGTTGGCCCACCAGCGCTGCCTGAGAAAACTCGGCCAGAGCGTCTTCGCGCCGGTCTCGCTCTTGAATTTCAAATTGCAGAGTCTTCATTTCTAGTTCTCGCATCAAAAGATTGGCACAGCGCTCTAGTTCTTTGACGCTTTCCTCGGAAAATTCTGTTCGGGGCCTACTATCCGTGACACAAAGCGCACCTATGGTGTATCCTGATGGAGATTTCAGATGAGATGAAGCGTAAAATCTGTTTTTGGATCATTAGCGCATGTTGTGTAAAGCGATATTCAGTAGTAAAGATAATGACCTGATAAAGGGAGCGTCCGTGACATTGGGGTTTTTCTCAAATCGCCAGTCTTTGGCCATATCCAAAACAACCATTCCTCCAGCATTTTCAAAGAGCACAGAGTGAGCGCAGAGGGACGAATTACGATTCATGAATGAAAAGTCACACGTCTCGTTCCGTGTCAATGCTGATTCTCCCCAGATGAAGGATATCTAATGGATGGTATTAGCTTGAGGGTAGATAAGGTAGAGACGATGATCAACGTACAAAGGCATGTTCGACTCCGAAAATGTGCTGGGTGACGTGGAGAATATCGGCGAATTCCGGGTTGTGATTGTATAGCATTTTGCGATACTTGTACAAGGCCCGTCGGCGAGGCCCTTCGACTTCGGGAGGTGGAATGGGTGCGGGCATGTACTTTTCTGAGAACGGGGCAGGCTTGCGTGGTTTTGCAGGTGTGCGATCATTGGCAAAGTTGCCCAGAGCGTACTGCTGAAGAAACTGTTCCCATGATTTTGAAGTGGAAGTTCCGCCTTCTACCGAGCCAGATCCGTTTGATGGAGTTGAGCCTTGGCCAGCGGGATGAGAGTGGCCGCGCGATTGTAGGGCATTAGTGGAGGTGTGATTAGATGACGTGCTCAATGATGAGACGGAGCGGGCATTGGAAGTGGGAAGATGGGGATTTCGCATACAGCCTAGAGCGGGGGATGATGCAGAAAGGGAAGAGTCGCGGGAGTGGTTGGAGCGGGAACGGGATGGAGGGGAAGGGCGGTTGCTGATGCTAAAGACATCTGAGAAGTGGTGATTGGAGAGGGGCGGGACCGTTGGCGAGGCTAATGCGGGGAGTGACAAGGATGTGGGTGATGAGAGGGCAGATGTTGATGGTTGATTAGGATTGGGGGAAAATGGGGGAGAGCTGGGTGGTATTGACGAGCCAGAGGTTGCGGCAGCTATTGATTCTGTTTTCGTTGACATGTTGCTGATCTCTTTTTCCGTTCCGCACCACACAGGCTATGAGGAGAAAGAACAAGGTCAGAACGGTGAAGCCATCATGCGATTCAAGTCGTGCTCTTTTACTTTTTGTTATAGTCCTTGGTACTAGTCCTTTCTGTATCGTTCCAGTTGTCGATTCTCGCGCCTGCAGTAAATCCCGCTCGGTTTTACAGCGTGCCAATCCAAAACCACACACCCGTAGCAAAAACGCTGCTCAGAGTCCTTTCACGTAAGATGGAAACCCAAAAAAAAGTCACTGTTGCTCTGCCCAATTTCAGAACGTCGCTGGGGGAAGACAGGGAAGAAGGCTTTTGCGAGAGAGTCTGGGGTCGGGAAGAAAGCTAGGGTTGTGATGCGTTCTTCTTTGGCGATGCAACCAAACATACAGATTTCTTTTAACAACACTTTTCTTGCCTACAGTAGATAAATCCAACGCAACTTTTTGAATGAATGTCGATATATGATTTACGAATGGCTGGAACCGAGCCCTGGGTATTATAACTTGTTCTGATGCGGTAGCCACTCGTCATCACGGCGTCAATTTCAAGGCGAGCAATGACAGTCAGAGTCTGGCTCTGGAATTCTGAATAACTTCTCATCTTGGATATCTGTGATATATACATACTCGAATGGGATATATCCAGCGTATGTATATGTATATGCTCGGTGCTGAAAGGTTTTTTTACTTATGAGCCCCGCAATAGAAGAAAGGGCCGAGCCCCAGGCCGAGCCGCCAAAGCTGCTACCGGCGATCCGTGGGTTTTTCGCAACCAGCGTGTCACCCAACCAACAAGAGTCGATCTTCAGTCATTTGGCTTGAACGGGTTAGATTACGCAGAGCTTAGGGTTAGACAGACGGTCCTTGGTGAAATCTGAGCATAGACCCATCAGACACATCTTGCACCAAACGACAATAACAACAATATGTCGCAAAACATCCCGTCTATATCCAATACGGTGCCCTCACAGACAGGCACTCTCGTCCTCTCTCACTCGGGCGCCATCTTGCAGGTATGTACTCAACTTTCCACACTCAAGCTTCCACTTTTGTCAAACCTCACCAACACAAACGTCGTTTAGGCAACCGGCGACTTTGAATCAGACACCACTACACCCGCAACCATCCTAGCCCTCATCAACGATGCCCGGCGCGTATGCATCAGCAGCAGCAACAGTAATACTACGAATAGCACTACCACCAATCACAGTATATCCTCATCATCACATGCGCGTCCCGCATCAAATTCCAAAGCTCACAGCAACTCTTTCTCTGGCTCTTCGGTCCCGCCCCCCTCCCCCATTCATCACCCATCCTCACAGTCCAGTCACAAATCAGATCTGATGGGTCGGAGAGCCCAGGGTGGTGCAACAGTCAAGGCAGATGAAGACTCGGAGACGCGGCGGGACGAGGGTGTTGTCCAGAGAATCACAGGTATGTTCAGTCATCTTACTCATGGCATTCTTTTGATATATCTAAACTTGTTTTCCATCTCTCCTCCAGTGGCAATAGGCTCAACGGCCCTCGTCATCACAATCGACAAAGAAGGCATATTTGTCGTCAAAAAGCCGGTTTAAAACATTCTGTCGCGATTTGCAATACACACGTCGAACACATTGCATACATCCTGCAGATTTATGGGTATTTTGTATCCCAGACTCTCATACTCTGAAATGAAAGTTGGTAAATCTGCGTTCACATCAAACAGTCCATATGGATGTGCTACGTCTGGATGCTCTAGGTGGACCCAGTGGTGACAAAATGGTGAATTGGTCAAAGATCCCCAAAAACATACATGTATTTATACAGAGCACTTCTCAGCGCAACCCGAGTTTTACAATAGGGAGGCACAGTCATTGTAGCATTAAGTAAGCTGATCCGACCTGGCCGTTTTACTGTACGTTTTTGCAAACCATTCGTTCACCATCTGTCCATTTCCACGCGATCTTTTGCACTACACACCTCCAGTAAACTCTCGAAACTCACCTCAACCGGTATGGGAAGGAGACTCTGTGACTTTATCCGAACCTTTTCTGACAGGATCTTTAGTATTCCGACGCGCAAGTGACAGCATGCCGCCGAAGAGGAAGGTGAGATGGGCATCTTGATCAACTTGAACATCAAGCGCCGCTACAGTCTACTGATCGTAATTCCTTCGTCATTTGCCTTTTTTCTTGAACCTCGGAAATCCTCAGGCTGTAGGCTCACGCGTTTGGTTCTATGAAGTGCCTGGAAGAAAGAACGGTAAGTGGTACTTTATACCCGGCTGTTTTGGTTGTGGGACCAAGAACTCCTCACGATTTTACAAGTTTGGATATGACGAGCTCGGTAAGCTGGCGATGAATGGTGTGAAGCCTCAGCTTGCGCGTAGGGCCGCTGCCCCGTATGCTTGCGAAGGGTGTCGATCTCGATGGTATAAATACGGATTCTTCCGACCTGTGGAAAGTGTACCAGATGAATCGCCGGAAGCAAATGCAGATGAGGATGAAGCCGTAGTCATAATGGTTGATCATGATGAGCCGGAGAACTTGGATGCCATCACCATTATCACTCCTTCGAAACCGGATGAAGAGGATCCCGCAACGGTCAATGACTTGAATAAAGCCATGTTGGACTTTATCAAACGTCCTTTCGACGGGAATCCCTTTGTCGATGTCGATGGATTCATTGCGGCATACCCACGTCTGTACGAGCTCAAGGCCACCTCGATTGGCTTCAAGGACACACCACTTCAATCCGTGGTCTACAGGGACCGCATGAAGAGAAAAATTATTTTTCCATCTGCTATGAAGCCCATACCATGGATAGGAGGTGCGACTATATCAAACGAATCGTTGGACGGCAGATGATCGGTCAGTCATATACCCTGCAGCGATACTTTTCGAGAGTAGGGATCTGCTACAATCCGTCAAAGTCGGTTGCCCGTTCAAACGATCTAATCCTGGAGTGGCAAGAAGCCGTGGTGAAGGACATTCTCCAAACAAACCCCCTTCTTGTAGTCACGATTGACGATTTTCACTGGTGTCAGATTCGCGCCATACCAAGCACAGCTAATGCGCCAGGCAAGTTTACGAGCGCAAGAACAACTGCCAACTATGCAGTGAAGCTTCATCGAGACCTCAAACCACTTCCCCCTGGTATTGGAAGTTTGAATGCCTCTCTCCTGCAGGACGTGTCGTGGATCCCCCAGGTCATCGAAGGCCCCGGAAGCGAAAGCTATGCCAAGTTGCGCAATGGCGAAGTTCTCTCCAAGAAAATGTATGCTTATAGCATGGCAACGAAGGCGGCATCTCAGGAAGACTTCCATATTATCGGGAACGATAATAATCCCATGAAGTCAGCTGATGACCTTAAGCCCGTCATGGACAACATAGAGGCTTTTCTGTCCAAAGTAGGCTATCCTGGCGAGGATCTTGCACACAAACAGTCCTTTGTGCTGGCCGGGGATTTTTACGTATGGATGTACGTCAACAAGCTTCTCAGATCCCCAAAGTACCAGGCTTTACAACCACATGTACTGGCAGTACCCGACTTGATGCATGTATCACTCAACTCTCAAGAGGCCATCCTCATACATGCTTGGACGCTGATTCATCCCCTCTGGATTGCTGGGTACCCCGAGATTGAGAACACCACGCCAATCAAGATGCGACCTAAACGCAGAACAGCTATGCTGGCCCTTGCCATGACCGCATGGCAAGAATGTCGAGAGGAACTTCTAAAAACCTACAAGTTGGCGGCCAATCATCCTGACGCTACACCCGTCCGCAAGGCTATGATCGATGCCATCTTGTGGGTTTTTGAGGAGGCTATTCCTCTTTCCGTGGACTGCCCATACTTGTTAGCCAGCGGTGATCTTGGTCAGATCAAGATGTGTCTGCAGCGCCTCTTCCCATTGTTCACCCGTCTGGAGAAGAAGAATTACGTGAACATTATCCTATTCCAGCTCGCCCTCTTGGAGAAATTGCCGGCCCACCTCCCACAGGATGTCCTCGTCTCTGTCCTATTCTCCACGTTTTCCAGCGAAGACCTAGAGGTCTTTCATTCCATCCTTCGCGCTGCTATCCGCTTTTATGATACCAACGATCAAGTGACCCGGAAAGCGTTCCTTATCACAGCCATGAGGGGGGAATCTGCCCTCAAGCAGCTGGCAGAGATGACTGAACGCGAATTCCAGCTTCGCGGACTTCCGATCCCGACGGATGATCATGACAATGATGAAGAAGATGATGATGAGAAGTCCAGTGCACCGCTTCCCTTGGAGAAGGCGATGGACGATGTTGTTCCCAGAATGGTTTCTCATCTGAAAGATCTTTTTTCTACCCTTCTATCCTTCTCGTTTGTGATAGTGCACGCTAGTTCTTTGACCGAATTTTAGTATATACTAAAATTCGGTCAAAGAACTAACGTGCATATACTAAAATTCGGTCAAAGAACTAGCGTGCACTATCACAGGGCCGGTCCCAACTATACCCAACTATGCGCCAACTATGGGCCAACTATGCGGCAACTGTGAAGCCCGCTATGTGACCTTATTATAAGGCCGCTTCTCCACTATGTGACCTTATGATAAGGTCGCCTCCATCAAACATCGAGCCATCTTACACATCATGAATCATCCCTCTCCATATTTCATCGAGTGGTGCCGCTTGTCACGGGACGGGACTTCCACATTACACCGGTGTAATACGCTCATTACACCGTGTAATACGCTCACATACGGGACTTCCAGAAAATTCACAAATTTCTTCTGTCAAAATTTCACACCTTACAAGTCGGCGAAGAATATTCTCGCTACATCCATCATCCATCATCCATCATCGGGTCGCCGAAGTATTTTCACTTTGATTTTATTCACATCTCCCCGCTACATGTACAAATATTTTTACAGTGATACATCTTCTTCCTGTTTTATATTATCCACTATCTCCTTCATATCTAATACATTTATCGTTTTCCACCACACATCCGTCTCCACTGTATACTGTTCTTGTAATTCCAATGGTAGAGATTTTCCATCTACTCGCCTCGTCTTTCTTATATCGAATCGCAGATGTTTCAATATTCGAACTTTCCTAATCTTTATTTCCGTTATTCCCTTTGCCTTCATGTGTGTCTTGACCTTTTCCAAGATTGTCGCATGTCGCTTTATCAGTGTTGATGCTTTCCGGTATTCCTCGGAATGTTCCAAGTCTATCAATTCTTCCGCCTTCTTCTCAATAAATGTCGCTTCCATTCTTCTCCTGCGATGATTGATATTGTCGAATGACCTCTCCGCTATGGAGCGGCCTCTTTACGGGACTTTCAAAACCTTTATAACATTCTCTGTTATCGATATTACGAAATCTCGCAATACTATCAGGATCATCAGGATCATCAGGATTATCGATATTACCCCCCGATACTGCTATGCCCCTCTGTGTGTCATATTTGAATGTCCCGATTCTGCAACTTCTACATATCGATATCATCCCAAAAAACGGTGACACTTTTGGTGACACTTTTGGTGACAGTTTTTTTTACTCCACGTCTCGAGTGAGAGACACTTTTCATTATATATTTCCCTCCATTTTACATGTAGGTGACAGAGATGACAGTTTTTTTGAGGTAAAGTCCCTGGGGATATAGTTTTTAGACTAGTGATAAGTAGTTCACACGTTCTGTGAACTTCTGCTCACTCATAAAAATTCTATACAAAAAAAAAACTTACAAAAAACCTGTCATTTCTGTCACCTTTTTTTTCCCTTCATAGAAACACTACACAACTTTATTAATAAATTTGTATTTTCCTACATGTATCGAGTGGTGACAGTTTTTTTTTTTACCTGTCACCAAACTGTCACCTTTTTGGAAAAACTGTCACCCCTCTTCATCAATCCCCGATTCACTCATTCTTCCATTCTATCCCTACAAAGTATCGAGTCGTCTTTGTTCGTTTCTCCGATACTACCGCTCTCAGTTCTTTGTAAAATGTGTTTCGCTCACAAAGATTTGTGGATCCAACATTATCGGCCAGATACTTATCATATATAGCAGTTCCTTCAATTCTGTCCTCGGGGTTGTTTGTCAATTGGTAAGTCATTTTGAACCATTTCGCAACTGTTAAAGAATTCACCAGATTCTTCTTCGTGTACTCATTGACCTCCTCTGGAACTTTTATCGAGAGATCCAAACTTCCATCTTTCTTTACAAACTTTAATTTAAAGAATCTCATTAGTATGAGAATAAATGTGTCTCGATATTCTGGAGAGGAGAAAAGTCTTTTAAGGTTTGGATCAACTTGACGAACAATTTGATCATCTTCACCATCATCCATTTGGACGGCCTCTTCTGGCTCGCTGCGCGAGCCTCTTGGCAGAGCCAAGTCCTCTTCCTCATCCTCTTCTTCATCATTACATTCTGCAAATGTAACGGTGTAAGGAATCATTTTCGCCGAAAGAGCAATAGCAGTATCGATACGGTCGAATTTTGGATCTTCGTTTGTTTGAATATGGAGAGCGCCAGTCATAGGGAACGTAAGAGGTTTGCCGTGAAGTGTCCGAACCGGATAAGGGTCATTTCCTCGAATGATTTTAATTTCATCAGAAGCAAAAGATTGACCAACTTGAGGTTCAGAAGTAGCGAGGTATCTCTTACCAAAACAGTTAAACATTTGCGCATTTGGGGCATCACGTTGACCTTTGCTGCGAGTAGTAATATTTTCAGGTTTGATAAAGTAGAAATAAGTCCCAAAAGTAGATGTAATTAGCGTGGTTTCAGCTCCCTTTCCATTTCGCCCCCCTCCTTTTTGTACGTACAAGGACTCTTCGACAACCTTTCCATATAAACATCGTACAAGTTGAGCGATACGATAGTCTCGTATTTTATCGCATGGAAAGATGCTTGCAAAGAATGACGAGATTGCCTCTCGAATCTCCGTAACTTCTCCCCCGCTAGGGAGAGGATAGCCGCAAGTGTGCAAAATGTAATCTTTGGCTTCAAAAGGACGAAACGCTCCTTTAACAAGGTCGTAAACGCCATCGGTGAATGCGAACAGATGAGGATTTGAAAGAAAGAGTTCGATACAATTGTCGTTTTTAACAGAGAGTCTATCGACATTTTTAGCCACATTTCCAGAGAAATCATTCATTTCGATCGTACGTTGGAACACTTTAAACACATCTTTAAGGTCGTTGACATTTTGCATATCGTCCTCTGCTTCCTGGATAAGAGATTTAAAGGAGGACACAAGAGTTTCGGCAACTTGAATATTTAAGTCACTTGCTCCAATAGTGTCATACTCGCGCCAGATATTGTCTTTCCCGAGGATATAGAGAAAACCGCTCGTATGTTTCATGATACTATCGGCACTTTGTTCTTCAATAAACCATTTTGCGGCGTTGAGATGTGTTGGAGCATAAAGTCGCTTGAAATCGAAATATTTCCATTTGCCAGATGGTAAATCCCGCAACGCTTCAAAATCAACATCTTCTTTTTGCTTTTTCTTGGGTGGCTCCTCTTCATCATCCTCTTCATCATCATCCTCTTCCTCCAAAGGGTCATACTTCAAACGGAATTTCTCCAAAAACGCATCAGATACAACGAGTCGTTTTTCCGCCAGTTTAATATGAATACCACAGTTGTCAAATACGAATTGTGAGCATTCATCAAGTAATTCTTGGGTCATATCGTGACCCTCTCTTTTCCTAATCATTCCACCATCAAAGATTAGAACATCAACCGACCACCCCCTATCGGTAAAGAATTGATCCATTAAAAGTGTCACCTTGTTTTCGAGGGTTTGGGTTACTTGTGCGATAAAACTACCTTCGCGATTGCCCTTAATAGTAGCATCTCGGGATGTTCTGACTTTTTCCCAAATGTCGGGATACTCGTTTTTTAGAATGGGGCAAAGTGTGGTGTAAATAACTGAGTGTATTTCAGAAAAGAAAGGGTCATCAATTTTGCGCCCAGCAAAAAGCATCATGGAAACGACCGCTTGTTTGTCAATTTTTTTTTCTGTTAAGATAGTAGAGCGATTTTCGACATAGTGAGTTAGAGCATCACAAGTGATAGAATGTTGTTTAAAGAGATGAGCAATTAAAGTAAATATAGAGTTTACTTGGTCTATATCATGGTACCGTCCTGCTGCTAGATACTGTCTAAAGTGATTATCTCTTGCCTGGAGATTCTGAAGAGACAGTCCTCTAGCCCACAATCGGCCAATTTGCTCTAGGCTCCCTTTTTCGGAATAAGCATACTCGGTGCGATAAAGATTTTTTCCAACTTTGCGATGCTTAAGAGCACGCAAACGGGTCTTCAGTTTGTGTAAAACGAATGGACTCTGAAGACAATATTTGATATGAATGTCATTGATATACTCGAATTTTTCGAGTGCGGTATCGCTTGATAATTTTGGACAAAAGTCAGACTGACAAGAATGATTATGATAGTGTCGCGTCTGCCACTGACAGGTGTCATTCCTGAGCACCACGGATACCACCACATGGTGACCCTTGGCCGTTCGCACAGCATTCCTACATCATTGCTGTGCTTTATGTCTTTCATCATGTATCACATAGACCTATGTTTCCTGTATATATTGGGAGCCTTGAGGTGCTCCCGGAACGATGATATCCGAGTTTTTTACTCAGATTAAGAGCCTCAGTTCCCATTGAGTTTAACCATCCATTAACCACCCATTATGGCGGATAGCACGTCTGCAACTCCAGCTATGCCGGCTATGTCTCGACCCATTTTTGACATCTTCAAACTGCCAAACCCTATGTATGACCTACTGGACTATGAAGGGAACAACTACGCGCAATGGAGAGACAATACTGAACGAGTGCTCGCCACACGAAACCTTACAAGAGTACTGTTATCGTCCTACGTTGTGAACCTTGATGCCAATACCGCAAGCATGGACCAAGAAGTTCTACTGTTCCTACGCCTTCACCTAGCCCCGCCAACGTTAGCCCGGTTCCAGTTTGAAAGAACCAGCAAGGCTCTGTGGGCAGCGATAACAGAGAGATACCAAGAGATAGCGCTTGAACTCCGAAAGGGAGTAGAAGAAGAGTGGATCAAGCTACATTTCGGAGATTTCAATACCGTCGATGCCTGGACTGAGAGAGTTTTCAACCTCAAGAGAAGAATGCTTACCTGCAAGATTCCTTGCGATGAAGCACTCTTGATCGAAAAAACGCTGTCGGGTCTGCCTACCAACATGGCTTCAAATGTCTATCGGAACATCACGAAGTTTGACAAGCTCATGGATGCGATCCGTAAAGACATGAAGCGGGACACAGACCGCCTGAAGGCCGAGGAAGACCGCGGAATCAAGCCACCCACTCCGACAACCACCAATGCTACTCCACAAGTGAACTCCGTTACAGGCCGCAAGTCGGGCAAGAAAGGGAAATGGCAACGAAATAACAACAACCGCAATCATCGCAACTACTCTAACAAAAACAATAATCGCAACCATTCGTCCAACAAGAAAGATGCCAACGGGGAATGTTTTGCTTGTGGCAGACAAGGACATATTGCCAAGAGGTGTGAAGCTTCGTACTATGTGAAGAAACTCTGGAGGGAGTTGCAAGCCAGCAAGGGCAACGGCAATCAGAACGGCAACCAGAATGGCAACCAGAATGGCAACAATTATCCACAGGGAAACCCAGGGGCAAATTTGATGATCGCAAATTTTGTTGATGCAGCACCTGCAGTTGCTGAGTTCTCGGACGATCCATGTTTCAATATGATTGACGCATCCATCAACTCTTCCTCAACGACCAATGACACTAGCAAATGTACAGCATATTACGACCCAGGAAGCACCCACACGGTCTTGCGCGACAAACAATTTTTCAAGACACTACGCCCGGAGGAGGTTTTTAACCTCACCACAATTGCGGGACAAGGCATTGGCATCCGTGGACATGCTGTTTTCAAGTTACCAAACGGGACCGTCATTTCCGACCCGGATGCACTTTACTGTGCAGACTCTCCCCGTAACCTCATTTCCGTCAGATCGATTGCGGCCAGCGGCTACAAGGACTTCAAGGATGCAACTGCTGAAGAGGGAGAAGACTCTTTCTGGCTGGTCAAAATCTACCCGCAAGGTAGAATGGAACGTCTTGAACGATTTACCAACAACGGAAATTTCTTGTATAAGACCATCGTCAAGCCTGTAGCGGTAGCCGTAGAACAAGGTGCCTCTATTGTACACATAAACGCCGTCGTAGCAAATACAACTCTTTTGAACCAGTATCAATTATGGCATACGCGGTTGGGGCACCCGGGGTTAGGCATGATGCGACGTCTGATTAGCGCCTTACGGGATTGCCCATTATCCGTCCACAAGATTACGACAGCTGCTGGCAAACACTGCCTATGTATCCCGTGTACGGAAGGAAAGTTGATTCGGCAACCCTTTGTTGAGAAGACAAAGTATTCACCACCGGCGTTTCTCAGTCATTTATTTTCTGATGTGTGCGGACCATTTGAGCCACCATGCGGCAGTTTTCGATACTTTCAAGTTATCGGCGATGCGACTGGTCAATTTACGGAAGTTTTTCTTTTGGCATCAAAGAACTTGACCTGCGCTCGCATTATATCCACCGTTTCTCAGCTCAAAGGTTATTTCCCAGACAACCCCATCCGCACCATCCGCTTGGACAATGCTGCCGAGTTCATGAGTGCTACCTTCCTCAACTACTGTGAAGCTGCCGGCATCAAAGCGGAATATTCTGTTCCTTATGTGCATGAGCAGAATGGTGCTGCTGAAAATCTGGTCAAGAGGATCGTTTGGATCGCGCGTCCTTTGCTTCTCCAGACAAATTTACCGGCTAGTGCGTGGGGTCATGCTGTTTTGCATGCTGGCAAACTCCTGCGTTACCGACCGGCAATTCATACACAAGTATCGCTTATGGAGTTGAAGGACGGGCGCCCGCCATCGGTCGCTCATTTGAAAACTTTCGGGTGCGCGGTTTGGGTTCCAATAGAACCACCGAAGCGACAGAAGATGGGACCACAACGACGTCTTGGCATTTATGTTGGATTTGATTCCCCATCAATTGTGCGCTATCTGGCACCTGAAACAGGCATTCTCCTTAAGGCACGATTTCCCGATTGCCTCTTCGATGATGAATTATTCCCCTTTTTGGGGGCATTAGGGGCAGCTAGTGCGAAAACTGACACTGAAACAATCATCCGGATGTTCAGATCAGTTGATTCCCCAAATCCAAGCTTCATTCCTCATGATCCTCCGACGCAGGAGAGCGAGACGGCCGTCCAACAGATTTTGGATTTTCAGCGCATTGCGCAGAATACCCCGGACGGTTTCGTCAACACATCAAGGGTCACTACGACTCCGTTCCTCCCCCCATCTCACAATATGCCGGAGGTCTTGCCCACCTCCAACGCTGTACCAGCGCGCGATACTGCTCCCGTTGCGGGACGAAAAAGGGGACGCCCTGCAGGATCGAAAGACAAACAACCGCGACAGCGGCGCATAGTGGCTGCAGGCTCGAGGGGGAGTGAAGAAAATGTCTCTGCGGGCACAAACATGGAATCCGTCGAACAATCTATAACCAACGGATCGGACCAGGTAGCTCCTGGTCAGCAAACACCTGTCGAAGGTGTCGACGTGCCGCAGATCGACGAGCCCAGCAGCTTCACTCAAGAAGTGATTATTCAGTCAGCAAAGGCTGTTCTAGCAAAAGCTTCTCAGTCGCAAGACAACACGCTGGAGAGCGTGCGAGACAAAGAGATCAAGATACCTTCTTCGTATGAAGAAGCGAGAGCGTCTCCCGAATGGCAATCGTGGAGAAAAGCTATCTTTTCCGAGTTAAGTTCATTGCGTGAACGAAATGTCTTTG